>JACSYO010000412.1:1150000-1490000 GCA_016806645.1 Ophiodon elongatus
CAAAGTGCCTGTCTTGTAAACAGGAGATCCTGGGTTCAAATCCCAGCAGTTCCTTTCCTAGGATATTATACACTACATGTTATTTGGTTCATAGTTGTGGAAATGAACAAAGGTTAAACATCTGTGAAAAAGACATTTACAGAGGTGCTGAGGCTTAATTGGTCAAAGTGCCTGTCTTGTGAACAGGAGATCCTGGGTTCAAATCCCTGCAGCAGAGTGTAGTGTTGCTCAAAGAGTTTCATGACGAGTCTTTCTTTGGAAAAAACATTGTCATTACTGTGGAAATGGACCAACGGAGGTTTAAAAAATAGAGACAAAAATAATAATAGAGGTTCTGTGGCTTAGTTGGTCAAAGTGCCTGTCTTGTAAACAAGAGATCCTGGGTTCAAATCCCAGCAGCACCTATCCATACAGTGTGTTCTCCAACTTTATGGTTTCATATTTGTGGAAATTAGCAAAAGTAAAGAATTTGTGAAACATATAAACACGTAAACACAGAGGCACTTTGGCTTAGTTGGTCAAAGTGCCTGTCTTGTAAACAGGAGATCCTTGGTCCAAATCCAAGCAGTACCTCTCCCTACAGCGTGGGCTCCAACTTTATGGTTTCATAATTGTGGAAATTAGCGAAAGTAAAGAATTTGTGAAACACATAAACACAGAGGTGCTGTGGCTTAGTTGGTCAAAGTGCCTGTCTTGTAAACATGAGATCCTGGGTTCAAATCCCAGCAGTGCCTCAGAGTATAGTGTTGTTTAAGGAGTTTCATGACGAGTCTTTTGTATGGCATTTTTTTGGAAAAAACATTCTCATTACTGTGGATATGGACCAACGGGGGTTCAAAGAATTTGAGACAAAAGCATTAACAGAGGTGCTGTGGCTTAGTTGGTTAAAGTGCCTGTCTAGTAAACAGGAGATCCTGGGTTCAAATCCCAGCAGCACCTCTAACAGGACATCGTGGACTACAACTTTATGGTTTCATATTCGTGGAAATTATAGAAAGTAAAGAATTTGTGAAACAGACAAATACAGAGGTGCTGTGGCTTACTTGGTTAAAGTGCCTGTCTTGTAAACAGGAGATCCTGGGTTCAAATCATAGCAGTACCTCAGAGTGTGGAGTTGTTGAAACTGTTTAAAGAGTTTCATGATGAGTCCTTTTTATGGCACTCTTTTGGAAAAAACATTCTCATTACTGTGGAAATGGACCAACGGAGGTTTAAACAATTTGAGAGAAAAACTTCAATAGAGGTGCTGTGGCTTAGTTGGTTAAAGTGCCTGTCTAGTAAACAGGAGATCCTGGGTTCAAATCCCAGCAGCACCTCTTACAGCACTTCTTAAATGACATCTTGGACTCCAACTTTATGGATTAATATTAATAGTTGATCCTGGATTCAAATCCGAGCAGTGCCTCTCATAGGATATTGTAGACTTCATGTTAATGGTTTCATATTTGAGGAAATTAACCAATGTTTAAAATATTTGAAAAAAGTCTTCACAGAGGTGCAGTGGCTTAGTTGGTTTAAGTTTCTGTCTGGTAAACAGGAGATCCTGGGTTCAAATCGCAGCAGCACCTCTTACCGTCAATATGGCGGAGCAGAACAACTTCCAGTTCAAGCGAGGAGCAAGGAAACGACAATTAAGAGACTTGGGATGTACCCAAAGACTCAACCTGCGTGTGTGCGAAACAGAAGATATTTAATGTTAAGCACTACCTCTGGCGGTCAGGAAGGATGAAATAGAACTACTTTGATATTTTGTTTTTTCTGTTAGCATTTACACATGTTGATAACCACTAGTTGGAGTTTGTAGTGGTTTTATTTGCTGGTATTTTATGTGTCATCTTCATTGAGCCAGAAGGGTAACAGGGAAAGTACCTGTGCTAAAACAACTTTAATTTCTGCCCCGAACCCAGAGTCAGTAGAGGGAGTGATGGCCAAAATTGGTTTCTTAATCATTTAGAACAAACAACTCTTCCTTCTTGTGTTTGTTCACCTTGACTTAATTGTGTTTTGATTCAGTGCACATTTTCTACATGACTGCCACAGTGACTAAACCTGATTGATTTTTTTTAATTACAGATAATTTTATGTTAGATATCAAATAATTTAGTCAGGCTGTAAACAGTAGTGTAAAATATCATGTGAGATGTGAGGTAATCCCCTAGAAGAATCAAGAACTGCAGCCAAATTCACTACTTGCTTTCTGTTCAAGATGAAATCTGTGTTGCTGTTGTCTGGTTGTGTAGAATGTTATAGATATATAAAATTAAAAAGTCCCTCCTCTTTTCCCGCTCCAGGCAAATCAGTGGGTTAATACCAGTGTCTTATTTTGAGAAGTCTATAATGAAATAATATCAGGTTATTGACATGCTATTGATCTGTTAAGGTGGAAAATGCTTCACACACACACACACACACACAAGTCTGACATTTTTCATTAAATTAAAACATAATTCCATGCTCTTTGTGGTATTTGGGGAAGGATCACAGTGTTTGAGACTGTGATGTTCACAGTTTAAACTACGCCACTTGGCGAGAGTAGATACGTCATCATCGCCATCAGGGTCTGAGGGTTTAGGGTGGAGATTGAGATTGGGCCCTGGAAAAGTAGTCTTCTCAAACAGATCCTATTCCTGCTAGGTGTCTTAAGCACCACATTTTGCCATGATGTACAAGGTGAAAACAATACCAGATACATACATACATACATACATACAGAATCTATCATATTATGTTACATTACAACACATTACGTTACGTCCCGGATTCGTACTTAAACCCACGGAACGTTTGAATTTTTTCCAGGCTGAGAGTTTTTGTTTTTTCTTGCCCTCGGAGCCTTTCAGCTGCCCAACATCTGGTAAATCAGAGATGGCACACTTCTCCCGCTTCCTGGTCTCGTCTTGGTTCTCTTCTTTGACATTGTCAAGTTCAGTTTGAAGGCCCTGGCCGACCATCTCCTTGAGCTTAGCGACCAGCTCCAGGTTGGTTGAGGCCTGTTTTTCTTTCAGGTCCTCCAAGTCTTTGAAATACGTCTTCTCTTTCTCAGAAGCATTGTCCTTCAGGCCCTCTCCACACAATAAGTCAGTATTGTAATTAGGGATGATTTTATGATGGGTCCTCACCAGAAATACACCAGCGCTGGTTGCATACTCTTAAGTTCATCAGACATTCCAAACCAAGCGGCCTTGCTGCACATATCTATTCACTAACCATGACAATGACTCCAACAGAAGGTTTTATAATAAATCAATGATGCCAAATTTCCTCGTAAACTTTATTTTATTTTATTAAATTACTCAACTAATCTCATCTTTGAAGATAATCGGTGTTGAGGACAGATCTGTATGCTGTTTTGATATGAAACAGTTGATGTTCATCACATTAAATGTATTTTTTATTTAAGTAAGAGTTTAAGTTTGAGTATTGGTCCTTCGCTATATATTTGGTTAATATTTAAATGTCACTTTGTAACATGGGTTTTGTTTTTTATAAAAAAAGATATTTGGAAATATTGACAGACACAATACAGTAAACATGTACTTTAACTAATATTTCCATTGTTTTTCAGCTTTTTGTTAACATATACAAACAAACAAACAACAAACCTATCCCACCCACTGGTACACCCACTTAGAAGAGCAGAAAAATAAATAAAAAGAAAGAGAGAAAAAAAAGAAAGACAAATGAAAGGGGTCACCTCATTTCGCCGTGCCATAAGTCATTATGTATATGTACATAAACACACAAATACACTGTCTGAACACATCTGAATGTAGACACGCCTGCATCACTCTACAAAGTAAATAGGATTGGCCAGTAGATAGAAATCAGAGTGCACAAATTATGTAAAGTAAAAATAATAAATTAATAGAAAAACCGGTATGTCTATTGTGCGCCTCATTATTTAGGGTCTAGACCAAGAACTACTGCTAGGGGGTGTCAGGCATAGTTTTGAGTTTCCCTAAGTATGTCAGAACTGGATTCCAGGTGGAGAATAATTTATTTCTTGACCCCCTTAGTGAGTACTTTATTTTCTCTAAATGAATGAATTGCATCAGGTCACTAAATCACTTAGGTGGATTTGTTGATTTCCAGTGTAACAATATTCTTCTACGAGCAAGAAGTGTCATAAACGCCATGATGTTTTTATTTATTTTTCCTATTGTACAGTGTTGTCTATCTGTGACACCAAATATAGCTGACGCTGCATTGGGTTGGAGATCAATATTAAGAGCCTCAGAAAGTGTTTTAAAGATAATAGACAGAGTAAGACACCAGCGCAAAGCATGACCAAAACATGTGGGTTAAGTTGGCAGGGGTATTACGGCATCTGTTGCAACTAGCATCTGAATTAGGGTATATTTTGGCTAATCTTGCATTTTGAAAAATGAGCTCGATGTAGAATTTTGAATTGTATTATGCTAAGTTTTCCAAAAGAAGAACTGTCATTCACTCTTTGTACAGCACAGTTCCACGTGTCTTCTTCTATGTCACCCCCTAGCTCCTTCACAGTCCGCCCGTATCTTCGCCAGGGTTAGGTTTTTAAGAGACACTATACAGTCATGTATTCTTAAAATTAGCCTTTTTGAGTCGAATGGGAATTCTAGCATATCATCTAAGCCTGACACTGAAGAGATGTTTGGGAAGTTGGGGTCGTGAAGCTTAAGGAAGTGGCGGATTTGGAAATATCGAAATAGGCTGGACTGAGGAAGGCTAGATTTGTGTGATGAATCCTCAAAGCTGGCGAATAGACAGTTTATATACATATCCTGAAATTTAACGATGCCTTTTCTTTGCCAGAGAGAGAATGCAGCATATAATCTAGCTGGGGGGAAGAGGTGGTTATTGCATATAGGGCTTATGTTAAGAAGATAATTAAAACCAAAATTCCGTCTAAATTGAAACCATATCTTGAGGGTATTGATGACGATTGGATTGTTTGTGAAATGTGAAATAGAAACTGGAAGTGACCAGGGCTGTAACAGATGTTGAGCTATAAGATCTAGCTTCATAGTGACACCACACTGTATCTGGAGCATGAAGCCAAAAGATAATTTTTTTAACATTTGTTTCCCAATAGTAGTAGCAAAGGTTAGGAAGAGCTAACCCTCCCTGTAGTTTAGGCCTCTGGAGGAGTTCTATACGTATCCTAGGGTTCTTATCATTCCATAGAAATGAAATGAAAGCTTTGTCAATGCATTTAAAGAAAGATTTAGGAAGGTAGAGTGGAAGGCATTAAAACAGGTAAAGGAATTTGGGGAGCACATTCATCTTGATGCAATTCACTTTTCCTGCCAGGGATAAATTAATTGTTTTCCATTTCTTCAGATCCAATTTTACTTTCTCAAGTAGAGAAGAAAAGTTTTCTTGGTAAAAGTTCTGCATATCTCTTGTGATATTAATGCCCAAGTACTTAAAGCCATTTCTCGACATTGTGAATGGTTATACGTTATCCTGAATTTGAAGCGCCAAGTTATTAACAGGGTAGCATTCACTTTTACTAAAATTCAGTTTATACCCAGAACATTTACCAAATCTTAACAAAGTGTGGATAATGTGAGGTGCACTTAGAATAGGGTCTGATATATATAATAATAAATCATCAGCATATAAAGATAATTTATACTCTTTCACTCTAATAATTCCACTTATTGATGTTAACGGACTGATTGGACAACCCTGACATGTTGCTCTTGACAATATGAAGTACTGTGATTGCCTACCATTTGTAACTACAGAGGCCTTGGGTGCATTGTATAGGAGTTTAATCCATGAAATCAAGTTAGGACTAGGGCTGGGCGGTATGGCCAAAAATTCATATCACGGTATTTTGTCAGATTGTGGCGGTTTCACGGTATATCACGGTATTTTTTTTCTTCGAGTAAACACATTCATTCATTGACGCCGAAAAGGACCGCCGGCCAACTGAATAGCTGTTCACCGCTCGTTGTTCACCGCTGGCGTGGCTCTTCTCTTTGTTGACTGGACTTGGCTGGTTTGGTCAACAGAGATCACATCACTCATTGTGGTTTCTAGGCGTAGGGCAAGAGCTTTGGCCAGGATCTTAACATCGCTGTTTAGGAGGGAGATGGGTGGATACGAGCCACATTCGATGTTATCTTTACCTGGCTTAAGAAGGAGAATAATTGAAGCCTCAGTCAGTGTTTGTGGCAGCGACCCGCGGGACAAAGAATCTAAAAACATATCTAGTAGAATTGGGGATAATTTATTAGAAAAAGTCTTAAAAAATTCTATTGGGTAGCTATCTGGGCCAGGTGCCTTACCACTTTGCATTGCCATTATCGCTTTAATAATTTCAAAATGTTGTAACGGAAGTTCAGTCTTTGTCTTATGAATCATGTTTATGGAAGGAGCCTGAAGGTTGTTAAAAAAAATGTAATTTCATATCATTTGCCATTTCTGACGTATACAGGTTTGAGTAAAATGAGGTAAATGTTTCATTAATTTCTCCTGGGTTAATAGTTAATTCACCATCTGCTTTCCTTCTTTGTGGGATTTGTTGGGCAACAGATTGACACTCAAGTCTGTGTGTTAAAAGGCGGCCAGCTTTTTCTCCATGCTCGTAGACATATCCCCGGGATTTTAACAGCATTTTTTCCATCTTTCCAGTTGATAATAAGTTGTATTGAGTTTGCAGGTCAAGCTTCCTTTTATAAAGTTCAGGGGATGGTGACATAGAGTACTGAGCATCCACTGTGTTTATTGATTTAATATGCTGGTCTTGTTCATTTCCACTCAACTTATTGGTTCTTGATGAATATGATATAATATCACCTCTGATCACGGCCTTCAGTGTTTCCCAAAGCAGGGAAGGGGAGATGTCATCTTTTTTATTAGAGTCTAAAAAGTAATACATTTTTTTGTTTATCAATTCACAGAAAGAAGCGTCAGCCAGTAAGGTTTTGTCTAGTTTCCAGGGAGGACGTTCAGAATCATTAAAAGCACATGTGAGATCTAGTAACACTGGGGCGTGGTCAGATTCAATTATAGTTGAATATTCAGCTTTCACGACAAAGGGAAGACGAGTTCGATCAATAAAGAAGTAGCCTATTCTACTGTATGAGTGGTGCACTGGGGAAAAATAGGAGAAGGATTGACTCAGTGAAAATAAAGAACGCCATGGGTCGACACTTCCTATTAATAAGAGATAATGATTTGGCCAGTTTTGACGGTTTTGTAGATTTAGGATTAGAACGGTCCAATACTGGGTTAACTGTACAGTTTAGATCACCCCCAAAAATTAGTTGTTGCAAGTTTAAATTTGGTATTAATGAAATAACTTTGCCTATGAACTTATCATCATCCCAATTTGGGGCATATACATTAACCAAAACGACTGGTTTGTGGAAAAGGAGCCCTGATATAATGACAAAGCGTCCCTGTGGATCCGAAATAACAGTGGTAGCGCTGAACTGAATTATTTTATATATCAATATAGCTGTCCCACATGTTTTTAAATTGAAACTTGAGTGGAACACATGTCCCACCCAAGCTTTTCTAAGTCTGACTTGATCTTTCAGCAATAAATTAGTTTCTTGAAGAAATTAAATTTCATATTTTAAGTGTTTCAGATGGTTGAATATTCTAGCTCTTTTTACAGGCCCATTTAGGCATTTTACATTCCAGCTAATGAAACGCACATCATCCTTTCTTACATTAATTCTTCTTTCCATGTTTAATCAAAAATAAATAAAAAATCGTTGCAACAAAGTGCACAGCTCCAAGGGTGACCTCTCTAACGAGAGCAAAAGCAGATACAAGTTGCAAAAATCTAGGGGTGTACCATCCCATAACCCTATCCCACTCACAAACAAGACTAACACTAAACCTATACTTGTTCCTCTCTCAGAGGCAAGCTGCAGGCTGAACACTATTTCTAAAGACTTCTGGTAGTACATCCTCTTGATACTTCTAGCTAAGAAGGCTCCCAGTGGTTCTCAGAATATAACAAGCTTAACACATTCAAGATAGAATAATAATAATATTAATAGTACAGGGCAAAGGAGAAAGAACAAAACAGCCCAGCAATAACATTAGTGAGAGTAACCATACCTTGGCTGTTGGCAGGACGATTTCAATTAAATAATCCACGTTTTCAAGTCAGTACATGTAATTTGCCGTCTCCGAGCTATACAGAACAAGGCTAACGTATCCGTATTTTACTCTTTATCGATCCTCTGGTTCGTGGTTCCTCACCCAGCGCAACGCAGCCTCCTTCTGCTGGAGTCTGGAAAAACAGACCAGGAACGTACGAGGGGATTTCCCTTGGGGTGATCTGAAGGTTGGGGACCGGTGGGCTCTCTTCAGCTCAGGCGGCGCGAAGAAGACATCGGGACTCAACACCTGCTCCGACATCAACTTGACCGGGACTTTACCGTCCTCGCTGCCTTCTAGTACACGGACATTAGCGTTAGCTCTCCGCGAGCGGTTTTCAAGGTCTTCGAGCCGGAAGTGATTGGTTTTGGGTTTGGAGTGTTTTAATTGTGGACTCCGTTACGGTTAAACGTTCAAAGTTGTCTCCAGCTACGGACTCCACCGAGGAGAGGCGCGTCTGGAAAGCTTTCACTGTGGTCTGCAGTGAATCTAGTGAGGCTTGAAGTGGCTTGGTAGAGTCTTGAATCAGGAGAGAGACGTCGTCCCTAAGTGTAGTTCTCTGACAGTAGGTCCATCGAGATGAGAGCAGAGGTTCGTTTCCTTCGGGTGTTCTGGTCGCTGTCGGAGGGCTGTTAGCTGAACACGATGCTAGCTTACCTGCTGCGCTCGTGACAGCACGTGTAGCTGCAGTTTGTGCATCGCCACCTTTTTTAGTCGTCTTAGAGTTGCTCATTTTTAGAAGAAAGCTTTAAGTTAAAACTTACAGAGATTTTTTTGTCAAAATTATGGAAAGAAAGATTGGTTAAACTAGAGAATAGCAAAAAGTAGACTGGGAGCCTTCTCTCGTGCGTCCGCTCGCTACATTTACAACCGGAAGCCCGAACATTGGTTTTGTAAATCATCTTTTAGCTAACTCTTTTTATGACGCCCATGTCTATAATGCATTATGAACATACTTATGCATTATAAATTGCTTAGAACACTGCATAATTATAGTTATAAACACTGATTCATATTCATAATGGTCACCTACTGACATACATTTTGAGTGGATCATAGTTGTAATTCATTATCTTTTTTCTTATTAAATCATAATCACTGTGACAAGTTACTCAAAGTTGCCATTAGTAAAGTGAACATTCATTTTACGTTTGTTGGTCTTGGATAGATTTAATGATGAGTCTTTCACTTTACTGAAAGCAAACAATGACCTTATGATGTCAACACAAACAATGACATTAACTTATAATCACAGTATAAAGCATTATAACAGAGATTGTAATGTAACTATGGTTTTTATAATACACTATGATCCTTGAAAGATCATAAAGAGGCGCTAAAGAGAGAGGTTCTAAGGTCAAACACAGAACAAGCACCCACACACAGACGGGACGGATAATAATAAGATGTGTGTGTGTGTGTGTGTGTGTGTGTGTGTGTGTGTGTGTGTGTGTGTGTGTGTGTGTGTGTGTGTGTGTGTGTGTGTGTGTGTGTGTGTTGGACCTCGTGGCTTCGATACCAATCAGGATGTCCAACCAGCCGGAGACAGCTGATCCAGATGTGATCAGTGGCCTCCGTCATCACAAACAGACGTCGCTTCACGTGACGCTTTCGAGGAAAGGATGTCTCATTTCTCTTAAAACATATTTCCTCTCTCCTCGCATGGTTTACTTGCATCTCTCCATGCATCCCTGGTGGGAGGGACTAAGACGCAAGTGAGGGAAACGGGGATGCAGTTAAGAGACTTGGGACACACCCACAGAGGCGCTGTGGCTTAGTTGGTCAAAGTGCCTGTCTAGTAAACAGGAGATCCTGGGTTCAAATCCCAGCACTTACTACTGCAGCATACTGCTAAATCACAATAATCTGATCAATATTTACTTTGAAGTTAAAATATAATGCAGTAAATTTCCAATATCATACTGTATAGTCACAGCATACAGCTGTGTTTGCACACTAATTTACATTCATTGAACATATTGCAGTATTTCTAGGAAAACCGTGCCTCCTTCGTGTCGAAACGGTTGGACCTTTAATATTTTGGACAATAAGTTTGAGGCTGTGGCTTTGTTGGTCTCATTCCCCTTTATAATGAGCAGTGTGGATTAATATAATCAAGATGACTGTTCCTCACAAATTTCTGTTTTTATTTCAATGTATTCCTTTATATCTTAATAAATATTTCTTGAAGAATTTACATTTTAGAATTCATCTGGAATAGGAAAATACCAAAGATAAGAAAATCTTTTTACAGAGACCCAAATGAATAGACGGGATGGGTTTGCTGTTTGAGCAACTAATCGAATATCTCATACTGGTTACAGAAACAACACCTAACTTGGATAAACATGAAAATCATCTGCTGCACTCCTTCTTCCTTACCAGCACTGCTCTTCTCGGCCTTCCCTGCAGTGTCTCCAGTTATATTGGTTATGTATCCTCAGAATCTGGATTCAGATAAGAAAACTGTATGGCTGGTACCAGCTCCTTATTGGCCACCATTATGGCAAATCATTCTTTTTCACTGTTGTTTAATGAATGGTGCGAGATAATTTCTTTCTGGATGATCCACTTATTAAAAGGGGCATATCTGTAATATATAAAAAGCTGTTTCTGCTGACTGTTTTGTCTAAGAGACTGAATAGAAACAAAGGTCAAAGGGCAATGTGATAACATTTGTTTGTCTGCTGGCACGCATATTATTACTAATTAACTGCATGCAAGCAGCCCTATAGTCTTACAAATGAGATGATTTAGATAAAATTATATTCTCACTGAAAAGAAGTAGTCGTAGCAGTAGCAGTAGAAGTAGAAGTAGAAGTAGAAGTAGTAGTAGTAGTAGTAGTAATAGTAGTAAAGTAAAGTTAGTGAAAAGGATTTTCCTTTAATCAACACCAGAGGGCTCCTGGGTCGCTCTTATATTTGACTTCAAAATAAAAGCCCCCAGGTCCCTGCAGGACTGAACAGAGCAGCAGTAATCGGAAGCGAAGAGGAGAATAAAAGGAAAGAGTTCTCACTCTGCCACTGTATCGGGACACGAAAAGTAATGAGTAATATAATTATTAATATTTACTTATGTTCAGAAGAATAAAAGCTCAACTGAAATACTGGGTTTCATAATGGTGTTTCAATGGTGGTTTGTAGTGTTAAAGCTTTTAGATAGTAAAAATAAATAAATATTTAATCAACAGTAGTTAGAGTTAGAAATCATATCATAAAACAAACATGTTAGATTGTTGTTTTATATATTATTTTTAGCTTGGAGGTTTATATTTGACCGTTGAAAGGTAAGTGGAGATGTTTTGTCAAACAACACTTTTTTTTCCCAATACAACTCTTAAGAAATATTTTGACAAAATAATTATAAATCAGGATCCACTTCGGGCTAGGTTTTTCCAGAGTCTTCGTCTGAGATACAGACTCAGATTTATTTGTCAACCCCCACCCCTTTCAGAATTTTTACCAGAAACTGAAAATAAAGCTTCTTTTTGGGTGAATTTGTCAACAGTCTACCTATTTATTTTCAGCACAGTTTATTTTCCAACATAAAGGGGCAAAATAATGTTTCAATTTTTTCTCAATTTGCAACAATTGCAACAACATTATGTTCAGTAAATAGTGCATACTTTATTTACTTCGGCCAAAGTTTACCAAGATTTAAGTATTGAGTTTAAAAAATACTGGGATCGGCCCATTAAATCCTGTTGTTTTTTTTAATTTTAGAATGCAACTTGCATGTAACTTACATCTATATATTTGGTCTTTGTCCTCAGTGGGACCTGCAGCCGTGCAAAGAACGCTAAATATTAGAAAACTAGCTCATTAAAACAATCAGAAATGTTTAAACTCCACATCCATTTGAAGATACCTGAAAGGTGTTAGTACCAGCGCATGCGTGGTCAGTCAACACCCACTCTTGCCAACCGGAAATTCTGCTATTTGTTTTTAACGACGGAGTGAGCCATCGTTCCGGGCACAGGCGATCTTTGTCCGGCTGGTATTTGCTCTCCTCCATCATCCAGCAGCCGCGACCACAGACCGACCGGAGCGGGGAGCAGAGGGACTGTACGCCGCCGAAAATATTAAAAAACGCTGTGAAATTGCGGTTTTCCGTCGGGTCACAATGGTGGGAATTTGTCCTTGAGCTGCTCCGATGAACTAGCGTCGAAATGAGGCTCACACTCGCCGGGAGAACTTAGAGAAAGGCGGAGAAAAGGTAAGGAAGAATTCAAAACTTCATTCCCGAGCTGCGGGTCTGAGCCCTACTTCAGGGCTCCGTCTAATCACTGGAGTGGACGCCGTCCCTGGGTCGAAGTGCTCCATGTTTACGAGGTTTACAGTTTTAACAGCCGCACTTTTATACCTGGCTTTGTGTGGATGTTTCTAAAAAAACGTGTGTGTGAACATCTCGTGCTCATCAGTGTGTATTAAACGTTACTAAAAACAAAAAGGTACTTCGGAGAACAGATTTTGGCGCCAGGAGATAGACGGAGCCTTCTGGCTGCTGTCGTGGAAAAAAAAAAGTTTGTTTCACTTCTACTGCCGCACAAAGTCGTTTGTTTTAAAAATGCCCGTGTATGATATAATAACGAATTGAATGCATATAGTTCCTCACGTGACTGCCGCTCGTGCGCCCGGTGGAGGACGTCCACCGACCTGTGAGCCACATTCCTCGTGAGCTCACTCCGCCGCATAGTTCACATAGCTCGCCTGTAATTATAGTAAAGCCTGGACGTGTGCGACCAAGTTACTCTCTTCAGTCAAAACATTGTCCTGATTTTATAATCTCTTGCTCATAAGACACGTTTTATACTTCTGAAGTTAGAAGATGCAGACCAGCGTTTTAAGTTTTAGTTTAGTGTTAACTTTGGGTTTTGTTAATTTGTCTCTGCAGTGTTAGGTGAGAGGATTTGTTTTGGTCCAAGAGGAGTAAACGATTGGTTGGTTTACAAGTCTGGTCCCGTGTTTTATTCACATAAAGTGTTGTTTCTTGCTCTTAAAACATTGATATATGTTTATGTTGTTAGCGTCGTCGTCTCACTTTGTTTGGGAAGTAAACTTATAACAGATTTAAACCATTAAAATTCAGATTTGATGTTGTTGTTCTCAGTCTGGTAACCGGAGAGTAACATTAAACCATGTCGGGTGAGCTGTGTGTTGTTTATGTTCAGAGATAAACCCGCTTAATTAAGTTCAGTAGAGAAGAAAAAAGAAAACACAATCAGATCTTCTGCCATGAGGGCTTTTGTTGCTTTGGCCTCGTTTCCCTTTAGAGACATGTAGTTTATGTGCAGTTCACATATTTTCATTTCGATAGTTTATTTAAACACACTTGTTGCACTTGGTGAGAAGTGCCACACAGAAACATGACTAATTATCAGTATTGATTATCAGTTATTTTCATTATCAGTTAATCTATGTATCATACTTTAAATCCTTTTAGTCTATAAAAGATCCTAAAACAGTAAAAAGTGCATGTCACAGTTTCACAGAGTCCCAAGTGATTATTTTTGTTTACAATGATATAAAATGGAGAAAAGCAGCGTTATCACATTAGATCAGTTGAACTGGAGAATAATTAAGAGAAAGATGTTACTAGACTATTCCTCAAACTAATACTTGGTTTAGATTACTTTCCCTTCTCAAGTAAAGATCCCACACAGTCTTCAAACCTTTTTAAGGGGATTAATTATTTCTTATCATGTATACAAGTCCTGTGACCCTGAAAATGATAAGTGGTTACAGATAATACATAAATTGATGTATACAAGTCACAAGAGTCACTCCCTTTTCAGTTTCATGTCATCGTGAAGTGAATACTTGTGGTCGACGTCACATTTATTATTTGTTTGGTCGGCAGTATTGAAACACACTAGAATGACTTGTGAACAATATGATTGCATCAATGGATGAAAAACATGTTATTTGGAGCCTTAAATGCTTTACCAGTAACAGTTTTTACCATATTAGTCTTAAGGGAAAACTAAGAATTTGAGTGACAGTCTTTCTTTCGATCATCATCATCCAAAACATTTGTTTGTTTTACACAAACTTTACCAGTATTGGGAACATAATCGAGTCTCTTCAGCATCAGGTAACGTTAGTCGTGTAGTCATTAAAACATGGCAGTCAGTTGAATTGACAGATGATGGCGTCGTCTAATCTTGTGTTTTGATTTCAGGCTCTGTTGTAAATATTTGGGCCACAGAAGTCGGCTGTATGAGGCTTTTATGATTCAAGCTAAAAGGTCAAACTTTGACCTTTTTGTGTTTTTTTTTTTAAGGTTTTATAGCTTATAAACAAGCAGTTGAACTAATTTAACCTCTCATGACTGAAGCTTCTTTTTAAATATACTGATTGGAAACCAAATGGCTCCTGATCAGCTGGTTTATTGTCCAGGAGCTGCCGAGTGACTCGTAGAAGATTCAGTTCCACTTGGTGTCGACATTAAAGGCGATGAGGATGGTTTTTTGTCTGATGATAGTAAACAAAGTTTTACTTTAACTGTTGTATAATGTGGCACTTGTTGTTTTGGTGATGGTCTGAATTAATATGGCTGCTCACTCTGGTGCTGAAAGGGTTAGTTAAATAATCAATATGTGGATCAATTTATCAGCGATAGTTTCCATGTGTGCTGTCACCATACCCTTTCCTGAGTCCATCATTATATTGTCATAATTTAATATTCTGTCTTTGTTTTAAGGCTGTACAGCTCCTCATGTAATACCTTCGGATATCTGGCATCCAGTCAGTTACACTGAAACTGGTGGCGATTTATTGATAGTTTACATTCAGTGTGTGTTCAAATCAAGCGCTCCCTGTTCACAGATGGATTGTCTGACCAATGAAATGCCTTTTGCTTTAAGTTCATTGTGACGTTCAACATCATTATTTTCATTCAAATTATTCCTTGGAACAAGCAATAATTTGCTTTTTTTACCAAACAAGTTAAATGATAACATCTCCATCTCTGTATTAACTAAAACCACAAAACCGATAAATTCAGTTGGATTAAAGCCATTCCATGTGTTTATTTTTCACTTAACAAACCTTTATTCAGAGTCCACGTCTGTGGAACTAAACTTGTCTGAAAAAGGGGAAATAAGTTGTTTTTTTTAAATCAATTTCAGCAAGTCTTCCTCTACAAAATGACTAAATTCCAAGAAATAGCTTTTCTTATTTGATGTTCCTGTTTTTGCTATTATCTTGACGTCACTGTTTAGATCAAAGGAGCATGTTGACTTTTTTTATTTCAAGTCCAACATTCTTTTGGCGACATTTATGTACCAGGGAAGGTGTGCTTGTTTTTAATCTATATTTATATCATCTTTGCTTTTAGACAAACGGAACGATTTACTTTGCACTAAATTGGAACAAAATCGTAACTGACGCCAGCCGATTATCGGTGTGGTGATGCCTCTGTCACAGCACAAACGTTTTAACGTCAATCGTGCACTCTTGTCTGTTAAATTAACTTGTGTACTTGATAATATGATATAATATAATATAATAATAATAATAATATAATAAAATCGGTCATGGACAAGTTCACAGTTGATGAGGTCTGTCTAAAATAACCAATGTTCAGGTGTTCGTGTGACCGTTGACGCAGGCTTTGTTGCTGTAATCATCCCTCTTTTCCATACTGGCTATTAAAAGAGACGGGGAGCAAAATCCACAGTTCAGTCAATGCAAAATTATATTCCAACGTTTATCTGAAGTTAACACGAAGCTTCAGCAGTTGTATATCCTCCAAAAGTCTTTTCAGCACAAAATTCCCTCTTTGTGTTTCCCAGTATTGTGTTTACCTGTTGGGCTTCGATGGAGAAACACAAAGAGGGAATTTCATCCTGAAATGACTTGTAACCTTTGGTTAACACAGACCTCATATTAGCTTCAGATAAATGTTTGAATGCTTTTTTTTTTTTGTCCCCATCACATTTGTAAATCAGTTTTTATTTTGGAATGATAACAGAAAGCAAAACCTGTTTTAATGTTCATACGGACACCTGACTATAAGATGGGCTGTTATGTTAACTTGTTGCTGTTGTCCGACCACTGTTTACCTTATTGCAAACACCCTCAGATGCGTTGGTGCCTCAGGTGAAACAATAATGCTTCACTCAACGGCCCTATCGGAGATCAATGTGTTATCACAGACACGGATGTCCTTTCCTTTCTACGATTGAGCCACAGAATATTAAGGATAAGCTTGAAAAGCACAAACTGGTTTGAGTCTTGTACTTTTAGCTCTACCATTAAAAAGAAAGACACGCCACACTTCTATACCTTTGCAGTCCATTGCCTCCGCCTCCCCTTTTTCCAGGGAACGAGCATATCGGAGGGGGGAGGCGTTGTCGGAAATTAAAATCTAGTATTATCCATATGCCAGACAGCTGTACATTCCACAGCCAAGCCCAGGATCTCTGTTACCGAAATAACAGAGTGACTGACTGACTGACTGACTGACTGACTGACTGACGGTGGGTGAGCCACAACAAAAGAGAGGGAGATAGAGACGTAATGTTGACGCAAAAGACAAAATAAAATCTGAGGACGCGCTGCCTCCTGCAGCTCACAGCATATTTGTTCAGCAGAGTTTTAGTCGCCTTTCTTCTCCTTCATTTCTTTGCTGTTGTTGTTTGCAGTCACGGTTGCATGGTTCATGTTTTAAAATGTGAACTTGTATGATAAAAGTAACGGTTGCAACATAAGATAATTTTCCTAATCAATTAATAAGTCAGTTGTCTGATTAATCAGTTGATTGTGTGGACTGGAAGAGTGTCAGAAAATATTAAAAGATGCAGATCAGAACTCTGAAAGACAACATATTGAAATGTTTTCTTTCGTCTATCAAACTTGTCCAAAATCTAAAGATATGCAGTTTACTGTCATATAAAACAAATAAAAGCAGAATATCTTGAGAAGCTGGCCGGTACGAGGGGATGTTTAGAAATGTTCCTTGAAAAACTACTGAAGACTAATCCATTCATTGACCAACTCTTCAGCTCTAGTAGCCTTAAAAGTTATGCAAAGTCAGACTGTTGTCAAACATGGTTTTGGCTGAAAACTGTCTGTTTTGCCCAAAGGAATAAACGCATTTCAATTTTTTCCCTGCGCGCCAACTGTTATTAAGGATATTTTAGGGTATTATTTCTAAAATAAATCACCTTGAAATTGTGATTTAGTTGTACATTGCATGGCACTAGATGACACTGATACAGGGCTGCGGTTAGACCTATATTCTACAGGCAGGATGAAACGGCAATGGCGGGATGGACAAAGGTTCAAATATGTCTCGCCACGCTTTTCTTTTCTGTCCATCTTCCATCTATCACTGAGGACGCAGACGCCATGTAATCTCTCTTTCACCCACTGATTGTTTATCATTCAGTGACTAGTCTGTGGTGGCACTCAGTGTTTGTAGCTTCAGATCTATTCTCATAGAATGACCCCACCACTTCTGTACTGGGACCAGACCAGTCTCCAGGAAAAGGCCAGTTAATGCTAGTGGAGTCTGGCCGAGCTGTATTTGGAAAAATCAAATATCAGCCAATGAAGCTGTTCAGACCGACAAACGCACACCTCAGACCAAACCTGCTGCCACAGAGAGCTTAGAACAAAATACGATTGATAACAGGTTGAATTTTTCCACTGCACAGTCCAGTGACTTTATTGGCTAATCAAATGCATGGAAACCCATTCGCCAGCTAGACAACCGTGTAGCTTTTAGTTTGTAGCGTGTACATTTGATCTTGCAGCGTGCACCTTGTGACTCGAGGTGTTTACATTGTAGCTTATAGGGTGGACCTGTTTTAGCCTCTATTGTTTACCTTTTTATCTTGTAACATGTAGCTTGCAGCGTGTACCGTGTGGCTTGGGGCGTTTACATTGTAGCTTATAGCGTGGACCTTGTGGTTCGTTGTACGCCAAACTTTTCATATCCACACCTTCAAAGTCACTCCCCTTTTGTCCGGCATCCATGTTACTTTTACTCTTAGCCGTGCTCGTTGCAGCCTTGTGCAGTCCTCTAGTTTGTTCTGCTGTTTAGTTGCATTGCCACCATTTTCTGACTGTCTGATCATCTGTCTTGCACAGGTAGAGATACCGTGTTCATAGTCTCAACCATGGCAGGAGAAACTAAATGCCCTTGCTGCTACAAGACCAATACTCACCGCACAGATTTAATTTCAACAATCCAGACTACAAACTTTGTGTCGGTAAATAAACTCACGTGGCCACTGATCGACGCAGTATTCACTCATTTCGAGGAAAACCCGCTGATGCTTTTACCGTCATGGGGACATGCAGCGTTGTGAAAATAATTTCACAGGTGTCCACCATTTTCTGACCTTCTGCTCAGATATGAGTGAAAGATAAATGTAAAACTCTTCTTAGAAAGAAGAAGCATATTTCTCAAAATGTTGAGTGTATGTATATACACTGTAAAATCAACAAAATGTTGATTTTAATATATATATTAAGTTATTCTTAAAACATATACTGATATTCTTATTCGTTAAAATATGTAAGAGACTAGAAGGGGAAGCACATTACTGTAGATGTAGGGACTTCAACTTTAAACTCAACTAATTTGAACGGTGGATGACTCAGACATCTCTCCAGAGACTTGAAGCTTTGTCATTTTATTTTATCGCCAGCCTTTCAGAAGACGGCTTATTACTGTCAAAATCAACTTTCATGTTTGTGTTTCACATAATTTGTGACTCAATTCATTTTCTTAATAAATCACATTAAAAGTAATTGTTCTCACACTGCTGCTTGGATACATTTTGACCTTGATGGTGACAAATTTTACAGAATCAATCAAAAATCCCAAAACACTGAATGTTGAACACATGTTTTCCTCCTGCACTTTCCCTCATCTTGTTTTGTTCCCTTCTCTTTGTTTCCTACATCTGTTTCCCCCCTTTTCACATTACTTTTTTATTGGCTCCTCATTAAAACCTGAACTAGATTCACCTTAAAGAAAGTAACTGCTCACATCCAAACTATGAGCAATGATCTATATGATTATTTGAATTTGGAAAATTGAATGATCTTGATGTAGATCACAAACACAGATCTTTCTTTCTTTTGAGTGTTTCTACTCTCTAGTCTGTCCTTTCTACTCCTTTTCCGTCTCCATTTCTTCCCCTTTCTTCATTCCTCTTTTCGGTTTCTCCCTCCTCTTCTCGGTCTACTTCCTCTCAGCTTTCTGTCTCCTGGGAGTGTTTCTGAGTTTTTGAGCTTGGGGATCTCTCTCTTTCCCTCTGCTCTATTTCTATCCCCCCCTTTTTTTCCTCCATTTCTCCTTTTCTTCCCTCCTCCACCTCTCCCTGTCTTGGAGTGTGTTTCCAGTCTCAGAGGCTGAGGATCAGATTACTCAGGGAGTCTCAGAGGCTCTCTGGCGAGGTGGCAGTGGTGGTGGTGGTGGTGGGGGAGGGAGGGAGGAGGTAGGGAAGGAGATCAGGTTTCACATCTCCAGCGCTCTCCTCTGTCTGCCTCGCCTCCCTCCTCCTCCTCTTCCCCCCCAGCGGCCTGGAGACAGAGTGGCTGAGCCAGGGAGGAAAACATGCAATCCACCCCTCTCCTCCGCCTCCTCCTCCTCCTCCTCCTCCATACGTCCAGCCTCTTTGCTGCAGCACAGCAGATAAATAAAGGCAGTAAATGGGGAGCTGAGCACACAGAGGGACGATTCTTCACCACCTTCACCTCCCCCCTCCATCCCTGCAGAGATATTTTATATCCTGCACCGTGTGTTTTCATTCTCCTGGATGTGTGGCAAAGGTGAAACAGCTTCAGGGAGACTTTAGTTTCTTGAGACGACCAAAGCTGAAGATCAAACCTGGACTCAGAAATCAGTAAAATGTGTTTCTGGCAGTAAAATCAGAGGGGCGGCTCTTGAAGTGGTAGTTGTAAGACACTTGTGGCTTTAGCAGATACGGTAGTAATCTTAATTTAATGATTTTGTATCTTGTTTGTTTGGAGGCTTTTTAACGTTATACTTTTTTCTGGCAAAAGCTTTGGAAGAATTTAGATTTTTGGCAACTGAGATTAACTGGCTCAGTAAAATGCAAATAAATCAGTTAGAAAGGTTTACGTTCAAGAAGTTATTGTTTTCAAAGTGCCAGAATATGAATGCATCTACTTTGGTGTATTGATGTAGTGCTGCAAGTAATTATTCTTTTATTTTTGACTATCTGTGGATTGCTTTATTGATTGATCGATTAAGCTTTTGGTCTATAAAATTGTCTAGTGAAGTCGAACAAAAGTCCAGAAGTAAAAGATATTCAGTTTACAATGATTTAAACAGAGACAACGAGTACTATTTCTACTGCTTTGCCAGGGTTTACTTGTTGAATTAAAGTATTTCAGCTCACAAAACACTCCCCCCGCTGATTCTTAATCTAAAGTTTCTACTAAATCAATAGTCCTATGCGTTTGTACTGCACCTTAAGAAACATGGCCCACTTTACATGCCATGCAATTAGCACACTTTTTGTCATTCATGCCAAAATAGTTTGTTTAATTTTTGCAGCCAAACAAACGGTGACACATCTCTGTCCGGACTTCAGTTGAAGGTCGACTCAGCACTGCATGTTCAGGCTCCAGCGGCAGCCTCCAGCTTTAATGGTATTGATCTCTGCTTTAAATACACCCAGCCCATCCCAGTGAATAATTCAGATCCACCTACCCACAATGGCTTGATGTGTAGGATAGAAAACATTCCTCTTATTCTAAAGGAGGAGGACGTTGGGGAAGGAAGTCTGTCGGGGGCTGGCCCTTTTCTTTCACTTCCTGTAAAAATGTGATTATTTGTGGCCATGTGTGATTTTGTGTGGTCATGTGACAGCAGCGAACAGGACAGCATTCCTCAAGAGTTCAAAAATCTGAAGGGTTAACCAAACCACAGGAAGGAAATCAGATCTTTATATTGTGCAACCAGGCTTCCTCTACTTTCACAACATTACTAAACAGTGGCTGTATAGTAGTGAATAACTTTAGCCTTGCTTTAGCTCCCGTTTGGTGTATACTGTTGTTTCTTCAGTCCAAGGGATCATTTCCTTTACATTTAAAACATGTGCAGTGAAACCCCCCCAACATCTGGACACACATTGAGGTAGAAAATCTGTGGGGTTGAAATTTGTTTAGGCCAAATTGTTGAGTTTTAGCTTCTTGAATGTAAAGATTAATTACTTTTCTCTATTATCTATAACTGTGAATTGAATACCTTTTTGGTTTTGGACTGTTGGTTGGACAAAACAAGATATCTGAAGTCCATGTACTCTGGGAAACTTGTAAAGGACATTTAAAGAATGTG
Organism: Ophiodon elongatus; assembly: GCA_016806645.1. Lineage (NCBI taxonomy): Eukaryota > Metazoa > Chordata > Actinopteri > Perciformes > Hexagrammidae > Ophiodon > Ophiodon elongatus. Next base: position 1,171,437 of record JACSYO010000412.1, read on the forward strand.
ATCTGGAGATTAATCAATCAATAATAAAGTAATCGTCAGTTGAGGCCCTATTCCTTTGCAGTGTCCCTCACGGCTGGACCAAGAAAATAACTTTTCCTTTCTTGGTTGCCACTTTTTGACAGATCTCCTTTAAGGGTGACTTTAACTTTTGACTTTAACGTGGTTTCATTGTTTAGCATTGACAAACCAAACTAATCTCTTTAGATAAGACATTTACAAGTGAGCAGGAACAATGCTCCTAAACACTTGTTTGATTAACTGTGTGGTACAAGCTCAAAACTAAGATAAAGCTTGAATTAAGAGGGCTATTGTTTCCTTAAAAGAAAACCAGTCTGTGGTTTTTTAACTATATTTTATGAGCACTAACATTGAACTAGAGCATAACATGGGTGCTTTTAGACGTCTGACCTGCGTTCCTTCTTCATTCTTGAGGCGGATTTGCTTTTCCTTTGTCGGTAATCCTCCTGCCTGATAGGTGCAGTGATCCCTCTGAAGTGACGGTGGCCCCTGACCTCTATCCTGACCCCTCAACCCCTGTCAGCTCGCCACTAACAGAGTGGTCTCCTCCCCATGTGGATTAGACCGTCTGACCGACTTAACGGGGATTTTCTTCATTCACGAAAGCAAATACTGTCGGCTGATGAATTATAACGTTCTCAGGGCGCTTCTGAGAGTTGAGATGAGGCTGAATGGTGAGTTTATCTAAATCTACTCGCATGGCTAAATTAACTGTGCTTTACACAGTTTGTGGAAACTATACGAGTTCATGAGAGGGAATATATATCAGGCAGAACAGAATAAGTCAGATGTTTATTTTGGACGGAAAAAGCTTAATATTATGATCCATATTGTTTTAGGTTGTCTGATGATTGGTTTGGTTGTACATGAGAAGAAAACTGTGATGCTAACGGTCAAATAGCCTTCTTAGTGTTTGTGTTTGAGGGGAAACGCCTTTTGAGTGTAAATTAGTTTTAATGACCGACTTCACTCTGTGCAGGCAGTAATCTGGTGCTTATCGGAGTTCAGCCGAGTATCTTTCAGATCGACTTAAGGCTTTCTTTACATGTTGGTTCTTTGAGTATTTGAGTTTGTATAAATGTTGATTTTGTTTACATGTCTGTGACAAAACAAGACTTCCATTTTCTTATTCTCACATGAAAACTAGAAGATATTTAACAATATAAACAATGACAAAACCGCATGAAACCATCAACCAGTCTGACATTTTCAACGTCACCATTTTACCCAGTTTTTATTCAGGCATGGGGATACAGTATTTTTATGAAGAACGGAAATAGTCCTATATGGATATGACAATACCAGAAATTTGGGGATCTATACCAATGAAATTCCACGATTCTTGATACCCAATTCAGTACCACATTAAAAAAAAAAAAAAAAAAAAAAACATAATTGAGCTTGTTGAGCTTTTTTTTATATTGCTGCAAAAACATCACCTACAAACAACTGTATTTATTCTACATTTTACAAGATTACATTTGAACACATCATGATAATGTCATTTATCTTCACCTAACCAATGTTAACATTAATTAGCTTTCCTCCTGCTGATTCCAACATGGGTTTGTTGTTCCCATGTAGCATTATCAGGGAAAATTATCTTTGATTGAGTTTACTGCGTTCTTTTGGATTTTAGACGGCGTTAGTCTCGAGCTCCCCCTGTACCTACTGCACTGTAGAAAAACATCAACTTGGTACCGAAGTATCGTTTCTTGTGACATCCTTAGTCACTATTCTGTATTACTGAAACTGTATTTTTGTCATTCACACCTCAGCGTTATGCAACGCGTCAATAATAGTCCAATGATTCATATTTTTATAGTGAAAATAAATAATAAAAATAGTGAAAATGACCAGCAGTCCAGTTTTCAGTTGCCTCAAGTCTGAGAAAAAGAAAAACTGATAGTCAGAAGAAATTAAGATGGCGTGTTTTACAAGTAAACTGTGTTTTCTGAATTGTTTCTCTGAATCGTTGCTCTTTAGACACACAGTTTCTGTTGGTTGGCAACCATCATCAGGCTGAACTGCAGGAGGATGTTTTTCAGGCTTAACTGTGTTTTTTCTTACATTTTTATCCTTGGCTGACCTGCTGGCTGCAGCCATGAGGAAATATCAGTCCTCCTCGCTGAGTTTTCCCACTCTGTCCGGGCTCCTGCGAAAGCAGTACCCCCCGCCTCCTCGTTTCTGGTCTTTAATTTCAATTAGCTCACACTGCTGGTTGACTTTGATGGCATTAGCCTCTCCTCCAAGCCTCCACACTCGTCCCTCTGCTCTCGTCTTCACTTGTTGGTTTTGCAAAAGCCGGTGGCTTTAACTGCTGCGATCAGAATCTGAACGCTTCGCTTCCACTTCCTGCCAGCGTCCAGCCCGCTGTGCAACCCAACAGCCACACACACACACTGGAGACTCTGTATGGTTTGCAGTGGCTGTTTATGAGAAAATGTAAGTGGGCAGTCCTGTTGGCAAAGCACAATTAAATGATTGACAGGATACAGATCATTCTCTGCTGTTTCTTGGCAACAAGATGTTCTTATTGTACTAAAAACAGCATCATCAAAAAGGAAACAAACAAATGTTTTGGGCCTTCAGATGCCACTGTTGCACCTGTTTTTTAAACTGCAGATGAGGGGAAACATTCATTTGAATATAGACTTTTTATTATTAAATCATATAAAAAATGGTGTAAAAGCAAATTAGGTTTTTTTTAAACTGTTAATGTGCATCGTTCAGCTGGAGATGACAATTTTATAAATGCACCTTTAAGGACAAATGCAGGTAACACATTTTGCTGTTAGGTAATTGTTTCACTGACAACAAGCTTGAGCAGATAGTTTTTCTTGCAAGGCTTTAAAATAAACAAATCATTGTTAAGAGTTATGGTCAGGTGACTGCAGTGAACAGGGAGAGCAAAAGAAATGGTGCGAGGGCGCACCGCCTAAGAAGTAGACAACTGTTTACTATAAAAACATGTCCAAGTGTCCTAATGTTCAACCAACTGTCCAAAACCCAACTTTAGCCGATTCACAGACTTTTCTGTTCGACTAAGCTGCTCTGTTCTGTGACTACGACACTTGTAAACATTCTTCCTCAATGCCATGTTGTTTATTTTGACAGAATAATGCGTCAGTGAGAGACATTGCAAAGAAATGGGACTGCAATTAAAGATTATCATACTATTATTGATTAATCTCTAGATTACGCTCTCGAATAATCAGAAATTACATAAGGAAAATAGGGAATAAAGTCCATCACAACTTCCCAAAGTCCAAGGTCTTTAAATATCCTGTTTTGTTCAGCCAACACTCCAAAACCCAAGTTTATTCAGTTTACAGATATAAAACTGTGAAAATCATTAGACATCTATGGAAACAGATGGCCGTTCCTTGACGGATAAACTTCACTTTTGAAACTGCAGTAAATGAGTCGGTGTTTGTTCTCGCGAGCTCTGCTGTCACTCTCTGCAAGTATTTGTGTGTTTATGCACCATCGCAGCCTGCATTCCTCCGCCTGCCTTCCTTATGAGAGGAGGACTGGTTTCACAGCTTTTCTGTCAGACTGTAGTTTCACACCTTCGTCTGACACGTCGCTCCAACACATTTAGGAATTCAAATGTCCCCATCAGCTGTCTCTGAGCAGTTTATGCTTCAAAACAGACGAGGAACTCTGGAAACATCTCCAGTTACTTTGCTGCTAATATTACTTGGTTTCACAGTGACAATAGGCCGTAGGGGAAAATGGAGCTTGAAAATGAACAAAGTTTGCTTTTATTTGCAATTTGTTGGGCTTGTTAACTTATTTCATGGACCTTTACACAACAGCAAAAAATATCCCACTTGCCTGTGCAGGTTTTGTAAAAGTCTGGAGAACTTATTTGATCATTTTTAGTTGAGAAATGAGCTCAAAAGTCAAGCAAAGTATTTGCTTTGCTGCTCACACTTAACACGTGTTGTGTAAACTGTAAGGTTTGTTTGATTTTTTAAATCATAAAATCCTGGTTCCTCTTGTACTGCAATTTAAATCACAATTTTTTTTTTCAGCTGTTGTCAATTGGATATCATTCTAATTCAACATTATTCCATGATGCAAACAGTCATGTTTTAAAGCCATCATATTGCAATCTTTGTGTAGAGGATTCAATTTGATTAAATAAAAGTGAGTCTGACAAAGCAGAGGAAATGTCTCGTAAAGATGAGGTCAGTGTGTAGCTTTCTGTTTCCCTGCGTCTCTCTCACACACTGCTGGGTTTCCTTTAAATAGCTGCTGGGTGTGTTTCAGAGTGTAAACAGTCCAGAGCCATGTACTGCAGCTTTTACTGAGGATGGACTGTTAGTGCAGAAACACACATCATCATCTGACTGAATGACAGGCTGGTGGTTCTCTACTGCGGTTTCTTTGGAGAAATGCAGTAGAGGATGATAAATAAACGCAGTAGAACACAGTAAAGAAGCGGAGTATAGTAGAGAAATGCAGTATAGAAACACAGTAAAGAAACACAATATAGCATTTACATTTTAATATTTAGAGAAATACAGTACACCATAACTTGCCATGGGCATTTGTGTTTATTTATTCTAGACATTGGGTACTTAATTTATTTATTCCTTGAACGTAAGAATGAATAAGGAATAGATTATGAGTTGCTCAAAAGTCAGAATCCTACACGTGTCTGATGTTCAAGACCCGCCCCCGCACCACAGCGTGCCCTGCCACCCGCAATTATGCAAACTTTATTGAAATTGCAATATGTTCTTTTGTAATTTTCAAATGTCAATACAGATGTTGTAAACAACATGATCTGCTGCATAAATGTTTTCGGTGCTGCTCTATACTGTTTCAATCATGAATTATTCTTTTACAGCTTATTGCTGTTTCCACTCAGCTGTTAGAATGCATCATTGTTCACTTAAAAAATGTTGGACGCAGAGCTTCAGTTCACCTTCGTGTGTGGGAGATCTGTTTTTCCCTCCGTCTGTCTCTTTTTCTTGGCACCGCCTTGTGTGTGTGTGTGTGTGTGTGTGTGTGTGTGTGTGTGTGTGTGTGTGTGTGTGTGTGTGTGTGTGTGTGTGTGTGTGTGTGTGTGTGTGTGTGTCAGAGAAGGCAGCAGCTGTTTTTTTTGCCAACCTCGTGACCGCTCTTAGCCCCCGTCTTCGGACATCTATTTTCTCCTCGTCTGTTTTATAATAACTCAGTGGCTGAATCCTCACCACTGCCGTTTTCCTCCCCTGAGGTGGAGCTGAACACACACACACACACACAGTGGAGCTGCTGGTCAACTCATCAACACAGTTTTCCACACTGTTCTTAAGTACATTTTCCAGCTGAGTGTGTTAGTTCAGGCGGCAGCAGGGTGGTGTTAGTGTGTAGGCGGTTGTAGACCCTCCACACCCTGCTGAAGAGCTGCTGACCTTTGACCGTAAGCTAGCGTTGTTGTTATTTATTTTACCTACGATATCTGCCTCTTCAAAACATTGGTCCAAAGTGTGAAATCTGTCATCAAATCATTCATTATTAGATTGGTATTTGGATGAAATGTGTGATTTAGTCAAAATCTAAAATAAATAAAGTGGGATTCTGGTCAGGAAACATTTGTAGGTATCAGGCCTCGTGATTTGTTGCAAAGTTTTTTTTAATTATAATCCATAGTTCACTGGCATTTTAATTATATTTTGAACATGTAACAGGTATTACAGGTTCTCTTAGACATAATTTGTGTCAAAAACAGTGAAATGGTAAAACACCGCATATATTTCAGTGTTTTGCTGATGCTTTATGGGTAAGGTGCCACTGCAGTGATGTTGGTTTACTTCTGCCTACAACCTGGTGTTTTTTCTGGTGTCACACCTGTTTGTATCTCTCTCAGTAAACATTTTAAGTGGTGCTATTTTTGACTTAAAATGTGTTTCTGTGGTGGAAGGTCATGGCTGGGTTTTGGATTTGCTGCCCCCTCATGTGTTCTTGCATCAGGAGTTTTGTTTTCGTTTGGCTGCTGTGTGAGCAGCTTCCTGTTCGGTCTGCAGTATCTCTGCTCAGACTCCTCAAACCGCTGGTCGGTGTTTGACTCTCCTCTCCACTCTTTCTCGGGTGTGAATATTAACTCACTCTCCTGACGTCTGCCTCCTTGAATAAATAAAGCCTCCTTTCAGGATTCGAGGAACTCTGTGCTGTCAAATAAAGAGGCTTCTGTGTTTGAGGAGGCGACGAAGAGGAGGAGGAGGAGGAGGAAGAGGAGGAGGAGGAGGAGGACGCTCTGACTGTCAGAAACACTGCTTCACTTATCTCTTTACAAACGGCAACAAGCCGCTAACACACTGACATCAACAGGGATCTAATGATTGAGCACATTCGTGTCCAGGAGGTCTTGAGGAGGCTCTGAGGAGGTTCCATTGATTCTTGAGGGGGTTTTAGTGGACTTTTAGTAAAGTGTATGTGTCCTTGATGGGGGGTCCTAGGAAAAGTGCATGAGTTTTCATCAGTCACTTGGAGGCGGGGGATTGTGTTCTTAAAGAAGCTTCCATTAGTCATTGGGTGCAACGTGTCATTGAGGGGAACCACGGTGTCATTGAGATAAATCAAGGCGTCATTAAGGGTCATAAGCAAAAATTGGAGGAGTAGCTCGTCAGCGTCTATATTTATGACTGTATTGAAAATAATACCGTCATTTCGCCCTAGCCTAATGGAATTGTTCCAGTTTAGTCCTGAAAAGTCATGACTAAGTGTTTGATAATCACTGAAATATACAAACATTTTAGTTTAAACGTTCTCGTTTCTTTCTCTGACAGGTTGGTGATTTGGGATGACGGTCTAAATCCGGCCGGCTTCCTCTGCTTCGAGACTACATTTCCCATGGAGCTGTGCGCTGACACACACACTGTTGTACCATGGAGCCACCAGTCAGGTATACACACACACACACACACACACACACACACACACACACACACATCAGTCAGAAGGCTGTTCCAGCTCAGTTCCTTTCAGTCGGTGTGTAACGTCTGCAGGATGTTTATTGTGGTTACATGAAAAACATTACTGGGTGGCTTTACCCTGTGTCTCCAACACACACACACACACTTTTTTCTTTTTTACTTGACTACCCAGTGCCTCCCCTCCACCTCCTCCTCTTTGAGGAGATTAACCCTTGACCTTGGTGCCGAAGGCAGAGCTGGCCAATCAGGAGGCTTCCTGGCTTTTAATTACAGGCTCTGATTGAGTCATTTGAGCTGTCATCTGGTTTGATTAATAACCAAGCAAGGGAGCAGGAAGAGCGGTGATTACACTGAGCCCGAAGGCTGTGTGCGTGTGCGTGTGTGTGAGAGCTTTCGTGTGTATACCCACATGTGTGCGTGAAAGGTGAAGTCATGCCTTCATGTGAGGAAAGATCATGTGTGTCTGTTTCTGGTTTTTGGTTGGTGTCTGTTGCTCCCGGAGTTAGATTGTTACTTTTGTGCGGATGCTTTGGGCCTTTTTTTTAAAAAAAAAGAAGTGCTTTCAGAAACATTGCGTGCAATAGTGACTGTCCACCTCCAACCTTCTCTTACACAAAATGTTCCACCGTGACCAAAGAACAGTTTCCTCTCCAGCTTGCAGACAGAGGGAGTTAAGTAGTATTTACAGACATTCCAAGAATTTTTACCTTTTTAGCTTGATACGTTTATTTTATTGTGTCATGGGTATTGTTGCCGGAAGACAACAATGGAAACGAGTGTGCATTTGTTGGAGTAAGGCTATTTTTGGGGACATTAGTAGTTTTAATTATGCATTATAAGCTGTTTAGAGCTAGTCTTAGGAAGTTAAACATATCTATTTTATATTGTTGTGAAAACATACAACAACTATATTTATTCACGTTTCTCATCAAAAACTCAATTTTAACATGATTTCCTCTGAACACATCATGATAAGTTGTATTATACCTTCGCTCAATACTCATTTTTACTGTTTGGACATTAAACGCACCATAATGTACATCCTCAGTTGACGTTACAGTAGGACTGCACTACGGAGAGACTCTGAACAAGCGGGCAAACGTTACCGTCGAGCCCTGGTAAGGAATTGTTAAATACTTTTTTTTAAGTTTCTTGGAAAGTTGTTTGTCAACAGCTGCTTTCATTTTCAGATTTTCTTTTATTTTTCCATTGTAACTGGTCCTTAGACGCTCTTTCAAAATGTAAGTTAGTGGACTTAATCGATCAACTGTGATGAAGTTTGACTTCCCTGCTGAGTTTTCTGGAAGAACGTGACCGTGTGTTAAAACAAGGCAGATTGCTGCCTTTTGTTTCAGGACGCGGTGACTCAAGCGTCTGAATCTCAGCTCGCTGTCAGACCTTCAAACAGAGTCGGCCAGTCTGCCGCACAAAATCACTCCCATATGTCCCTCGGCACACACACACACACACACACACACACACACACACACCGCCCTGCACGCTTCACCCACACACTGTAGCCCGGCTTGGATCAGGTCGGCCCGGCTCAGCTTACAGCTCGTCCTGGCATAGAGACGAGGTTAGACTAAATTCAGTATTTAAGTACAGATGATTTTGAGGCTGAATCCACAGAAAATAAAAAGTTGGATTGCAGCTGCAGATTGTATTTCAAAGAAAATGCGGCTGTAAAAATTGCTTGGCAATGTAATGTTACATCACAATATCAATATACTAACAATTGCTACTTTTATAATGCCTATAATTTTCAGATATTTGTTGAAGCTGTCATCAAGGAGTTTTAGACAATATAAACTATATGTTTTAGCATTGAGCTCATAGTTAGTGATGTTGGACTGTATATTATATTCATGATATTCTGACTCCCCTCAGGTATGTAAAGACAGGGCAAAACATTTACCTGAATATACAAATATAATTGACTATCTAATGAAATTTACATATTTATTATACATTTTGTAAAGATGGACAATAAGCGGCAACCTCCAGTTCTGAAGAGTGAAGCCAACATGGAAATGTCTTAAACCTGCATTCTGTCTTCTGGTGACTCCTCTGGTTACAAAAAGAAGTCAGATTGTATAGAAGTCTGAGGAAAATAACTTCTCACTTGATTTATTAACTCAGTAAAAACTGAGTTCATGGGCTAGTTTTAAGTCTTCTTCAATACAGCATGATGTTCATTGAGAGTCAAATACACCATAAAGCGGAGACCTTGTGATTGACAGGTTGCTACCAGAGCTGTTCAAGGCGTCTCTACGTCACTCCCCCGCAGTCCCAATATGGTATCTTCCATTTACCGGTTGCAAAATGCCAGAGGCTTCGAAACGGCAGTCCACAAACCAATTGTTGACGTCACGACGACTACGTCCACTTCTTATATACGGTCTAGTTATGGCAGAGTTGCTGTGTTAGATTGGACAGGTGCACTCAAATCAAGTGGTCACTGAGGGTATATTGTGATACTTTTTGGTGTTAACCAGACATAAATGTTTGTTAATGGTTAACCCAGTGAATTAAAATGATCAGAAATGAGCATGTGAGGTTTGATAGATCTTTACTACCACTCACCTCCCCAGTGGTCTTCAGTATTTGGATTCTGCTTGTTATCAGAAAATCTGCAGTCGGGGTCATAAATTCCTCAGACGCTCCTCAGACTGAGTCACTGTAATGAGCTTGCAGTCACAGCTTCCCTCTTTATCATTTGTTTGAGTTTGAAAATGAGTAGTTTCTGAGGTTAATAAGTCCTGAATGTGGCTTCTGATTAAAGCCAGAATCATCAGATGTTTAATCCGTCTTGATTTCAATGTGCACGCAGCAACAGACTCGATTAGCCAGCCGGAAAACAGACCAGTTACCGCAAATATCAAGGGAGTGATGTATAAAACAAACAAAATGTATTAAATTACCCTACTGTAGTTTTAAAATGTTTTCCATATTGTCATGTATGAAAAGATCCGAAATGAACACTGTAAGTGGACTTCTTGATTACTATAAGCAAATGATTTAAAGAGCATTTGTGGAGGAATGATTCTGTGCCAAGCTTTTTGATCCATGTCACGTTTATCGTGTTTATTATAAGCAGTTTACAACGAATATTCAGTCACCTGATCTGACAGACACTCACTGTAACTGTGATCAGAATAGTAAGTTATTTTAGCACCTTTCAAAACAAAGTGCCTTGCAACAAAACAAATAATAAATGTAAATCCTGAAAAGACAGGGTATACTGGATATCAAGATAAAAATGAATTAAACAAATGCCATCAGTTAAGAAAATTCTATAAGATAAGAGTTAGTTTTTATAAGAGGATACTGAGTTTGTGATCTAAGAAGTTGGACTGGAGTCATCAAAGGGCACACACACACACACACACACACACACACACACACACACACACACACACACAGCCTTCTTCTTGTGGTCTCACATTGGACAACATCATTCTTTCTAAACTCGTCACTCCACTTCTGTCCAACTCCTCGACTGTTTTTCATGACCATTTGGAGGTTGAACCCCAGAAAGTAAACTGATTTCTGATCCTGTCCACCAAAAGATTGTTTCTTTCCCTTTATGTATTTCTGTTTATGTACTTTATTTACATAATTCCTGTTTTTGTGCGTCTTGTAGCCTTTTCTTTTTTTGCCTTTTTTGTTAACACCTAACTTTCTATTTCTACATCGGTAAATATTATTTTGTCCTTGTTTTCAGTTTTATTTTTTAGCATTGTTTTTATACAAACTCACACAGAAAAATACACACACACACACACACACACACACACACACACACACACACACACACACACACACACACACACACACACACACACACACAGGACCACCTATATCGTTGTTTCGTCCGTGCACGGCTCTGTGGCCTGGCTGTAGTTTCCAAGGCGACACGGTGGATGAAACCATCCGGCCTCCCTTCACGGAGTCCGGTCTCTGACCAGACCACCCACTCACACACACACAGCCAATATTCTGTCTGCTACAATTACAGTTATATTTTAGTTTTATATATTTTTTTTTTTTTTTTTTTTTTTTTTTTTGCATCTCTGGGGAAAGCTGTCTGAGTTCCAGTCGTCTCTCCAGTTTCCATTCCTTCATACTGGGATCAAACCAGTGTGGCCTGCTGACAGCAGCTGAGGCAGAAAATGACTTTTTCCAAACAGCAAATCCTCCAAAAACACCAGAAAAGAAACTTTCAACATCAGCGTCGGATTGGCTCTGGGTGCTGTTGACCCCGGACAGAAAAATGATTGACGGCACATGAGGGTGAGGAGGGCGGGGCTTAACAGTAAACTTCCTGTCTCTGAGAGAGAGGTGCCAGTTGTTCTCACAATCAGTCCACAGTGAGGATGCTATCTGTGCTGTGACTTCCTTGAGTGTGTGCTGTTGAGGTGTATTTTCCATTACCTGTGTTACTTAATCTCTCGTTGACGTAGTTATGCTGTTAGTGCTGCACGAATGAGTAACATTTTTGCACTTCTGGTTCCCTCGTCTTGAAGTCGGTTGGTTCTTTTTAATTGGATTTTTGGTTCGATGCCTTAAATGAGTTCTGTGGTTAACACAAGTTTAAGAGATTTTAATAATCTAATAATTTACAGCTAATGAATAATTGTCAGCTGTAGCCCCATTTGTATAGTTCTCTCTGAAGATGTATTCTTTGGGTTAGGAAACTTAAAATGAGCTACTTATTTCACTATTTTTAAACGATGAAGTGACCAAGCAGCAAAAAATCACATTAAACGCTTAGATGACTATTTTCTTGGTTTTTACATATTTCAGCAAGAACCACAACGTTGTTAGGAAGTAACGTCATGTTTTTTTTTTTTATTTCTTTTTTATTTTTGGAGGCTTTGTTCGACACTAGCCAGCTGAATCACCCTAAAATGTATAATCAGGTTTTTAAAACACGAGTTGGTGTGAAAGACCATAAGTAAAACAATTGGGTTTGTGGTGATCAGTGATCGCTGCATCGGAGGAAGGAGTCGTCTTGAAAAGTCTGCACACTGTCTCGCTTACTGCTGAAATATTTATTTAATTACAACATTTCGGCCTGTCCGACCTTCATCATATATATCATCGCATGTAAGTGATGCAGGTCAGAGAGACCAAAACGTTTCAGCAGTAAGTGACACGCTGTGTGGGAGTTCTTGTCATTGTCTTATGTGTTCTCAGCAACAGCAGGAGCTAACTGGTTTAACTGGGAAGATTGTGTTGTGTTGGGAACCTCCCAGTCTCCTGGTGTCCACACTCATCAGTGTGATTGTATGAACATAATGTTGGTTTTTATGATGTTGAGTGTGTTTGTTTTTATGACTCTTCTGCGGTGGGACAAAGGCAACACTGTGCCGGTGATGGATAGACCTGTTTCTATGGCGATTAGAGTGATTAAAATCACCTTCAGGGAACCACGTTGTACTGGTTTATTACTTAATGACCTTGTGGTCAGGCTCAATGTGTGTTGGTCTCCATTGTGTCCGCAGGGTGGTTGAGCAGCGTCAGTACCAACACTGAGGGCTTATTCTTAATCAGTAATGAGCTTTTCACTATTAAAAGCAAGTGCATGACTTGTACATGAAGGAACATTTAGAAAATCTTTAAGTGACTACTACTCACATTTCCACGTTTTAAATTTTCCATATCCTGCTTTGTTAGGGGCAAAATGCAAACTGGGCCCAGTGCTTTTTGCTGCAGCTTGTTCTCCGGGTGAATGGATGTCCACACATAACGTGCTGCTACCATCTTACCCGCTTTCCTCAGTGGTTCCATGACTTAAGCTTTGGTTTGGTTGTAGAGTGTCGCTGTGTCCGTAAAATCTCGGTTCCAAAGTGTTGGTTCCAAAGTGTGCGACAAAGCGTGAAAGCTCTGTTTCTCAATTACTAAGTAGGGGTGCAAATCCTTGTTAAAAAAAAAAAAAAAAAAGTTGTATTCTAGTTCGTGGTTCGCTTCGCCCTTTCCAAGTCGGGCGTAAGAAGAAGCGAAATCCTTCGGATGGTCGGATCGTATCCATATTCGGCTGCTCGAGCTCAGCCCCCCTCACCAACACTCTGCTAGTATTTAGCCTATGATAGAACGTAAACAAGACTCGCGTGTTTTCCGTCTGTTGCGTTCTGAGACTGCCGTAAGGAACGGACTGCCGGTGTCACAGAATTGTTCAAGGCGATCATAACGTTGGGAATTGAGTTTTAAATTTCCGATTTATTGAGTTTTCTACCTCGAGTCATAATCTTTCAAGAGAGACTCGTGATGCATCCAAGAATACATTTTTCCCGTTCCCCGAATTAAACCCGCGTTTTCTATTTACAAAGTACAAAACGCCGAAAGATGGCGAGTACAACTCGCATGACTTTTTTAAAAAGTGGTTACGTTGGTCTGATTTTGAGCGCTGTGCTGATTGGTTGTGGTTTGTTTACATTATGTAACTCTTCCTGTTAGGCCACAGTGTCTCTGCGGCTGAGTTTGCTCCAATCTTTACGGTTGTTGTAGAATTATTCATCATTCAGCTTAACCTAACATTAAATTTCATTTTTAATTAATGACGTGAGGCAGACAGGCGCAGTAGTGCTGCTTTTCCCCCCACAATCCAATTTTTTTTCTTTTACTGCTTAAATATATATTCAAATTTAGAATAATTGGCACAGCGCTCCCATCTGTTATATTTTATCTGTGTCCAAAGAGATCTAGTGTGTTTACTATGAACTACTGGACCTTCAGGGAAGTGGCAGCAGTTCATCACTCTTATTGCCAAAGTTTAAGTCAAGATTGTTTTTCATTTATAAACATCGTCCGAAGCCATGAATTCAAATTCATTGATAAAGTCGATATATCTCCTTCACAAGGACCATAAACCTGAGTTGCCCCCGTGGATGCTGGGTAATTTGTGTTGCTGTAACATGATAAATGAAGAGGAGGAAAGGGAAGTAAATGTTCCCCCTCCAGTTTGTAGCTAAAGCTGCTCAGCAGATCTTCTCTTGGCCTCTAATGAAGTTAGGCTTTACTGCTGCCCACTCTCTGAGCTGCACACTCGCTCTCATCGTATTCATTTGTGTGTGCGAGAGACAAACAAGACTCAAACACTGCCAGGTTCAATTTCCTCTGAGATCACAAAGACTAAAAGCCAAAAGCTGTGTGATGCTACTTGCACTTTTAGTAGCTTATCGGCTGCATTTCTAATAAACGTCCACTTCGAAATCATATACACAGCTACTCCCTACAGCGTCACTTCAAATATATAGTTCAAATCAAAGTTAAACACTCTTTTGAGATAGAGGAAATCAACCTCTTGGCCTAACCTTCATGATTTTATATAAGCAACCACTGGAGATATATATCTTTACAGTTTGCTTGTAAAAGGTTTCTGCTGAATAAAACACTTTAAATTAAGATAATCTGCATTATATAGGTATATTTAAAGTTACCTGTCATCTAATAGATGAAGCAAGACGCTTGTCTGGGTTGTGGGTTTAATTCTAACTGTGCCCACATGCCCAAGAAGTAAATGCAATTGTCAATAACTAAGTCTGTGGTAGAAAGAGTATTCCAGATTAATTAGTGGGATTAATTAAAGGATGAGGATGATGATGAAGAAGAGGAGGCAGAAGATGCAGGGAGGAAGAGGCCCGCAGTGCTGCTCACCGTGGCTCTGGGTATTCTGGGTATTCTTATGCTAATCCATCGCCGGGGATGAGGCGCAGAGCAGCCAAGCAAACAATGGCAGTGGAGCCAGAAAGTCTGGCCTGCAGTCTCCCAGGCCCTGAAAGGCATGTCGGGCAGGGAGCCGACACCAACAGGGAGGCTGCTGCTGCAGCACCCAGAGGCCCGCCTGCAAGGAGGGGCCCCTGGAGGGGACGGGGAACGGGGCCAAGATGGAGGGCGAGAGAGGAAAGAGAGAGGAGAGGAGAAATGAGAAGCAGCAGGGAGAGAAGAGGGAGGGGGAGGGAGATAAATGGGAACGGGAAAGCAACAAATGGAAATGGAGACTGGGGGTAAGAAAGAGGTAAGATGAGGAAAAAAGAGAAGGAAACAAGTGAGAGGGGAAGGGAGGACATAGGAGACCGAAAATTAAGAGGGGAATAAGTCAAATGAAGAGGGGGAAAAAAAGGGGTAAATAAGATACTGGACAAATACTAACTTGATGCCTAGTTTTTCACATCCAGGCCACCGTACCTGGACTTCTGCTCCGTTGAGTTGATCATCTTGTTGTTGTCAGACAACAGCATGTAGAGAACAAACGTACTGCTATAAGAACAGACAGCATTATAATGTTGATATTCTCTTGGTTCACCTTACTAATGTGTAAAAACACAGAAATATGAATGTAATCTGGTGGACTGTTCATCTCTGCTTGTTCTCATTTTCAAACAGTTTTCATATTTCAGCGAACAACATACTTTATCTTTGAGTCCTAACTTCCTTAAACACACAGACATAAAACGCATAATTTAAGCAGTAGTGATGGAATTGATAATATTTTAATGACAATGCCATTATCAATTCTGTTTATCGGTCCGATTCTATATCAATTCCAAAATTGGTTGTTTTATTATCTCTGTAAACCTTGATGAAAGTCTGCCTGATAACATTTGAACGTGTTAAAATAAATTACAATGCTCCTTTTTATTAAAACTATTTCATTTAGAAATTGCAATCTATGTCTGCTGTAAGTCACTTTGACGTCAACTTTTCATTATTTTCTGACCTATTATAGATCAATTAATAGATACAAATCGTATTAATTGGTCTGATAAGAGGCTGGGGATGAAACTAATGCATAAAAACAAACGGTTTCGGTCCGTCCCTTCACCACGCTGTGCTCCATCCCAGCTGTCCCGTCGATAATCTCCACCTCACCGATCCCAATCTCCCTCATTACTGCATTTATTTGTAGAGCTCAGGAGCTGTCGGCCTCCGCCGGTCCTCCAATCAGGCCTCTGTGTCGTTTATTTAGTCTGCCGCCATTCTCCCAGAGCAGGAAGTGGAGACGCATTAAGGCTTGATTATTGATGTCTGGCCCCTCGCGCTTCAGTCCGTCCAAGGGGAGGACCAGGAGGTGGGGGAAGTATGAGAGATGGATTATTAATGCCGCTCTACCAAGGTCTAGTGTCACTTTCCAGTATTTTAACAGCCCTGTGAGGAGCCGTAAAGTTAATAAATCACGCGTGGACTCGAAGAGCTGGAGCCACTTCAGAGCTGCATTACTTTCCAAAACAAGCTGTCCAACATTTTGATATCCTAAAACTTTCTTCCCAATAAACACACAGCCTTTCCAAAAGTTAATATTGTGTTGAAACATTTATGAACCCGTAGGTTTGACTTATACTTTCTTGACGTCTTCATTTAGTCGCCAGTTTAGTCATGAGCGGAGGCTCAGACAGGTGGAGGGATGTACAGCATTTCAAAACAGACATTTTTATTTCTACGAGAGAATTTTATGTTATTGAACCTCAAAACTTTTTATTACCAAACCGTGTCCGTAGTAACAAGAACACACGGTCAAGTGCTGAAAGTTGGTCCTATTCTGTCAAATAGCAGAAAACACTTTTTGTGATGATAAAGGTATCGTTTTGTTGAGCAGAATCACGTTTATTGTTAAGTAGGTTTTCACAGACAATGAATTTGCCTTTTGTGTTTGATACATAACAACGAAAGCAGTAAGGGAAACTTCAATTAACAGCAAATTGCTGAAAAGTTCAAGAAACATTATTGAATAGAACTGATTACAATAAAAACATGGCCGTTTTTAAAATAAAAGCTGAACAATGAACTTGTTCTTTTTGTTGAGTATTTTCTCAATTAATTGCAAATTTTATAAAATGTCAAAGTAACCATTACATTAATGTTAAATGTCTTATTTTGCCCTCAAACCCAAATATATACATTTTAGAATTGTGTGTGTATATATATATATATAGCAGAGAAAAGTATCAAATACTCAAGTTTGAGAAGCTGGAACTAACGAACGTTTCACATTTTTGCTTGTGAAACAGCTGATTTAATCAATTATCAAAATAGTTGCTGATTCATTTTCTGTCAATCAACGAATCGATTAATTGAATAATCATTTTAGCTCCACACAAGTTTATTCTTGACCTTTTGAAAATAGTAGATTTACCAAAAAGTCTGAAGGTACGATCTCTCTAAAAACTGAGCAAACTGTTATCTGCTGATGAATACATGAAGATATAAACTAAAGAGAGCCCTTGTTGGATTTGAACCTCTAACCCAATCAGTGTTTGGTGCCTTGCTCTGCATTAAACTGACTAACCCTAGTAATAAAGAAGTACTCAGTGTAACTCATACACTCTGCTGCAGTAGGCAGTGTAATATCACTTTACATAATAGTTTTTATTGCCAGCTACCTTTCCAGCCAAATGAAAAGTTATTATACCCAGAAGCCTTTAAGGAGCTCTCTTTCTCCTACGACTCTTAACCCGCTGCTTGGGTTTCTATCCCATCAAATTTCCCAGCATCCCCGGAGCAGTGTGACCTCAAATTCCTTCCCCTGAGGGGGGGCTGGCTATGGCTCAGTGGTTCCCTATAAGGGTGTTTTATTCTGTACAGGTGGGAGCGCTAACAATACGTCCTTTCATTCCCGTCCTCCAAGACTCTGATGTCACGTCCAGGTAGCCATAGCAGCTACGCCACATTAACCTCCTGTTAGCCGAGGAGGAGGGAGACGTTACAGACCAGGGACGGGACAGAGCAGGTTTATAGCAAACATTGTGTTCGTATGGAGCTCCTTCCGTTATTTGTACTTCCACTAGGACCTTAATTTGTATCAAACCTTTCTATAAAAACACACATAAATACATTACTTTAGTAAATGTTACTTTCCACAACTACTGCTCTGTATTGAGGGCAAAACTATTCTTAGAAATATCATAAGGTAACTTCAACAAATCAGGATAGCTGATTATTTAAATATCTGCATGTCAACATTTTAACATGCCACGAACATCGTACATTTCTGTCAGCTTCTGCTGCTGAGGGAAGGAGTTTGTTGTTTGACTGAGAAACAGACGAAGGATCAGCGACAAGTTTGAACATGAGGGGGATGAGGGGAAGGAGGAGGAAGAGGAGTGAAAGTTTCCTGACACCTAGAAGGTTTAGGGTTTGGAGAATCCTTTATTTCCTCTCTTGAATGTACATTTCGTGTGTGTGTGTGTGTGTGTGTGTGTGTGTGTGTGTGTGTGTGTGTGTGTGTGTGTGTGTGTGTGTGTGTGTGTGTGTGTGTGTGTGTGTGTGTGTGTGTGTGTGTGTGTGTGTGCAATCGCTTTACCTTGTGTTTTCAAAGGGAAGTGTATGTGTTGGAGGATTTAGGAAGGGGGTGTGTGTGGAGAAGGGTTGCGTGGCACAGGGACAGCTTCCTGTCTTTGGGGCTCACAACAGACGATCGTTCCTGGACCTGCCTTGTCTTGCCCTCCCTTTCTGTGTGTGTGTGTGTTATCTCACCATCCTCTTCCTCCTGCTGGTGCTGTTGTTGTTGTCGGTCTCTAAATGGAGCAAAGAGACACAAATAAACTTTAGGTTTTGTTGTGGCAGCGAGGTGCAGATTCTTCCACTTTCCTGTTATCGACTCGGTGACGGCCGACACAAAGATAAAACGTATTCACTGTTGCATACAGTATCAGAATGCACACTCCTTCAGTTACTGCCACACACACACACACACACACACACACACCAACATCCTTCTTTTCTCTCATGCACATTCCTTATCTGTACTCATGGGTTTGAAAATGTGCACCTTTTGATTAAAAAAAACAAAAACCACGGACTATCATACCCTTTTATTTTTAACTGCAAACTTTAGCTGCTAGAGGTGCATTGTGTGGGCATCATAAGATCCGATTGGAGTCGCTCCCAACATGACTAAAGGATTCAAAATGCCACAGTGAAACGGAACTGGAAAGAAAAAGTCCAAATGTTCTTGGAAAAATAATGCAAACCTCTCCAATCCTCAAATAGTCCTTTTGAAGTAATGAGGACCCAACTGTCTTCACGATGCAGAAATGTCCCCACTACGGTGGTTTAAAGCTGAAATTGGTCCTCACAAAGATAGCAATACAAGCCCACACATACATCCACACGTTCCCTTGCTTGCCACTCATTCACACACACATTTCCTGTCTCACATCCCACAACGCTAAACCTTCATTCACTTGCAATAATGCACACATACACACGCTTACTCATATACACCCGTCAGAGCCTGTATGGTATTGTGCGTGTGCGTTTGTGTGTGTGTGCGTGCGTTTGTGGGGCTTTGGCTTTGTTCTCGGTCTCCTCAGCCAGAGATGTGTGAAAAGTGGGTCGCAGGTCGGCCCTCTTTGTCCCCCCGGGCAAATGAAAAGTGACGGACACCGGCCACGCATCACCACTAATTCACTCTCTCTTTCACACACACACACACACACACACACACACACACACACACACCCCTCTCTATCCCTTTCGGCACCCACTAATTGCGACATGCCGTTAAAAGCGCTGCGCAGGGCCAGCGCCTGTAATTTGCCGAACATCCCTGGACAAATGATTTGGTAGTTAGTTGGACCGTCGGAGGCCAGCGCCGGGCCGGCTGGGGTCACCGGGTCACAGCACACTAAGGGGGAGGGGAGGAGAGAGGGAGAGAGCAGGAGCCCAACCAAACCATCTGTTAAAAGTTTAAAAACTCAGCTGATGTTTAAATCAACTTAACTCTGTATCTTCTCCTTCTTCAGGGTTTTGGACCCAAAGAGCCAGTGAGACAGAAGAAGACCTGGTATTGTGATATCACCCTCCCATCGTCTCCCCCCTTTTGCATCCCTCCTGCTCGTTTTTCCTGCGGATCATCCTTCTCTCCGAGGCCTCTTCTGGCCAGCTGGAGCTACTCCCCTCTCCCTCCCCCCCGACTCCCCCACCTCCCTCGACTCCTGCTGTGGATTAAAGACTTTTATCAAGACTCTGAGTATCAGCTGACCAGAAGGCTTCTGATCAGAGGCCGGCCCGGTCTGGGCCCAGTTCCGGTCCAGTCTCAGTCCAGTCTCTGCTGCAGGATGGCAGGTCTACCGCTCTGTTTGGCTGCGTTGGCCGTCGCTCTGCTGCTGAGCCTCAGGGCTGACGGTAAGACATTTAACATCCATCATTGTACTCGAAAAGCTTCTCTGTTCTTGTTCATAGAAAACACCAGAGGAAGCACTTCCTGTTTTGAAAAGTTACATAAAAGATACACTTTAAACATGTAGATGGTTGGTACACATTGTTCTGGTTGACATTCATACACACAGAAAAGGTACCCTATTTCATGTTGGGGGTCTGATATGCAGATAAGGTCACAACCAGCTTGCTGAGAGTATTGAAATCAGTTTTTAAGTTTTATTGGAATTAGAAAAAAAAATGTCTTTAAATCATGTGCTTGATTTGTTGCTTGACAAACGTCATGAACTTTGACCCTGACAAGACTGCACGTTGATTAAACTTGTCATTCAGCACAGTTGTATACAGAGGAAGCACTTAAAAGCTTGACAGATGATCGACAATTGATCGGCGATTGACTTGTAAAAATGAGATTCGTGAGCCGTCGCGTGATCGAGCAAGAGTTTTAATTTGGAAGAAGAGAATACAGGTGGCACACTTCAAACTTATGGTTCCCTGTGCAAGCTGTTAGTGCAAATGAAAGCACTAAATTCAAAGTCAAAGTCCTGGCCCAGATTATATTCAGCAGATAAGTATGAGCAATAGATGAATCAATTTCTACTCATACACGTAGCTAATGGATCTTTTTTCCTTTTAGTATCTGTGGATTGTGAGCTTACTCGCATGTGTGAGGGGGGGGGGGGGTAATGTGTAAAGTACCATATTGTCCCAAATATAAGATGACATCTTGTCCTGTAAAGTATGTTTTAAAAAAAAAAGCAGGGGTTTAATTATCTTGAAGGACGAGACTAGTTTTAAAAATCAATTTCAAGTGTCTTTTAAAGTAGTAGTTTTAAAGTGTTTAAAAAAAATCCTTGTGTAGTTCAAACGTCAAGCTTGCTTCATCTTTACAGTTTGCTATTTCATGAGAAAATAACTAGTTTAACCTTCTTACAGATTGTATGTCTGCTGCAGTCGTATCGATTCATCACTTTAGATCAATACCTTCACTGATCAGCTGATGTTTAGGAGTTTATGAAGGCTTCTGCAACATGTTTTACCACCAAGGAAGAAGGAAATTGAGACCAACTCATCTGTCAAAAAGCCCAAACTTGCCAGCGTCACAGATGATGAGGAGCTCAAAAAGAAAGTCTTTAAAATGACTGATAGGCAAGCAGCACAATTAGAGATTTACATTCTGCTTTAATAGATTTCCAGTCGGTATGGTAGATCTCTGCACTGTGCGATTACTCGATCTGAAATAGATTATATTACGAGACTACTCCATCTTTGAAATACACTAAAATCCTCCTCCACAGAGATGCGATACATACTTCTGTAACTTTACGCTGCAAAACATACAAGCTCAACCATTTCATGAGTTACAACATGTAACATTTCTCACCATTTCTCTGATTCATCCTTCTTTTTTTGTTTGTCATAGACTGCCTTTAAACACAAGGGCGTTTCAGCTGCTGAGTTACTCATTAACCCTTCAGTTTGTTTTCAGGGAGATAAGCAGTACATTAACGTTAAGTCATTATGCCTCTCCTTTGTAATCAGAACCCCCCGCCCCCCACCCACCCTCCATGTGCACACAGATCTGTATCGGGGGACTTTTGTTAAAGCTGTGATTTAAGTTTCAATTGGCTGATAATGTAGAGACTTTAGAGATTAACCTGTGGAAACAATAGAGAGTACTCTAAAACAAAAACAGATCCTGACAGGAATGTTTTCACTTTTCCTTTACCCGACTGAGACATTTACAGATGGATGATCATGTGTTTGGGAAGCTTTTGCAACTAACTAGTTGATGGCGTTTGGTCTTTTTGATTAAAACAAAAAGCTTAAAGCTGCAGTATGTGACAAAAAAAGATACATTTTAAGGGATTTATTGTTTGCAATAGTTGTAATTTTGGGTTCAGGTACTCTTGGAGTCCATGTTAAGAAACACAGTATAATCTACAAAGTTTTACACTCGCATACAATAAATACAGAAACTATTTTGTTGAGGAGCTGTGATGTACCATCCTAACCCTAAAAGAAAGACCCATTTAAAAAAAATATCAATCGGTTTAAACGTACACTATATTTAGAATATTTTCACATTTTTACTTAACCAATTTAGACTTTATTGGTTTGGCTTTTGGGCTGTTGGTTTGAGAAAACCAGCAAAAGGTTTTTCATTGACAGATTACAGAAAACAAGTATTTGCAGCCCTGCCTCCAATCCAATAGCACTGTATTGCATAAGAATTGATCAGTTAAACAAGAAAACAAATAGATTTTCCAACCCACGTTAGTTTTTCCTTATGTGAAACAAAGGGTGGATCATTTTGCATGTTGTACAGGTTTTAAAGCTCAGTTTTTGGGTGTGAAAAGGGTGGTTTATTGCAGAGAAATGGTTGAAACAGAAACATAGATGTGTTGTTTTTTTTCTTCGGATTTTGTCAGCACAGAGTAGATGTGTCCAAAGTCACAAAAACTGCCGCCCTGAACATGAGAAAAGGTCACCTTCTGACCTACAAACACACAGAGCAGGCTGATAAGAGCAGGGCGGTGCTCTGCAGAGTGTCACTGACTGTGATTTGACTCAGACTGTGTGACAATCTGGGGAGGAAAAGGAGAGACCGGTTCTGTCGTCTTATCAAACTATTTTTCCACTTGTTTATTCACATTTTTAAACTTAAGCTTCACTTATTCTGTTTCCAATGGATTTTTTTTTTTAGTACCCCTTAAAAGCATTAATGCATCCCCTAAAAAAACCTTTCGCTCTAACTTTAAACTTCCAGTGACGGTCTGAACGTGGCAGTAGATGTTTTCGGCCCTCTGAATCCCCCCCTCTGTCCCGTCCTCCACTCGTCCCTGCAGGAAGCTGTTGAGCTGATTGTTGCCGCTCTTATTTCCTCTCTGCACATTAACTGCTTCCTGTATGGCGCTGTACGAGCTGTCAGCGGCGCTAAGCGCTCCAAACAGCCATTGTTCTCCGGAAATATCCTTCATTCCCTCTGGAGACATAGTCGCACTTTGAAACCGAGTTTATTTCCTCTCAATGGCTCTTTTCTGCCACTGAGAACGAGAGTTGCGGCTGATTTCGCAATTCAACTGTGTTTCTTGAATCTGATTTTATTATTTCGACCAATTGCATGGGATGTTAATTAGGGCTGCAGCTAACAATTCATGATTAGAAAGACTTGTTTTGTTTTTTTTTTTACAACTAATTGATTGAGGTGCTAAATTTGATATTTAGAGCAACAACATAAAGATTCAGTGTGTGTGTGTGTGTGTGTGTGTGTGTGTGTGTGTGTGTGTGTGTGTGTGGAGATAGAGAGAGTCTGTACTGATGAACTGAACACGCACCAACCCAGATCCTTCAGTCACAGTTCATCTTTTGCCGTGTGTGTGTGGGGCTTCTCCTTGCTCAGTTGTTGTAGCCGGGCTGGCTGCGCGTTGCTTTTAGTGCATGTGAGCGCCCCACTGGTTTAGTGGCGGTTACAGCTGATAATTCCGTCGTCTTGGAAGCGTCGTAGCTCCCACCCTCGGGTTCCCCCTCAGGTAAACACTGTTGGCTCTGTCATTACTTTTGCAGTTGTTTGTTTGCACTTAGTGCTGTTAGCATCGCTGATGGGCGCCAGCTCAGGCGTCGCCATGTTGAGAGCCGTTGAAAGGCTCCCAATCTCGTCTTTAGCGCCTCTTAATCAATTAAAACACTCCACAAGTTCCCAAGATGTCTTCAAATGTCCACAACCCGAAGAGAGTCAGTGTACAATGATATAAATAGCATACAGCAAATGCTCACTTTTTTTAAGAGAACAGGAACATGTTTGGCATTTTTCCTTGATTAATGACAATTAATTAATTATCAGATTCAATGTTTATCAATAACTAATACATGCACAAATTGTTTCAGCACTAAAAATATATTTTAAAAACTTAACTTGTATTTTTGACTAAATTGAGGAATCTTTTGTCTTTTTTGTACTGACAAACTGTCTAAGGCTTTATTTAATTTAATGTCGAGGCTGTGAACTCCAGGTCAAAGTATTAAACTTTCAAGGTCCACAAAGTGCTCTCTGGAGACTGAAAAATGAAGGACACAAAAGGTCAGGACATGAGAGACCTTCAAAATAAGAGCATAACATAAGTAAGAATGCCTCAGCATTGCTGCCAATCCTGATGTCCCAGTTTCTGTTAAAAAAAAAACATCAGAACTTAAATAATCATATAAACTAACCTGAAATGCCTTTTCAGATGTGGATATAGTTGTAAAACTACTCTCAGGAGATACACTAACTAACAGGATGTTGTATCAGGAATGGATCACGTTCTCTGATCATCAGCTGCATGTCGTCCTCTCCTGTCGACCTGCAGAAGTGATGACAGCTTGTAACAAGAGGAAACCCGCCTCCGCCAGACTGTAGACACCACACGGACTCAAAAGAAATCAGAGTCTCTCCTCTCAACAATTGAGACTCTGTGAGGATATTTAGGATGTTTATTTGGATCATTTAAATGTCAACTAGGTTCCTCCCGAAATACTTTCCACTCTAAACGTTCCTTTTTAAAACAAGTCTCCACATGTCGTGACGAGTGTGTCATCAAACTATCAAATCCATGACATTTTGGCAGGGTGAGCGTCGCACTGTAGGTTTTGGACACACAGCTTTGTTGGAGCACAATAAATGGCTCTTTCAATGTCTGTTGGTGCTCATTTTTTATTCATAATTTAAAGCAGGTTAAATCATCATGTGTTGATGGAAAAGTAGCTGCAATGCTTGTCTTTTACAGTCCTGAATCGATTCACAAATGCCCCAAAATTCTTTCTGTAATAATGTCAGTTAATAACGTGTTTGCCGAAACAAAAAATCAATGCAGTAAATGTTTTAAATAAAAGAAGACGTATATTGTTACACGCTTCTCAGCTTTTGACAGTGACCTTCATCAAAACCATTTAGCTTAAATGTTATGTGTCATATTCTATTTCAGTGGAGAAACGAGCCAGCGGTTTGGTGCCGTGGAATTAAACAAGAAAAAGAAAACCCCTCCTTTCTATTCCATTTTCAATCTCTCAGCCTCGGAGGCAGTTTGCCCCCGTTTGCTTTCTCATCTCGTACACTTGCTCTTCCTCTCCTCCCCCTCTTCCTCCTCTGTTTCCAAGGTCAGAGGAGGGAGTGGAGCAGAGGGAGGTGACACCGATCGTCCTCTTGGGGTTTCATTGTGGTTGACGGCTGGGCAGTCCTCTCTTCCCTCCCTCTCCTCTCCTCGTCTCTTCTCTTATTTGTCTCCTTGTGGACGAGTAGCAGTAGGCGTAAAAACATTTTCACCTTTTAACCTTTATGTTTGAATTAGAAAAGTGTTTTTAACGGTGTCTGTCAGATACCAAAACTTCGGAAATGTTACTACAAAATGCCTTTTTTTTTTTTTTAGCCAAAGCTCGAAATGTTAAATGTTGTATAAACACAAGCAGACTTACAAACACATTTCTCTAATAAAACACGATCTGAAACTTGACAGTTTTGATACTTTAGACACATTTTGGTGCCTGAAACAAGAATCCAGTGACATCTAATCAGAGGTGGGATGTCACTTCCTACAAATAACATTGTCACACTTAAAACTACTGAATATCACCATCTGATCGTATTATCCACAACCAAAACAAAAGATAGTTTAGATAGAGTTCAAAGTATTACAGCTGCCACTCATTTAGCCCAAGGAAGCACAACACCTCTGTCCTCAGCCCTGCTGTAAAGTCACAGTGTGTACAGATCATTTGTTTGTTTTACAACGCATGCTGTACCAGACGGGTGGAGTTTATCACCTCATGGTAGTTCAGAGTGAGTCGGGTACATTTCCAACACAGAGGAGAAGATAACGATGACTTCCAGATACCGTTTAACCCGCCTCTCCTTCATCTACACTTTTAAAAAAGCAACTGGGACGGGCCAGGTGGTAAAACAAGCGCTCTTTGGCCTGCTTTTACCAGCAGCTCGGCCACATTCACTCATTCATTATTAATAATTAATGATATAACATATAATAGTAGTAATATATGACAACTTTCTACTTTCAATACTTAAAGTAAATTTTCTGAATTATGCTTACATAGTTTAACTGAAGTAAGAAAAATTCAATACAGTACTTTTACTTGTAACAGAGTACTTTTACAGTGTTGTATTTGTACTTTTACTGAAGTAAAGGATCTGAATACTTCCCCCACCACAGTTTTTACTAAAGAGAGGAGGGATCCGTTTATAGACTACTATATAGAAGTATTTATTATCCCAAAGTGCTGTTGCTTGTTATCTGCGTCTTAATTATTCTTTACCATATTTTATTTCCATTTTTTACAGTGTGGCTATCCATTGACTTTGATCAAACCATCGTTATTTCTCTGCATATTTGCTGTCAGTGAGTCATTGTTGACTCGCTCAACGTCGTAAAGATTCTCTGTGGGAGAGCAGAGCAGATAAGTTTGTGTCTGCAGACCACACCGACTGCTTCGTCCCAAAACTGAGCGTCCACTTTCAGCAACATGGCAGGAGTTAAAACAAACGCTCCCCAGTCTGCTTCCACCCACATTCCTAACTTTATACTTTCATCCATATATCTTCTTAATTTACTCTCTAAAGTGTTGACGTTTTTACATTTTAAAACCAAAACAGTTGGTTCTGTTCTCAACCGTGTATCTACTGTATTTTTGATTTAGCATAATATCTTTTTTAGGATTGCAACTAGCGATTGTTTTCCTGATCGATTAAACTGCTGATTCATTTTTGTGATTCATTTGTTTTGTCTATAAAATGTTAAACTATGAAATGACCAGACAGAACCCACAGTGAGGTCAAAAGTCTAAAACCTAAATATATTCATTTTACAAATATGTGACAGAAGAAAGCAAATCTTTTAATTTAAGAAGCTGCAAAATGAAACAATTATTCGATTAACAAGATAGATGCCGATTATTTTTCTTTCGATTCATTCTTTTAGCTGTATTAGTTTCTTTTTTTAGTCTTATAAACTTTAAGTACGCTTCATATTTGCAGACAGTGAGTCATTTTTGACTAAGTCGCAGTCATAAAGTTTCTCTGCATGAGCAGTTAACTTTGTGTCAGCAGACCACACCGACTGCTTCAGCCCCGAAAAGTGAGCGTCCATGTTCACGGTTTCCTCCAGCAGGTTAGGTGTTTAAAATGAGAGGACGGCCGCTGAAAGATCAGAGTGTTTTATATCAGTCTGCTGCCGCTGGATGTAAATAAACAGGCGGCCTGAACCGACGCTGTGACTTTAAGAGTCTGATTACCCAGCGTGCTCTCTGCCAGACCTCAGTCTCCACTCTGACTGCCGGTACAATTAAGCACACATGTGGATGGAGACAGAAACTAGAGCAGCCATTTTCCAGCCTCAGCACACCCACCATTCCCTTTACTTCTCCTTCCTCCTCGCTTCAGGCACGCATAACGTTTTTACATTTTTTTTTGGCCAATCACAGCTGCCCTAAGCCGAGAGAAGGATGTGCCGACTCAGCTTAGTGTGAGGCGGCTCATCAAACTCAGTCGTTTTATTTCTTTTCTTTGTTATTATTCTGTTTTCTCACTCTTGCGTCCGTCAAACATGAGTCAGAGTCTGCGTTCCAGCCTGCAGAGTCACAGTAGACGTCTTCTGTGGTGGCAGGAGAGAAAAAAGAGAGACGCGCAGACAGACAGGCTGCTGCCGTGGGTTACCAGGCAGCTCAAAGTGTAGCTGTGCAGGTAGTTCATGTCCAGACATGACAACATGACTGTCTGCACACCTCAGACTGTTTTTACTTTGAGCTTAAAGAGAGAGGAGAGACGTGAGGTTGATAAGTAAAAGAAGTGCAAGGTAATGGAGGGAAGGAAGGAAGGGAGGGAGGAGAGAAGAGAAAGGGATTAAAGGAGGACTGGAGATAAACAAAAGACAGTTACGGTGGACCGATAAGAGAGATAAACAGAGCTGAATGAGAAGGCAGAGGGATGGAGGGATTAAGACTTCTCCTCTCCTTCTGACCTCTTTACCTCTCTGTTCCTTTAATAAACATTTTAAAGAACATCGTCTCCGTCTGTTAAAACGAATCAACTAACCAAGCGTTTGCTGCTAATGGCCCCTTTTAAATGTGCATATTGTCTGCCTTTCTCTGTTTAGTGGGATCTTAAATAAGCATTTTCTTTCACAATATCCTGACATTTTACAGACAAAGGAATTAATCAGAACACATCAGCAGATGTTGAAAATAGTCGTTGTCCAACATGGAGGGTAATTAGTCTGTTAGTTGGTTTCATAAGAATTTTTGTAATCGTTTTTCTTAAATGTACATTCAGATTTACAATTATTAAATATGCATATTAAAAAAAGAAGAAAAGACTAAAAAACATTCAAGAAAAAATTAAGTTCCCATTTAAAATAGTAATCCTGACCAAGATGAATGAATAACGAGACCACACAATTACAATAAGAATCTGTAAAAAGACAATTAATGAGGTACATTTTATTTACAGTTAAAAAATAAAGGGGGGTGTTGCGTCACATGAAAGTTCTGTTTATCTGAGTGCTGATCACTTTTGGTTGCTTGTTGTGTTTCTGGAGTCCCTGTGGGATTTTAAAAAATGCCTAAAATGTAAAGAATGACGAGACACACTTACAGTTGTATAAATAGCCTGTGGTCCTTTTATGGACCTCCTCCTCCTCCTCCTCCTCATCCTCCTGTTGTTGTCCCGCTGATAGAGGAGGAATGTTTCACCTCCAGCAGGAGTCGCTCTGATAAATCTGACCTGAAGTCTGTTCTCGCAGCTCTCCACTCATGAGTCCTGGATTTAACACTGAATTTAAATTAAGACTATTAAATGAGATTAGATTGTATCTCCTTCTTTTCCAGTATTGAATGAAGAATTATTCTCTTTCTTCATTTAAAACTCTCCGAGTTCCAGATAATTGCACTGAAACTGTTTGGAAAAGTAACTTTAAACCAGGTTCTGACTCTGTTCTCTGTTTCTCCTTCCAGCTGCAGGTCAGAACCCGGACCACGTCCTGCAGGGGACGGGGGTAAAACCGGAGGCTCGGCGGCCCGGTGAGGACTCGACCATTGCGCCCGAGGACGCCGCCCGTTTCCTCAGCTGCTACTGCTCCGGACACTGTCCTGAGGACGCCACCAACAACACCTGCCAGTGAGTAGAGACGGCAGAGAAGAAATCTTTCTCGAAACATTCAGTCCGGCCTCGAGGACGGTGGAATAGCAGCTGATCGGCCACAGAAGGTTAAAGTCAATGTTATTGAGCCGTGTGACTGATCTGTGTGTCTCCTCAGGACCAACGGTCAGTGTTTCGCCATCGTCGAGGAGGATGAGCACGGTGAGGCCATCCTCACCTCCGGCTGCATGAAGTATGAAGGATCACACTTCCAGTGCAAGGTACACGCACGCACACGCACACGCACGACACGACACGCGCACACACACACACACACGCACAGTCTCTCGCCGTCTGTGTTTACATTCACAGATCAAATCAGATGTTTACGTCTTAAGTCAAAAGTCTCTAAAAACTGAAAAACGTTCTGCTGTCGTTCTTGGGACTTAAATTTCTTCTTTTTAATACAAGATTCACACATTTTATTCAAGGTCAATATATCGCAAGTCAATTTAATAGATAAACCTTTTTACCTCAACCTTCTTTCTCTCAGAAACAGTCGTCTGTTTAACGAATTGGTATTGTTGCATCTGCTGTTGTATTGTTCTCAAAATTTATCTTTGGGGCTTTTTTAAGACAGTTTTTGTGGTGAAGAGTTAAACTTTGAATAAAAATACTCTGACTTCAGAGTAGAGAGTAATTCATGAAGCTGCCTTTCGACAAGAAGTACTGCTGAAATTAGGATGACCTGATGTAGTTCTATGATGATAGGAACAATATGAGCCATTTGTAGATATATATGCAGTAATATAATGCAAAAACATAAAACCGCAATTTGTGTGAATGCAGCTTGTTTTCAAGCGACAGGGAAATTAATTAACCAAGGAGCTGAATTCCTCCTGTTGCTGTGAGGTTGTGAGCACCTTGTTTCATGTGGAGAGATTTTCTAATGCGCTCATAGTATGCAGAATATATGCTCATGTCTGGATGGCATCTCCTAGCAACTCCTACCTGGTCAGGATTCCTCTGCAGCGCTCCTACATTTTGGCAGAGAAAGGAGTAATTTCTTTAAAACAAAGGTGAAAAGTTGATTCAATGCTTTTACCCGCAGGTCTGAAAGTGGCACCATATTTGTGTCACAGAGTTTCTGGCCAGTTCGGAGTGATTTCCTCCTCTGAGACGCTCTGGTCTGTTCCTGTCAGCGGCGAGACAGAAGACGAGGTTTAAATGATTGATCGTATGATTGTTTTGATCAACAGGACTCTCCCAACGCTCAGACCAGGAGGACGATCGAGTGCTGCAACACCGACTTCTGCAACAGAGACCTGCAGCCCACCCTCCCCCCTCAGCCTCCACCCGGTAACATTCACACTCCCCACGGCTGAGAGATTCAGGTGTTTGTCAGGTGAACGTAGAGTCAACCTCCAGTGTTTTTGTTTTCTAGATGGCAGCCCTCACTGGCTGGCCTTCCTCATCTCCATGACGGTCTGCTGCTGCACTCTGATCTGTGTCACCGTGGTCTGTTACTACAGGTAGGACATCATCCTCAGCACCTTGTATACCTCAAAATATCATCATTGTAAGACTTGTATGCCGTGTAACCTTTTGATAAAAGGTAGTCTCACAGGTAGAAGTGACAGCAGGTTGTAATAAACTGCCCGTTATTCTGTATTTAGTAATATAATTCTGTGTGTCAGGTATAAGTGGCAGAGTGAGCGTCAGCGGTACCACAAGGATGTGGAGCAGGAGGTCTTCATCCCTGTTGGAGAGTCGCTCAAAGACCTCATCCACCAATCACAGAGCTCCGGCAGCGGCTCCGGGCTCCCCCTGCTGGTAGGGACACAGCACTGCCCCTGGAGGACAAACACATTAACTACATTAAACTGCACATCCAAAAATGAAAAGGAATAGTATTTACATTTGTATCCAAGTTTCCTCCGAATATAGACTCTAAAGTTAAATGTGTACAATGTCCCACCTGGTTTCAGTTCATACCTGGTAACAATCTGCTCTTACTTTGCCAGCCTTTTCTCTGTTCTTTACATATTTAGTTTTAATTGTTGCAAGACGGGTTAAATATGTATATGGTATGCCATGATTCTACAGAAAACAAATAACATTGAACACTGAAAATAGTCTCATGTAAATCGTCTCTGACAGATTCATGTTTTTTCCTCCTGATACTTTGTGACTTTGTGATGCTACAATACTTGAATTTTGGTTCTGACCAAAAACATATATTTTCAACTAGTTTCTGTGTTTATTTCTTCTTTTCTTTTTTGGGTGCCACAATGTGTTTTGTAACGCTTGTAAACTGAAGTAGTTAGTTTCTTGTGGAATTATTTCTCCTGTGAAATGAACTCATCATAAAACCTCCTCTCTCCCTTTCCGTCCCGACTCTTTGTCTTCCTCTCTCGGACGCTCAGGTGCAGCGGACCATCGCCAAGCAGATCCAGATGGTGCGTCAGATCGGGAAGGGGAGGTACGGCGAGGTGTGGCTGGGCCGCTGGAGGGGAGAGAAGGTGGCCGTCAAAGTCTTCTTCACCAGAGAGGAAGCCAGCTGGTTCAGAGAGACGGAGATCTACCAGACGGTCCTGATGAGACACGAAAACATCCTCGGTACCAAATCACATCTTTCCCTTATACTTAGTGGACTTATACTTAACTTATAAAACAGGTTCTTTAAAAGGCGGTTTGGAAAAGTACAAAGTGAATAAAAGAAACTTTCAACAATGTGAAGCAATCCTTTTAATTGCAAACATCAGCTTGAAAATGTGAACTGTGAGCTCAGAGCGACAGACGAAGACTGCAGGACTCCAGGACCGATCAATACCAAGATTGATTTTTAATTTGGTTGATGATTTAAACTAATGACAGCGAGCGTCGTCTGTCAGACTGATGAGACACGATGATAAACGGAGACAGATGGCGCTCTGATGTACTGAAGACGCACTAATTAATTTAGAGGTGTGTGTGTCTGTGTGTCTGTGTGTCTGTGTGTCTGTGTCTGTCTGTGTCTCTGTCTGTCTGTGAGACAAAAGAAAATGGAACTGTAGGAAAATACATTAGAAAACTTTGCTGAGCATTTACACATGCATGCTATAATAATAATGATATTAATAAACATAATTTGTATTGAGCCTTTCAAACATACAATGCAGCCGAAGGTACTTTTATATCAAATTGTATATAAAAACATTTAAACACAAATAAAAAGGTGGAAAATAAAACGTAAGAATCAAAACATACATTTTCATTAAGATTAAAAAGAAAATCAAGGATACAGTTGACGTAAAAGCTAAATTAAAGGCGAGTCTGAAGATCTTAAAAGAATTTACAGAAGTTGCTGGCAGATATTTATGTAATAATAATTACACAGTTTTGGGAGAAACAGTGGAGTTGTCTCAGTATGGAGGTGTAAAATAAACAAGATTTGTAGTTAAGGAACTAAAACATCTGTCCTTTTTAACACTTTATTATATATTTTAAGCTCTAGTTGATGGTGTCAGTGATCTTCTGTAAGTGAAAATTAAACATAATTTGTCTTTTTTAAAAAAGCTCTTAACGATGAACTGGATACAGTTTCTTGCACTTTTCTTTACATGTTTCATTATCAGTGGAGGTCTGACATGTCAATCATCTTTCTCTTTCTCTCTCTCTCTCCACCCTGCAGGCTTCATCGCGGCCGACATTAAAGGCACCGGCGCCTTCACGCAGCTCTTCCTCATCACCGACTACCACGAGAACGGTTCGCTGTACGACTACCTGAAGCTGACCACGCTGGACACGCAGACTCTGCTGCGACTGGCGTACTCC
Organism: Ophiodon elongatus; assembly: GCA_016806645.1. Lineage (NCBI taxonomy): Eukaryota > Metazoa > Chordata > Actinopteri > Perciformes > Hexagrammidae > Ophiodon > Ophiodon elongatus. The sequence continues at coordinate 1,204,485 of JACSYO010000412.1, forward strand.
GCCGCCTGCGGCCTCTGTCACCTGCACACCGAGATCTACGGCACGCAGGGCAAGCCGGCCATCGCCCACCGAGACCTGAAGAGCAAGAACATCCTGATCAAGAAGAACGGCGCCTGCTGCATCGCTGACCTCGGCCTCGCCGTCAAGTTCAACAGGTGGGATGACGTGTTTGTACGACAGCAAAGTTGCATATTAGTTAATTAGATTTGTTTTATATTTTCCAAGGTCACTGTATAAACTACTGTGACCTCATGCGTGTGACTGACGGCACTCTCTTTTTGCGTTGCCGCAGCGACACTAACGAGGTGGACGTCCCCCTGAGCACCCGGGTTGGGACGAGGCGCTACATGGCCCCCGAGGTCCTGGACGACAGCCTCAACAAGAACCACTTCCAGGCTTACATCATGGCCGACATGTACAGCTACGGCCTCGTCATCTGGGAGATGGCCAGACGCTGCGTCACCGGAGGTACACACACACACACACACACACACACACACACACACACACGCACACGCACACGTGTATTAAAATGTTTTCCTAATGAAGTAGACTGAGTGTATGTCTGTCTATGTTTTTGTTAACGAGGAAAATAAACACATCAACAGGATTTCAAACTATTGTGAGGCTGATCTTTATTGAATCTAGAGGAGCAAGAATTAGTCAATCAATAGAAATTGAATTGGCAACTTTAAATTGTTTGTCATTTTTCAAGCAAAAGAGCCAAAAGGTTTCTGGTTTCAACTTCTCAGATGTCTTGATTTTCTTCTTTTTTTTATTGAATATTCAAAGGTTTTGGACTTTTAGTCCAACAAAATGGGCTTAATTGAAGACATCATCATGGTCTCTGTTTTGTGGGCAGTTTGCCAATCTCCTAATATTTTACAGATTAGTTGATTAATTGAGAATATTTTCAATATTTATCATTAATTTAATCTGTTGATTATCTTCTTGATTAATTGTTAAAATGTTAACAAAATGGCTTGGTAATGGCAATTTCTTCAATTTCAGATCGGATGATTTGCTTCTTTTTAATAAGTGGCAGTAGATATCATATTTTAAGGTTTTGGACTTTTAGTCGAACAAAACAAGCTAATTGAAGAAGCTGTGAAATCCATTTTTTCACAATTTTTTTTAATATTTCCCAATCCAAATGATGGGTATAGGCAACCATAGATTATTTTAATTATATCAATTCATCTTTGAAATGTCAAATGGTGACTTTTTGTTTTTAGATTCAGAAGCTGACACCAAAAAATATCTGGTATTAAAGTATTAGTCAGTTATCCGAATAGTTGCCAATTCTTTTTTTGTAAACTAATTGTTGTTGTTCTGAGTGAGAAAATACTTGTCCGTAAGTAAGCAAGTGGAGATAATCTGTGGTTTACTACTCGGCTGTGATTGGCCAGTGAAAACATTCAGCTGTTTCCTGTCTAATGAAATCAGCAGTTTCTTTATTAAATGAAGTGGCTCCACCTGCTGGTGAAAACATGTTTCTGCAGACAGTTCAGAGCATCCATTTTCATCTTTACTGAAATGTTAAAAACATTCTCATATATTTAAATATTTGATGAAATTAAAGCAATTCCCCGAAAAAGATTGAAAACACGGCCTTAAAAAAAATGATGTTATAATAATAGAAAGGATAACTACTACTAAAACTACTGAATTTACAATAAATCTTTGAAGAGATTAATTTAAATTTAAAGCTCAGTGGATATTTTATAGACCAAACAATTAAATGTTTAATCAACAAAGTATTGGGCGTGTTAATAGACAATGAATTTACAATAGTTTTGTTGTAATACACTTTCTTACAGTATTTATTCTCTCTGCTCAGGTATCGTGGAGGACTACCAGCTGCCCTACTATGAGATGGTTCCCTCTGACCCGTCTTATGAAGACATGCTGGAGGTGGTTTGTGTTAAAGGACTGCGGCCGACGGTGTCCAACCGCTGGAACAGTGACGAGGTGAGACTTTGATCCCTTGTTTTGTTCGATCAACAGTCCAAAACCCAAAAATATAACATTTATTGTGACATAAAACAGAAATAAATGCGTAAAAGAAAATCATGTTAAAACTTTCAAACAGGAGATGTCTTTAAATTGTTTGTTTTGTGCAGCCAACATTACAACTCAATTTGGCTGCCATATGACAAAAAGCATAAAATATTCTTTTATTTTTGTAAGAAAATGAAAAATGCATGTTATAACTTCCAACAGCCCAAAGATTAATTTAAAAAAATCACTTTACTGAGATTTAAAACTGAGAAAAACTGAAAATCCTCACTTTTGAGGAAGTGGATCCAGAGAATTTTATCATTTGTTTTTCTGTAAAATTGCTGAAATTAATAAGATAAGATGATCATTTATTATTGTTATGACATAATTATTATTAATATTTTTTATTAGAGCAGCAAAGGGAATAGTGAAACGAGGCATCGCTAAAAAAACAAAAGTATAATAAATAAGTAATGAAGTAGAAAAGTTATCATTTAAATGGTAAGATCTCAAATAAGATATAATCAGACCATGAAAATAGTTGTTCATTAATTTTTGGTAAATGTTTGACCTCCTGTCCTCTGAGGGAGGTTTTCCTAACGGTGTGTGTGTTTCCGCAGTGCCTTCGGGCCATGCTGAAGCTGATGTCGGAGTGCTGGGCTCATAACCCCGCCTCCCGCCTCACCATCCTCAGAGTGAAGAAGACGCTCGCCAAGATGGTGGAGTCCCAGGACATCAAGATCTGACCGTCCTCCTCCTCCTCTTTGTCCCACCTGAACCCTGAACACACTCAACTTGACCTGGACCTGCTCAGGCTCAGTGCATCCCCTCTTCATCAGGAGGATGAGGAAGAGGAGGAGAAGTTGGGAGATAATAATGGACCCATTTCAGGGCTGAACTGTGTGTCTCCTCCTCCTCCTCCTTCCTCCATCTTCAGTCTGTCTGGAAACAAACATGGAGTCCTTCCTCCTCTTCCTCCAGGTTTGACGCTTTCTGTGAAAGCCAAACGAGACGATAAAGATGAATTTGATGGAGGGAAGAGAAGGGGGGCTTGCGACGCTCGTTGTGAATGAACACAAATGATTTTTATTTTTATTTTAAAGGACCCTCGTCGCCTTCCTCCAATTCTGTTTCAAAACGCTAAAAAATGCCAATTTTTGTTGTTACTTTCTCTTCAGGACTGAGTTCTCCTGCCATATTGAAATATATCGCCACTCTAAAAAGTAGAGTTAATTATAAAAAAGGTACTATTATAATATGTGAATTTTAATGTGTAAATAAATGTTATCATTAGATGCCGTGCCTACTCAAGAGAGGATTTAAAATACACCAGAACACTATGCTGCAGTGGTGTTGACGTCCAGCCGACTCCAGGAGACGATGATGGAGTCACTACGGAGACGTCTACCGTCCTGTCCGTCTGTCTGTCTGTCCGTCTGTCCGTCCGTCTGTCCACATCCTGTCTGTCTGTCAGCTGTTTGTCTGGAGATTGATCAGTTCTAATGAGGTTGAGCTGCTCTGGTGTCACACAGAGATCCGATTGGTTGCGTAAAACTTCAGTGGGTGGAGCCTAATGGACCAGAGTGCCAATAGCGAGGCAAAGTCCCGCCCCTTTCGCTGTCAGACACGGGACGTTATTTCAGTAAAAATATAAATGGTAGTCAACGGCAAGAGACAAATTATTGTTTTGATGCAATTTAAATTGTTACGTATTTTCACAATTCAACAGTTTTGCTACAAAATGCAACTTTCTTGACGTGCAAAAGTATCCTTCAAATTGATGTGTGTAATTAATGGCACAATTCAAACATGATCAAGAAATTCAGTCTCTAACCGTTTTCCAAAACAATGTCCCGTGGTGGTCCACCGGAAGGGGAGAGATGTCTCCTCTCTATCCTAAACAAGAACGGCATAAATATTAAAAAATATTAAAGTAAATAAGTTTATCTTTTTGGCCATTTTAACTTTGCTCAGCTTTAACTCCTTTAAAACCTCTGAATCAACGACCACATCTCTTAATTTGTTCAATAAGTCAATGAATGTTGTGCTCATTGACCTGCTGTTTTTAACATTTCAGGCATAATTTTATTAATGAGAAATAAAAAAAAAGATCAAACTAATTTAAAATTTTAATTAATAATAAAGTTTGTTCAGGCGTTTAACAAAAAAAACACTAGGTTTGTTTTTGATTTTTAAAAAGACGATTGTTTGACACCAGAAGAGAAAAACCTCCTGGTATGTCAAAATGAACTATGGCTTCAACTTCTGAGAGACGAAAACATAAATATGATGCAAATTCTTGACCTTTTTTTTATTTGGTCTATTATGTCATTAAAATCATCATCGTTCATTTTTTTTGACTTGTGTAAAAATTATAATTTTGAATCACCATCTCTTAATGTAAGCGTCTAGTTTGTAGAGAACAGATTAACTTTGGCTCCTCCCACTCAGGTTTCACTCTTTCAATCAGATTTTTACAGATTTACGATAGATTTATTTCAATTATTCGTCATTCTAAGGCATTAAAGGCATTACTTCAGTTGCATTTTGGGACAAAACCTTCTCATTAATAATATTTGGGAAACCAGTCCAGAACATGATTAGCCTATCTTAGCACAAAGACTGGAAGCAAAGGGAAACTGTTAGCTTTGCACCATAAAAATAAATATCTACATATTTTTGGATTGATTTGTTTTATCTGGGTTTTTTTAAAACAGGTGTAGAAACCGAAATATTGAATTAGACATTTTAGCAGCAGTTAGCATTTGAGCTAAGCTAACAGCTTCCCCATGCTTATAGTATTTGTGCTAAACTAGGCTAAACGCACCCTGGGCCTCAGTACTGGACACAGATTTACCTAAAATGTTGGGACTGTTCCTTTAAACTGTTGCGTGTTGGTTTTCTCTCCTCGTGTGTGTGTGTGTGTGTGTGTGTGTGTGTGTGTGTGTGTGTGTGTGTGTGTGTGTGTGTGTGTGTGTGTGTGTGTGTGTGTGTGTGTGTGTGTGTGTGTGTGTGTGTGTGTGTGTGTGTGAGAGAGAGTGAATGAATGAAGCTAAACGATCATACAGTTCACACATTTAAGAGCAGTGACTTTAGTGTTTTTCTCTGTAATAAATATGCAAGAAAACTCCCCCGTATAGAAATAATCTCTAATATGTAAATCTGTAATGTTTTTGTTTTGGTGTTGTTTTGTACATCATCTGGTTCGGTGCCTTATGAGTTTACCAAGGAAATGAAAAACTCTGTATACAGTCTGTCCAATGTAACGATTTTTAAGTAAATAACCTTATTTTAGTACACAAACTGTTCTTTCACATGTGGCTTGTTTTTTGACTCGTTTCTGCTTGAAAAGAAGAAAATACATGAAAAGTTGCCAATAATATATTAAAAATACATTGATATAAAATTGTTTTAAACAAAATAATTAGACAAGATAATCCTTTATTAGTCCCGCAGTGGGGACATTTACAGGATTACAGCAGCAGAAGGTAAAGTGCAAACAAGATACATAGTAAAAAGAAATTAGTCAAACTTTGACTAATCTACTTGCAAAACCTACTAGCGTTGTTTTTATTTTTCAAAGGATGCCAGGAAAATCAAAGTTGAGATATTGAATGCAAATAAATGATTTTTAAAATGTCAGTCAAAAAGGATAGAAACTATATTTTACTTATTTCAAAATTATAATTTTGATTCCTTAGAGCGAAAGTGACAAATGAATGCACAGAAAGTCAACCCTGAAGAAAATTGTTAAAACCATATTTACCTGATAGACATGAAAACCATGTCTTAAATTATATATTAACGGTGTTCATATTTAAACATCGCCCCAAAAAAATATAATTTTGACCGACCTTGTTCGTTTTTTGGTTTAATTTGAAGCAGGTCTAGAAATTGGTTTTATTCAAATTGAGGTAATGACTAAAGTTGTCAGATTGATCTGAGGATTGTGCAGCATATTTTAACTTTAGTTCAGGTTTTTTCCAGACCTTTGAAACAGCTCCACCTGCTGGACAGACACCAATACTGCAACTTAAAGACATAAGAACCAGGTGGTAGTCTGAAGGGACAGTTTACATGCTCATTTTCTGCTCAATATGGAGATGCAACTCTTTAGTTAATTTGCAGATTAATAAATTTTCTATAAACAGGAGAGAAATGTAAATTTAAGATTAAGCCTTTAAATGCTATAGACATCCATCAGGACTCTTTATGAACCGTCATGTTTAATGGTGAAATAATTCTCTGGAGGTAGAGCGGGTCATCCACTAATCTCAGCGGTGTAAATTCTGGCTCCCAAAGCAGCATCATCCGTGTGAATGGGGTTGTCAGGTAGGTTAATGTAGAATTTTATGGAACGACCCAGTTTTCATCACCATAATTTTCAAACGTCATCTTATGTATAATCTTTCCAGCTAAATAATTTTTTTTAGTGAAGTAAAAAACAATTTCCTGTAGTCTGACACCCAAATACTCAGCTTCATATTAAAGATAGTTTGAACCAGAAAAAGTCAGACATTTTTGCTTTAATCAAAGACCTGACGTTTGACTTAATAGTCGCCGATTTGTTTGTACCCCTGGGAATCCATTCATGAATTTAAATGGTCAGAAATGTATCCGTAATATTTTAAAGCCATTTCATTTACAGGTGGTTTGTGGAGAATGTTTTAACAGTTTAATTAAAAGCTTCAGAGAAAACACAGTCCGAGTTGTGTCAAAACATTGCCGTCTTTATTGTTAACACCAGTCTACTTGTCCTCAGGCTTGTTGAAGCAGTAGGTGAGGCAGCACTTGCCACAGTAGTGACGGTCGAAGTGGCTCGCCATGAACACACCGGCACCGCACTCGTCGGCGGGACACTCGCGCCTCAGCCGGTGGATTTTACCGTTCTCGTCAACCTGGAGAAAAAACAAAAAAACACTGAGTTCAGAAAGAATAAACGTAGTCCGATCTTTGAAATAAAACATTTTAGCAAGTATTTCAGATGTTTGTCTTCAAATTGCTTCCTTAAACACGAGCTGAGCTAGAATGACAAGCATGTGATAAAACTTGCATAAATATCTGATTAGTGTTGTGGGGCTCTTTCAGATTTAAAAGCACCAACTAACATGAGCAGACAACATAAACATTACACAAGATTTAAATAAGGTAATTGTTTGTACCTTGTAGTACTTCAGCACAGCGAGCTTGACCTTCTTCCTCTTGTGCTTGTTCTTCTTGGGGGTGGTGTAAGACTTCTTCTTCCTCTTCTTAGCACCACCACGCAGCCTCAACACCAAGTGAAGGGTGGACTCCTGAAGAGAAGAAAAGTTAAATAACCGTCAACACTAACAAACTGAGATAAAACCACCTATTTTAAGTTTGATCATGACTTTTGTCCTCAGCTCACCTTCTGGATGTTGTAGTCGGACAGCGTGCGTCCATCCTCTAGCTGCTTTCCAGCGAAGATCAACCTCTGCTGATCAGGAGGGATACCTGCAGAGAAGAACACAGGTCAATACACGGATCATCTTGATAATATAAATCCTTATATTGTGTGTATATGACTCCGACAGATGTGAATTATTAAATTGTAAAACCACTGCCGTTTAAAAAAAGATTGGATTTACAGCCAATCATTTCCAAAAGTCTGGCTTTTTAAATTTGAAACCCATATTGCATACATTTTTACTCAAATTTAAGTTTTGCCACAACAAAATGTTTTACAATTATTGGGACATAGTTAACAATGATCTGTTATTTTTTTAACGGTGATCTGACATTTCACCCAAAAAACTATTACATTTTTGGGCTACATGATAAGACCATGTATTTGTAACTGCCCATGTTGCTTGTCAGCCAATCTGTTTTTTCCTCCTCTAACATTACTTTTTTTACTCATTTTTAGTTATTTCATTACAAATTACAGCTGTGCAGCTAAACTTTGTTTAAACTCAGATCTGTATTTTCATTTCTATTGAAGCTCTCAAGGTTTCAAAATATGGCAAATATATCAGACTGAATTTAACTCAGCTCATGATAACTGCAGTGAGTTTGAATAAATGAAACATGGTGCCTTTTCACAAAACACAATATATGCAACTGATGCTTTTTTTTTTATTAAGACCAAATTTAAGTTGATTCTTATTCAAGATTATCAGGTAGTTGACAGGAAGGACTAGGTTTAAATAGTGGACAGATATTTTTAAGATTAATCACTAATAGGGACAATTGATAAAGTTATCAATAAAATCAGTCAATTAGCAGTTAATTTCCCACAGGATAAACGGGCATCTTCAAATGTTGTATTGCCCAAAACCTTAAGATATTTAGTTAACTACAGTGGTGGGATATGTACTTCAGTACAAGTATGCAAGTAATCGGGAAAATGTGCTCAAAAGTATTAAAAGAACAGAAATGACCTCTGTGACAGTACAAGTGCCACACATTTGTTTTTAAGTTACAGTACTTGAGTAAATACACTTTAGTTTAGTTGGTTTCATGTCTTCAATAATTCAGCAGTGAGTTATCTGCCACCAGAACAACAACGTTATGAATAAAAACAGTTTAGGTAACTCACCCTCTTTGTCCTGGATTTTGGCCTTGACATTTTCGATAGTATCTGAAGGTTCAACCTGTGAAAAAGGAAAGAGAAAACATGTCAGCCATGACACCTTCTTCCGGTCAACGCTGCCATCACATTTGGGGTAAAAAGACCCAAATCTTTTTTCCATCAATAATCATAATCATAACATATTGAAAATGTGAGTGGAAACACGGTCAGTTTAAATCTGCTTCAGCCACACGTGTTTACGGCGTTCTGCCTCACTGTTAGCTTAGCCACTTAGCTTCAATAAAAGCTACGACAGTGCATCACATCCACTCGAGCAGTGTTTAAATACGTTTAAGCACCGTAACAGATGATTTAACCAATAATGGGGTTAAATATAGGTGCAAGTGTTCGCATATTTGACAATTGAGTCAATAAAACTCGAAGTAACTGCAGCCATTGAACGCCACAGCCCGGCTCACTCACCTCGAGGGTTATGGTCTTCCCCGTGAGGGTTTTGACGAAAATCTGCATCCTGGCGTTCAACCCACCTACACGGGAACACACATAAGACTTATGACCTGTTGCTGATGCCGAAATTTGCTGGTTGAAATCGTTATTTTGTGACAATAGTTGGGTTTAAACACAGAGCACGAGCTTACCACAGGTTCACTCTTAATGGCGGATCATGAGAAGAGGGCTTTCGAAGGCGAGCGATGGGGTTTTCTGCCCGCGTTTGCACGGGGTGAGTAGCCCACTACAGTGCCTGATCGAAATGATCAATCCATCTTAGATTTTTGGGGTGTGTGACCTTTTGTCAAACGTATCGGTAATAAAGTTGGTCTAAACATGTATATCATCGAGCATAATGAAATGTAATTAAAAAGTAAACTGACCGAATAAAAAAAACAAAAAACATAATTTTCCAGTTACACTTTCACCGTAACCATAGCAACGCAAGTCAAAGTTAGGTAAGCCAACTGGATCCAAATGAGCTCCTAATATATTTTATATTGTGGTATTTTTGTCCACTCTATCGTTATTTAACGATCAGTCTTATTTTTATCAGTCTACAGGGGCATATTTAAAAAGGAAACAACCAAATGATTAACAAACAAACAACATTTCCAGGTATTATTATTATTATTACACTTTAACGTCAGTTTGAAAAAACGTAAAGAAAGCGTTAAAAATCACGTGTAAAGAATAATAATAACTAAGAATGTCTGAGCCACGAGACTCAAGCGGTTTATCTTCAAGAGCAGAAGAAAGATGTTCAACTCCGGACATTTTGACTTCTGACAGCGACGAGAGGTTTTTCCGATCTCTGGAAGAGTTTATCGAACAAGAGAAGCGGTGCCTCCGGTGTCCGGAGGGGGGACCGGACGACCTCCGGTACACCGTCTACCGCCACGTGTTCAACAAGGTAGTGACGTCACTGAAGCTCAGTGGGCGCATCAATTATTATAATACAGTAATATAGCATACATAATTATGAAATCGGCCTGCATAATGCCTACTTTTACTTTTGGTAACTTAAATATATTACAATGTATTATGCTAATACTAATACGGAATTTTACTTATTTTTACAGTTTAGTATTATTACTTTTACTCAAGTAAAATACCTAAATACTTCTTCTTCCACTGAAAATACCACAGTCTGTATTTTGAAAAGTGTGATTGTATCTCATGTTTTAGGTGAGAATGGGCTTTGTTTCCCTAAATGATGACTCTCTTCTTGAATTATAGATAAGCTTGACATTTTGTGCTGCTTTAAACTTAAACTCCACAACATTTTGGATGGTGCACTAAATTGGGACATAAAGTTATTCATGGTGCTAATACTGTACTTCTACGTAAGATTTTGAATGCAGGATTTAACAGAGTATTCTTACACTGTGGTATTACTCATTTGACTTAAGTAGCAGCAATACTTAAATGCAGTTAAAATCAATGCACTTTGGAATTAGCCATTATGTGTAATTTTTGATACTTTAAATATATGTTGTTTGTATATGTACTTTTGAAATATGAATATCGCTTTTACTGAATATTTTTATACTGTGGTATTGCTGAGTACTTCTTCCAGTGATGTTTGTCTTTGTATGTCTTCTGTTGGCTGTATAGTAAAAAAAAGAGTACAATGTTCAGGTACTTGTACTGTAAACTTTATACTTCTGCTCCACTACATCTTAGAGGGAAATATTGTACTTTTTATTGCACTACATTTATCTGACAGATTTAGTTACTTTTAGATTCAGATTATTAATATGAAATATAATACACTAATAAATAATATGTAATATTATAGGTTAAGCTACCCAGCAGTATACAAAGTAATTCAAATTATCATAAATTATAATCCAATTTGATATTATTCTGAAATGGACCATTCTGCATACTACATACTTTAATTTTAGTGCTTTAAGTATATTTTGATGCTCATACTTTTTTACTTTTACTTAAATAAGGTTTTAATTACAGTACTTTTACTTGTAACTTGTGGGTATTTTCCAAACTGGTATTACTACATTGCTGATACTATATGATTGTGTTTGTACCTCTGATTCTGACTCAGCCGCTCTCTCTCTTTTCCTCCTCGTCTTGTGCCTTACAGGTGATTGGACGAGCGACGACCTATAAGAGACTTCTGCTGACCATAAAGGCGGAGTATGATGATGTAATCAGGGCGCTGGAGAGGAGGGAGGATGATGCCAGGGCGGCTCGGCGAACTCTGGCGGCCTCCACGTCACGCTCAAAATCACTAATAACCTGCCAGAGACGAGCTACCCAACTGAGGGAGAGGTGTGTGCTATTCTGCTGTGTTTGTGAGAACATTTTATTCACTTTTCATTTCTTGAGAGGGATGTGTGAGGGTTTAAACTTTAGTTAAAGGCCGTGAAAGACTATTTTAACTCCTTACTATGGGTGATGAGGTCCTACATGAACATATAATTAAACAGTTTGGGTTATTTAAACTGAGCTATTTCTGTAATTGTAATTTCCAGTGGTTGAGGATCAACTAATTGATTAATGGATTATTGCCTACTTGTAGAAACTGTTGGGAAGTTTAATTTATTTGCAAAACATCATGTTTTATCAACTCTCCATATGTTTTGTATGTAAAAGCCTTAATTTGTAAAGTAACTAAAGCTGTCAGATAAATATAGTGAAGGACAAATTTTGAAAATTGAAAATCTACTTTGTAGGAGGGATTGTTGTGACGTTTTCAACACAACTTGCCATCCATTTTCTGACTGCATTCCTCTCTTTGACTCTTTCCAGAATCTGTGTAATTCAGAGGGAAACAGCAGAACTTCAAGAGGAAATGAAGACACAGAAATCATCTCAAGAGCAGAGCACATGGATACCTGGTACAACTGATACTAATACTCAGGCTGGATTACTTAGAATAAAGTGTATAATGTGTTGTATATGGTTTGTATTTTGGTAGACAACTCGTTCTACAGTGATACATTTATTTATCTACCTATATCTTTGTATGAAAATAGAGGTGGTTTATGGTTCATGCAATGTTGTCTGCATGAAAACAAAAACAGACGTCATCTCCTTAGACTTATTGTCCATGTTTACTTGTCATTCAGTTGCGTCAGAATTGTTTCTACAGTAAATCTTGGCCTGATTGTAAATCAGGCCCGAGCTTTTGTTTCAAGTGACTTTTTCAGTGCCATTTCTTGCTGGAAAGTCAATCGAACGACAACAAAGACACTCAAACACAACTGCAAAGATAAACAAAGAGTTACAAAACAGACACAAAATGACTAATAAGATATTATTAGATCTATTGGTACGAGCCCCAACATCTGCTAATGAAAAGCCAAAAAAGAGCTGATTAGAGCCGTGGCGTACCATGCATTAGAAATGCGGCACGAGCAACATAAAATTACTACAAATAGACACATAATGATGACTAAGAGATGCAAAACTACTACAAAAGACCCAAAACGAGAGAAGAGACGCTTTGAAAGAGGTGTTTTGCGTCTTTTTCAGAATAGCCGGTTAAATTTGAAAACATCTTATTCACTCTTTTTCAGCCCTCCATCCAAACTAAAATTACCCTTTAAACCCCCCAAAACCGTGGTGGTGTTAAAACTTTCACTGCTTAAGACACAGTCTCAGTCTGGATGTCTTGTAGGAGAGGTTGTCTCACAATCTGCCCAGAATCAGGGCGGGTAAAACATCCATATTCCAACCTCACATCCGTCTTGTCTCCCAGGTTTGACGGGAGCCGAATCAGAGGTCCCAGAGGCTCTGGACAGACACCTGAAGCATCTTGAATCCCAGAGAGCTGCTCTACTGGACAGGAAGAGTCACTGCATCTCTCTGCAGGTCAAAGCTGAGCTGGACGCTGAGCTGCAGACCGCCAAGGACCACAGAGACCAGCTGGGCACCAAGAACAACCAACTGAAAGTCCTGTAAGAGCCCCGTAAAGTGGCTCATATTTAAATGGAGCCGAAGCACCTGGAAAACGAACTTCGCTGTATAAGACATGAACCTACCACATTCACAACAGTCACACATTCATACCTACCGAGGGAGGCTTGTTGAGCAGCTGTCGTAAATGTTTTTTCTGTCTGTCTGCAGATACAAGCGTCTGAGATTAGTGTCCGACTGTCTGTCCTGGTGGGAGAGCGAGAATCAGCAGGTTCCCCTGGAGGAACTCTTGGGTTCCACACTGGAGAACATCAGACAGACCTGCGGTGAGACACTGCTGCAAACAAAAATGTGGGATTCATATTCATGGGTTTTATGTGGGGGCAAGGCATGTGTAGTCGATCTGTGCAATCTGATGTTGATCAACCAATAGAAGTTGATCCAATGACACATGATCACAGCCCATCATTTGCATAATGAACAAGAAATGCATGAAGAAATGTATAAAGAAAATAATACAGACTTAAACGAGTTTGGGGAAATAAATTGGGGGGAAATGCAAAAGGGAAATATCAATGAATAAATACATATATATAAAAATAAAAAAATACATTTGAAAATACATTTGAAACAAAAATAGATACATTTAAAAGTTAAGAAAAAAATAAATAAGTAAATAAAAGAGAAAATATAAATAGTAATACAAAGGGGAATAAATAAAGAAAATTAAAACAATTGTCACATTTTATCAAGTAATTGATTGATTCATAATTATCAAAACCTGCATTGATACTTCAGCATGTAACAATATAAATGTTACCATCAGAGGTATTTAATGTGTCACCTCTTAGCCAACACTCAGGCCTAAGTTTAAAAAAATTGTAGGTAAAGTGAATGCGTCCCATTAAATGTATTTTATAGTTAAACACCTTTAATCTTCCCATTCATCCTGCAGTCACAGAGGATGAAAGCCGCGGCATCGACGCCAAACTGTTCGAGCACAAAGAGCTGACCGGAGTCGACGAGTCTAAACTCCTGGCAGATTACCTGAACAGGTGCTGCGTTCACAAACAAAGTCTTGATCAGTTTATCTGAACTCTGCAGACTCTCTGAAGCATCTTTCTCTCTCCACCAGGTTCATTGAGCTCTTTGATTCGGCGCAGTATGAGGAAGCTGCTCTCGTCGCTGCTAGATCTCCTCGAGGAGTCCTGAGGAACCTCGACACCATGGAGATGTTTAAAGGTGGGAAACAGACATCCATGTCAGAGATGATAACCGAGAAGTCTTAGGTTCCATGATTGTATTGTACTTTTTGTTTTTGTTGTGCTTCACCATTGATAGCGTTAAAGTCCTTTCCTCCGCCTACCGTTAGTTGACTTGAACACCCAGATTTGAGTGCAGTTCCTCTACTTTTTGAAAATACATTTTGAAGATATAACACGTTCACATTTGTCCTGTTTCCTCAGAAACTGTTAGTCCAAAGAGAAGAGAAGTATTTTCTGTTATGAAGCCGAAAAGTGAAATGACACCATTAAAGCAGAACAGAAATCCCACATTTGTGTAGCTTGTCAATTATTTTCTTAATTCTTGACATATGAATTGGTCTCTGGCCTTTTTATGCAGTAAAAATGTCGTGTGTCCATAGTATTATGACATTATCTTTACTTTATTTGCTGTTAGTTGTCAGGTATAAAGACGCAGTGGGGAGGATATTGTTAAAGGGCTTAAATCTAATCAACCAATCACAGATGTTCTTTTTCTATTTCACTGCCAATAAAACGGATGTCCTCCAGACCTCCATGAGCTTAACGAGACAAAGTTTGTGTCTGTTTATTGGTTCCTGTTTGTTGTTAAAACACGTCTTCCTGTACACCTGTCTCTCTCCCAGGTGTGAAGGGGCCCTCGGGCTCTCTCCCCCCTCTCTTCCTCTTCCTCCAGGCTCTACTGGTGACCGTCCCGGCCGGTGACGAGCTGCCAGCTGCTCTCTCCCTGCAGCTCGTCCACTGTTCCCTGCAGCAGGGCGCCACGCAGCTCATTACCCACGCTGTCAACAACAACAAGTAAACACAACAGGTGTTTTTTTTTTACGATCAGTTTGCTGCTGCTCGGCCCGTAACAGTCTTTTATCCTCGCAGACTGACCTTCTCTGAAGGTATGGGTGACATCCTGACTGAGCATGCTCAGAAGAACCCCGGCGTGGCTGACGTGTGTCTGGCGTTGGCCACCACCATCTACGCGGTTTGCAGGCTGGACAGGAAGACCGCACTGAGCGTCTGCCGGAGAGGCTTCATCCACAGCGCCGCCGAGTTCATGAACCACTGCCAGGACCTCACAGCTGGTCCGTGTCTGTGTGTGTGTGTGTGTGTGTGTGTGTGTCTGTACCAGCACTTAAGCCCTCTTTACCAATAGATGTTATTTTGCATGAGGGGTTAGTTTTGTACACGGAGAACAAAACACTGTACAACAGTTCAACCAGACTGACAACTGAAAGGGCAGAAATAGATAAGTACACAATAATGCAGCCAAAATCAAGCTGGAATCAACAGGTGTGTTGCTTTCGCATAGCTCTTCTTCAAACTTCACAATAGAAAAAGAAGGTGAGTCTAGGGTTAGCACTATTGGAATATCAGCTGAACATACTATGGACTGACAAATCACTTTTTACACCTCTTCAACAACCACTGAGTAGACTGCAGAGGGCCATAAGAAAGACGGACAAACTAAATATTTAGAGCCAAATTGCACAGTTGTGGTTCAATAATGATCGAGGGTCACTTACGCTGAATCATCTAATTATTTTTCTTTTGGGGCCAAAACAATTTCATATGCTAAATGGACCTGTACAGCGCTTTTGTAGTCTTCCAACCACTCAAACACTACATGACATCATTCACACACTGATGGATGGGGCTAAGGTGCCACCTCCCCCATAAGGAGTTGTTAATATTCATACACATTTTCAGACCATAGGCACGGCTACGGGAGCAAATTGGGGTTAAGTGTCTTGCCCAAGGACACATCGACATGGGCTTGTGGAGCTGGGGATTGAACCGCCGAGCCCGATTGAAGGACGACCCTGCTCACCACTAAGCCACAGTCGCCCACTATTATATGTATTGTATATATGTATTACATATTATACTGTTTTTAATCTCCATTAAAATAGTTATTGAATGAAAGGAAAACAGCTGATTTAGAAACATTCATCTTCAAACTGGGCCCTCACAAATATAAGGCAAATGTGTTTTTTTGCATAACGCAAACAAGCGGTTATTGATTCTCTCTCTCTCTCTCTCAGAGGACTGTATGTGGGTTCTGCATCGCTCGCCCAGCCTCTCCCTCCTCCAGCTGTTGACTGTGCCTCAGCAGGGCCGGGCGGCCATCTTGTCAGGGGGTGTGGCCTGTTACACTCTGCTGGCTGACCCTCAGCCTCAGCAGCAGCAGCTCGCTCTGCAGCTTCTGGACAGCTTTGTCAGCAAAGGACAAGGTAAACAGACTGTCAGCAGGCTGAAAGCCAGCAGTAACGCAAACGCAGTTCTTATGCAGTTTTTCCTCAGTGTGTTTGTGCCTGTTGGGTAATTTCCTGGCTCCCAACAAATGCTGCTGCAGTGCAATTTTGGTGCCGATTTTGGCATGAAGGTCTTTTTCACCTGTTTAGACCATCTCCTATCTCAAACACAGAAACACTTGGGGGCGGGATTTTACTCATGAATCTAGACAAACAGAAATATGTACGCCTGATTCTGTTCTATGAATTTAAATCATGGTGGAATTGGAAGCACCACCACAAGCCTCATTTCCTCTCCCACAGTGAGCAGTTAATGGAAGTAGAAACGCTGCTAAACAACAGTTTGCATATTGATACTCGTGCACTCATCAGACCTGACCAACTAAGAAGAAATTGGCGAGGTTCTCCAACAGAACAGCTGTCATGACATTGCACGGTTGTAAGTATTTATAGCGCCTTAACGAGTGCCAACAGCTTTTAAGAGCCCAATATAAATGTGCCACTTCCCACTAATATGTTCTGTGCTTTAACAAATGTCCTTTTTCAACAATTATTCATTATTATGCATCAGAACATTGTTACCACCTGGCTCAAGGCTGGCAACAAAAAGGGAGGCCACACAGACATTTTACCCAAAACTGTTTTATTTGGTGCTAATACAACTTCAACAGTTGTGGTGAGGCTGGTGCAGCAGGCCCGAGAGAGAGAGAGCGAGAGCAAGAGCGAGAGCGAGAGACTCTCCGAAGTCCCGCCTTTTGTCTTCTTGGAGGCCTCCAATCAGATGGGCTGGTCCCTGCTCCTGCCACCAGGAAATCCCTTAACAGGACACAGCCAGTAGAGTGGCAGGGTTGTCACACCCCCTCCCTTAAGATTGGGGTCCTCCCTGCAGGCAAACTCAACCCTGACCGTCCAGAATCTTCCCCTCTGCAACTTTGGTACCTGAGAAGCAATTTAAGAGGAAAAAACCCAGAGCCGAAAGAAAGACACTACAGGGAGTAAAAGAACAAAGGTTACCTTAAACAGCTACAGCTCTGGACATGGCATCAGCCATTATCCTATCCCAGTTAATTGACACACGTGGCAAGTTTTAATGAAAGCAGAAACATCCCTTTTCAAAAGAGGCCAGAAAAAGGGCCTCCTAACTCTATCATAGGTTTTTCTTACCCCTAAATGACCTGCAACTCCATCATGAACAGTCTGAAGTCTTACACTAGAGGGAAGAACAATTTGTAAAGTTTCTTCCCCCATAAAACACTCTCCCTGGGGAACCCATTTTCTCACCAACAGGCCATCCTGGAGAAAATAACCATGGGCTGAACTCTCCACCTCATCATCCTGGAGAACCTGGTTGTACAGAGCCTGAAGTGTGGAGTCATGCTTTTGCTCTTTCAGAAGGTCACTGCAAGACACAGGCAAGGGGAAAGCAGGCACATGAAACAAAGACATTTTCTTATCTGAATGTTCAGAATTGGACTCACCGCTGGCCCGGCTCATAGCACTGCACAGGTGGGATGTACCACAGAAGGTGTTTTGGAGGACTCAGTCTTCTACCTGGGAGGATAGAGTATCCACCGACACATCAGGCCACACTACTGCCAGCCAGGTCATTCCTTAAAACGACCTGTACTCCCCATAGGCAACAAAGGGCACGGATCAACGCGGATTCCAAAATAAATGATTCCAGAGCCCCTGAATCTCTTAATATTTTTACAGGCACTTTCATCTCACTTCCTACCAGTGAAACATAATCAGACACAAATGCCACATAACCAGGGTCAATCTCCTGATGAGCTGAGGAAACTGTCTGTTCCTGATCCAAAACTGGATCCTCAATCACCAACTGACGAAGAAGGTTTCATGTGTGCTCGCACGGCAGCAATGACGCAGTCTCGTTCTTCAGCACGCAAAGACACAGCAGCCCCAGATGGTTTTGCTGGTAAGAAAACAGGCTTCAATTTTTTTTTTTCAACATTGGACACTCATCGCCAGAATAATAATTAGACACGATTTGGGTCCATTCTTCCCCGTGAACCCCGGTCTGTCCCCTCTGACCAAAACTTACTGGAGTTAACTCCCCCAATACTCTCTCGGAAGCCAAAATCTCCACGACCACGGTTCTCGCCAAAAAATCCTTTATGAGTTAGGACAAACTCATCTGCCAATCTAGCAGCATCTGTAACCTTGCTTACTTTCTTTTCCTGAATGTAGGTAACCACACGGTCAGGCAAAGCATTTTTTTTTTTTTAACTGTTCCAGCAAGAGTAAAGCCTCAAGGTCCTCCATATTATTTACCTGTGAAGCAGCACACCAGCGATTAAAATAAGTGGTTAAATCACAAGCAAACTCAATGTGAGACTGCCTTTCTTTTCTGAGTGATCTGAACCGCTGGCAATAAGCTTCCGGTACCAATTCATATATCCCGAGTACAGCAGCTTTAACCAACTGGTAGCTACCGCTATCAGAAACACTCATGGCTGAAAAAGCCTCTTGGGCCTTGCCAGTGAGCACACACACACACACTGGAGCAAAAGAGTACGCTCAGCATCCGACCAGTTTCATGCCTCTGCTAAATGTTCAAACAAAACAAAGAAAATGTCGGGGTCCCTTTCATTAAACTTGGGAACCAACTGCAAGTTAACAGCAACATCAAATGAGGGAAAAGCAGGAACAGATAATACAGACTCTCCTACCTTGTGTGGATCAGACTGAAGCTTTCCTTCACTCATGAGCTCCAGCTTATATCGCTCCAAGCCTAACTGTTCTCTTGCCTGAACATGGGCTAGTTCAGCCTCTCGAAGATGTGCATCTTGTCTTAACTTTTCTAATTCCACAGTATTTTTATGTCCCTCCTGCATTTGTAGCAAGAGAAGTTCTTTTTGTTGCTCAAAGGTCAACCCAACTCAGAGTCCAGTCAAAACAGGAGCCATCTTGGAACCTTTGAGTGACTCACTCACCCCGGGGGAAAGCTGCCTCTGAAAACATATCAACTTCTACTGGTTCCTTCGCAATCCCCGCTATGAAAGGCAAAACGTTTTCCTTCAACAAATGATCCTTTAACATGGCCAACAGTTCACCCGTATTCAATTTCTTAGGAAGTTCAACACTGTAATGGTACGCTAATTTCAAGAGCTGATCTTTCTTGTAAGAACTTAGCAACTCCTCATTTGGAGACTGAAGAAAGTCTTCAATGGAAGCCATTTTACCAGTTCACACGAACCTTTGAGGCACTTTTTCCACAAACCACAACTAAGACAAGGTTTTCCACCACAAACCTAAAGAACAACAGGCTGGTTTAAATAAGGAACCCAAGTCTTCTGACTGACTGCCTAACCAGGTCTAGCTGAGTAACTCAACCCTAGTCTTCATGGAGGTTGGTGGCAGGATAAATTAAGCACAAAACCCAGTAACCCAGTTAACCTTCAGCAACCTGAAAATCACCTAGACAGTCATGGAAGTGCCCCCGAGCAACTGCTCTAACCACCTACTGCACCAAAATAACAAACTAACAAATAAAAAAAGGGTCAATGAGAGACAGCTGGTGCCCCTCATTGCTTATGACTCTCAGGAAAAGGGTTCCAAATGACTCAGAAGCCTGTACTACCAACAGCAGCTCAGAAAACACAATTTAATCCAAAAATCTGTGTGGAAAACTCCCTTTAACAAAGTTACATTTAACAACCTCTCAGTACTAACCTTTCCAAGATCCCAGACAAGCCCCCATTTGTTTCCACCTGGCTCAAGGCTGGCAACAAAAAGGGAGGCCACACAGACATTTTACCCAAAACAGTTTTATTAGGTGCTAATACAACTTCAACACAGTTGTGGTGAGGCTGGTGCAGCAGGCCCTGCCGAGAGAGAGCCACTGAGACGCTCTGAAGTCCCGCCTTTTATTGTCTTCTTGGAGGCCTCCAATCAGATGGGCTGGTCCCTGCTCCTCCCACCAGGAAACCCCTTAACAGGACACAGCCAGTAGAGTGGCAGGGTCGTCACAACATGCATGAAAACATGAGTAATTTAGCTAGATTTCAGCTCTAGGTTAGTTCAGGTTAGGTTACTTTTATTTGTACCCGTAGGTAGACTTGGTTTGCAATAGAAAGCGAGGCATCCATCTCGACACACATTACAATTAACACAGACAACAAGACAAACATGATAAAAGTACACAAAGCTACAAATCAGTGCACTGTATATAATTATAATTTGTTCACCTGAGTGATGGCTGCTGGAACAAAGCTGTTTTTATACCGCTTTGTTCTACACCATGGGACTACACGTCTAGAAGGAAGAAGCTGAAATTCCTTTCTCGTCCTTTAAAATGAAGCCGGTTATCTGTCTAGTGTACAGGGACTCTGGGTTAAGCTGTGAATCACCAATCAGCCTGCTCGACCATTTAACAATTTGATGCAGAGAGTTTCTGTTCTTTAAAGATAGATTTTCAAACCATGACACCAAAGAAAAAGATAAAATCGATTCAATCGACTTATTTCGAAAAAATAAGGTCATCATGGTTTTGTCAATGTGAAAATAAAACAGTTTCCTCGAACAAAACAAACGCTGGTGCCCCTTTTTGAACACGGCTACACAGTTTGCTTCAAAGTTCAGTTTTGAGTCAATAATTGTCCCAAGATATTTGTAAGATTGCACACATTCCACTGTCTGACCCTTAATGGATATTACTTCATGTGTGTGAACATGTCTTCTAAAATCAATTACCATGTCTTTGGTTTTAGATATGTTGTAATTGTAATTGAAGATAGGACTCCTCACACCACTTCACAAAGTCGTCGATGACTGGGCAGTGCTGGTCTCATTGTCCTGGAGCCGACTGACAATAACAGAATCATCTGCATACTTTAAGATGGTCCTATTTTCATACCTGCTCTGACACATATTTGTGTAGAAGATGAATAATAGGGGCGAAAGCACACATCCTTGTGAGGAGCCAGTGGAGGAGCAAACTTGGTCAGACAGAATTCCATTTACCCTCACTCTTTGTGTCCTATTAGTTAAAAGCAGAGGATAAATCAACAAATAAAAGTCTAACATGAGACCCATTGAGACCTAAGTGTTTAAAAAGTAAACTAAACAAAGTGACTGTGGCATCTTCTACTCCTCTGTGTGGCCTAGAAGCAAACTGCATGGGATCAAGTGCTTGCTCAGTTTTCCTTAAAATGTCCTCACCAGTTTTTCAAAGGTTTTCATTAAAATTGATGTGAGAGCAATCGGTCTAAAATCATTTAGACTTTTGGGGCAACTGGATTTGGGAACAGGGACTACAACAGCATCCTTCCAGACCTTAGGTACAAGCTGTGCCTGTAAAGACTTAATAAAAATGCAATGTAATACAGGACTCAGTTCTTTTGCACAAGTTTTAAGTAAACGACCACAGATGTTGTCAGTTCCATGACTCTTATATAATCTTATCGAAAGGAAGGCCGTTTCCACATCCTTTTGGTCGATGTCAAAGTGCTGATTGTCTTCCAGTTTGTGATTCAGTTCCTGAATTTCATTACTAAAATCAAAGGTACGAAACTCAGTAACTGAATCGAAGCCATCCACACTGACATGACTGCTGTTCTTTGGATTCCCGAGGCCTGCTATAGTTTTCATGCTAGACCAGTCTGAGCCACGGTTCTTTGCAGCCATCTTCTTCTCTAGTTCAGTTTTATAATTCTGTTTTGCTCGTAAAATTTCTATTTTCAGCTCTTTGGTAGCAATATGCAGATCAGAGGCTACTTCCTGTTTAAACACGAGTTTATTTTTCTGTATGCTGGACTTAACAGATTTGGTCACCCATGGTTTGTTATTAGGGTAAATTTGAACTCGCTTACAAGGAATGATCATGTCCCTGCAAAAGGTAGCATATGAGCATGTTACATCAACAAGTTCATCCAAATCACCACAAGACTGGTTAAACATATCCCAGTCAGTGCAGTCATAACATTCCTGCAGGCAGAGCACAGATTCTTCTGTCCAGTCTTTTATGTCCTTTGTCCTTTCTCTCTCTTTAACACCGTTTTATAAATGGGCAGTAGATGCACACAGTTATGATCCACACAGCCCAGTGGGGGTAGTGGGAGTGATTTATAAGCGTTCTTTACTGACCTATAACAAAGGTCTAATGTCTTATCCCGCCTGGTTGGAACAGAGACATATTGATAAAAGTTTGTAAGTGTCTTTTTAAGGGAGACATGGTTAAAATCACCCAAAATGAAGTTTGGTGCATCAGGTGAAGTCGACTGCAGTTTTTGCACTACATCAAAGATAGTGCTGGAGGCAGAGGCGGCATTTCCCTTCGGGTGGATGTACACTGTTGTAATCCTCGTAATACAGGGAAGTCTGATGAATATTATGACAATACTGATATTTCTGGCCACAATGTTTGTACTGAGAGTTTGCGCTTGTTTTTTTTGCACAGTTTTACTAAAATAGGGTCCTGAAAGTTGTTAGGAAAAAAACAGCTTTTTTCAAAATGGAGGGATGTAGATGTCGGTTTTGCTGTTTTCCACGTCAAGCCACCATGGGACAGGAAAGATGGATCCCTAATCTGACCTGTGTCTCGGTCTCGCTGTGTGTCTCGGTCCTCTCAGGGGTTTTGGAGGAGGTGATCCTGCAGGACAGCAGCTCTTCAGTGGACGTTTGGACTGTCGTGGCGTCTCTGTGCTCTGAGCTGAACCGGGCTGACCTGAGCCGGGCCGTCCTGTCCATTCTCCTGGACCAGAGTGGGACCGGAATCCTGTCCCCGGACCTGGAGGGAGCCCGGCTCATGGATCACGTATTCCTGTGAAAACTGAACCTGAAAGGTAGAATAATCACAGAAACATCAACTGTTAGCAACCTGTTTCTTCTTATGTTTGTGCCAGAAAACCTTAAAAACTTGTTTAAAACACTCAGGTTCTGGTAGCTGTTGTGTAAAAGCTCAAATAGCTCTTTAAGGTTCTGTTTCAGACAAAATAATTTAATGTTTTTCCTTTATCTTTAATACCAGGATCTCTTACACTCAAATATCAAATCCAAGGACCTTTCAATGAATTTGAATGTTTATGTGGTGAAATTTAAAGATGTAGAATTATTGTGTGTTTGTGTTGTAACCAGACTAGTCTCGCATAGCAAGACCTATTGCCACAGCGTCGGGTCAGCGCTAAAGAAAGGTCCGGCTCTACACATGATCGTTCTGGTGTCGGGAAAAAAAATGCTCTGGCTTGTTTGTAGTTCTTTAAACAATCACAATAATCTGGAGCGGCGCAAAGCTCAGGATGCAGCCAAATAGATAGCGCATATAGGGGGAGGGGAGGAAAATGCTGGCTGAATTAGTCAGCCAATGGTAAGCTTTAATGCAAAGTCTACATCCGGTTAGTCAGACTGTAGCCAAACCAGTCACACATTGCACAAAAGTAGAATGACAGAATGAAAAAGGACAACATTTGACCTTTTTTAAGTGTAAATATGCTTGTTACCATTATTCTGTGGCCATTTTGATTATCCTGATCATAGGCATTTGATCCTTCAGTTATCTTGGAGATCTTTGACCTTCGACCTTTGCTTTGTTTCAGTGAGATGACTCAGGTAAAAATCTGAAGTAGTGGCAGCTGACAGCCAGCAGGTGGCGAACAGATTCACAAACTAAAATTAAAGTGGCCTTTAAACACTCATATAAAGAGGTGGAGCAATAATCATAGTTTGCTTGTAGAGCACCTTTAAAGCAAGGAAGCACAAAATTATTAAAATGATGGTGTTTCCTAATGATACCCTCTTGTACATCCTCATTTATCTCATAAGTTCAGGAAACTTCAGGATCATGTTTCTACTTTTCCCAGAGTTTGATGAAAGAAACCTTCTATGAATTAAATACTACAATAGAGTAAAAGCTATAAGTACGAGTGACCTGGAAGCAGAGGTGGAAGAAGTACTCAATAACACAGTAATACCACTGTAGAAATACTCTATGACAAATAAAATACCTGCATTGAAAATGTTAGTCAAGTAAATAATACTATGAAAGTATTGAAAATGTACAAAGTACCAAAAATACTCATTATACAGAATAATGAAGAATAATATATATTAAAGGGATGACCTAACTGATTACTGGGTGGCTTAAAGTAACCTATAATAATACATCATAATGTATGTAATGTAATGTAATGTAATGAAATGTAATGTAATATACATATTATATTTAACATATAATAATACGTCATAATGTATGCTATATGGTATGGTATGTAATGTGATGTAATGTACATATTATTTAACATATAATAATACATCATAATGTATTTTTATATGTTAAATGTAATATGTTAGTTGTGCTTTACAGAAGCCTCCTCTTGATAGTTGACTCAGAATTACTTTGACATTGTTGTTGGGCTAGCAGGTGCTAACTTGCTAATTCAGGAAAGCGGTGATCATTGCCATGAAAAGTGACTTAATGAAATAATTATGGACTCTTGATTAAGTTCACTTTAAAAATGTTGAAATCATATTTTAAAATTATACTGTATTTTTTTTAAATTATTTCATGAGTTAGTGTTTCATTTATAGATCTCAAACAATGTATTCATGTATTTATTTGATAACTATTTATTTAATATTGAACACTTTGGGGCTCCATACGCCTGTCGAGAGAGTAGATAACATTGGAAGAGGGTGAGAGGTGAAAAGTCAGAGAGGAGCACAGAAACAATTTTATGACTTCTCAATCCAAACCTACGCCCCTGCAGCTGGCTGATAACATCTATTTTATTAAAGGCGTTTCCAGCTGCAGTCAATCAGACAGCGGAGATTTAAATCACGGACTGTTTGCAGTGTGTTTAACGAGGCAGATAGCGAGTAGGTACTGTGGATGGAGGGTTCTCTCACCAAACAGAGATCAGCGAGCAGATATCAGATGTATCCTGTAAAACTGCATCACCGCTGAAGCTGCTTCTTATATCTGTGAGCAGTGAAGAAGTGTTCAGCTCTTTTCCATGAGTAAAAATACTTACACAACAATTTGAAAATAGTCTGTTACAAGTAAAAGTCCTGTATTTAGAATCCCTTGTTGACTAAATTAACTCTTAAATCCTGGAGGATTATCATAATACACTAAACTTTAACCCTTAATCTATTTAACATAACCTCAGTGTAACTGTAATCTGAACCAATATGTCCTCATAAGAATAGCAGAAGGTCACGGGTCCTCACAAGTCTAAGTAACCCGACAACACACACACTCTCAGCAGGTCAAACAGAAGAGGCCTTGTGTCGGCTGTAGGCCTCAATCTGTGAATGAAGCTACACACATACACACACACACACACACACACACACACACACACACTGAGCAAACACACTCCCACTAGTCTATAAACTGAGGTTGACTGTTTCCTCTCCATGTGTTCTCTCTCTGCTCGCCTCTAAAATGTTAGAAATAAAGCTTGTATTTAGCTGTATACTCAGAGGAGCTGACAACAGATAAAACAGCCGTAGTCGGGAGTGATGCAGTTTATCTTGCGTGGGAAGGCTGGCAGGCCGGTCCGCAGTCACCTCTCCAAACCGGTTTTCAACCGTCGCCAGTCCTGCTGGTACTAGTCCTGTTAACAGACCTGCTGGCCTGCATCCTCTCGAGTCAACTCATGTCGGCACTAATAACATAAAGATGAATTGAGATGAAGAAAGATAAATTGGCATTCATAAATGGTCTCCTAGCCGGGGGGGTGGGGGGGGTTTGTGATGAGCTGTACAGACGGTTTACTTCACTGACCCGCTGGCTAGCTTTATATTGTAGTAATAATTTTACTTTTTTTTTATCCAGGATTATGAACAGGTGTTTATTTTGACATTAGCGACTGTCGGCAGGTCTCAGGTGATCCGAGAGCCTGGTGGGTTTACAGAAGGGGACGTTCTGTTTCCAGCTCTTTGTTTTAAAATGAGAGTCTTGAATTGGCACTTGAATTGATGGCTTCCATCATGCTAACAGACTGAGCTAAAGTTAACCAAGCAGGTAAAAAGTCATCATCCTCACCAGTTAAAGATCCATGTGGAAGACACGGAAATAAATATACAGCATTTTGTTTGTGTATAGCGGTTAAAGTACATTAACTCAAGTACTGTACCTAATTCTGAGGTGCTTGTAATTGAGTAATTGTAAAATGTAGTTTACTTTTACTTCGGTAGGATTTTGAATGCATGAGTTTTATTTGCGATGAGGAATGTCTACACGGTGGTACTGCAACGTTTACTCCAGGGAATTATCTCAATACTTCTTCCACCACTGGTTTACTTGTATTTTAGTACAATATGTAATTAAAATGTTATTTATAACAAAGCCTTTGGATGTTTTGGATGCTCACTATATAGAAAACATAATTAGACGAGTAACACAGCAGTCAGAGTTATGCTTTCATGTTTGTATTTCCAAAAAGTCTGCTTTAGTGTTCAAAGAGGAGAAATATTTTTTATCACAAATTCATAATTGAAGAGCAGAAGGAGGAGAGAAAAAGATGCAAAGATTCAGTGCTGACTCACAACCGCTTGGCTCCATTTACAGCCTATTGATCTCCTGCAGTGTGTGTGTGAGTGTGTGAGTGTGTGAGTGTGTGAGTGTGTGCTTGTGTGTGATGCTGGCCCGGCATGACACAGCTTCTTTACATTACATTACATTTCATTTAGCAGACGCTTTTATCCAAAACGACCTACAATAAGTACATTCAACCATGAGAGTTCAAACACAGAACTTGCGGACCTGTCATGTCGTAAGAGGACAGAGACAATCAAGAGAGGAAGACATTTTAAAACCACACCTTTACTTTTCTCCCAAGGTATTAAAGTATACGTTTACAACCATCCTGTTCATAAACAGATAATGAACCTTTTGTTTAATGTCTTGAATGCAGGACTTTTACTTGTAGTGTAACAGAGTATTTTTTACAGTGTGGTAGTATTAGTACTTTTACTGAGTACTTCTTCCACCATTGGGATTCACCAAACTCTTTTAACTATGCAAACTTTTGTAAGATCATCAGAATAATCAATGTGCCTAAAATTGCCATATAAATAAACCTGGACGTTACCCTCACATATAAATGGATTGATTAATTAATTACCAATCATAACACACACAAACACACACACAAACACATCATCAACAAGCCTCACCACACCTCAGAAATATTTCGAGCCAGTTCCCTAGAGTATTTTCCACCAAACCAACAGCAACAACACCTTTAATCCATGGAAATATCAACTGGAATCAACACACACAACATGCCCACTCCTGATGTAATACTCTCAGTCAGGAGGTTGTGTGTGTGTGTGTGTGTGTGTGTGTGTGTGTGTGTGTGTGTGTGTGTGTGTGTGTGTGTGCGTGTGTGTGTATGTGTGTGTGTGTGTTATAAATACTCAGGCATCAGTCGAAAAAAAGAGGAAAATGCTGTGTAATCCCCCCTCCTCCCTCATCTCTGTCTCCCAGGGAGTGGAGCTGAGGTGTGTGCGTATTCATGTACTTTTTGGTGAGGACATTTCAGTGTCAGACCCTGAAAGTGAGGACATTTTTCCCGTATTTTTATACGTAAGCAAGTATATCTCCTTTTTCTGACCACGTGTTTGTTACCTTTTAAAAGAAGAACACACATAAATCAATAATCTCAATCCTAAAGAGGAGAGTAAGACCTTTTTCACTGTTAATGCAATTCATCCTTAAAAAAAAAAAAAAGCCTGAAAGTAGAGAAATAAGAAGAAGAAGAAGAAGAAGAAGAAGAAGAAGAAGAAGAAGAAGAAGAAGAAGAAGAAGAAGAAGAAGAGCACAAAAACAATCCATGTTGGGAAACAGTTTTGTAACCAGTAAAATTACAAAATGATTAAAATGTTAGTACCATATAACCTCAAAGACGCTCGGATGGAAGCAAAGACTGAAGCTTGTTTGTTGAAAATGTGCTGCAAGTTAATTTCATAATCGTTCAGATGGAACAAATCAGATTTTAACAAACACACTGACCGTTATAGAAAATACTAATGAACGGATGCTTTCTGATTATCTGTCTTCACAACGGGATACTTTCTGTCTTTATTGTTTCACTTGCTGCAGTGGTGGAGGAAGTATTCAGATCCTTTACTTCAGTAAAAAGTACTATTACCACATTGTAAAAATACTTTAACAAGTAAAAACCATGCATTAACAATGTTCCTTCAGTATGTAGGTTTAATCGCGACGTGTAGTTAAAGTAATAAAAGTATAAAAATCGCCTGTGACTGTTATACTATTATATGTTATATCATTAGATAATTATTACAAGTTGAATGAAAATACTCAAGTAAAGTACAAGTACCTCAAATGTGTACTTAAGTACAGTTACATTCCAGCACTGGGTCTTTACAACGTTAACAACATATTAACAGCACATGAATAAATTAATATTTATTTATGTCACCTACACGCTGGTCTTACAGGCGTCTGTTAACTTCCACTGAGACACGCTGTAAACATTCCAAACCTGTTGCTGGGCAACCGAGCAGCTGCCATCATCCCCAGCCTCCCTACTAGATGACTAAAGATATCTCTGTGTGTCCGCAGTCTGTAACAACATGGTCAACACACACACACACACACACACACACACACACACACACACACACACACACACACACAGTCACCATTTAGTAGTTTTCATTTAATTTAATTTTCTTTCTTTCTCAGACAGAAATATCGTACTTTTTACTGAACTGCATTTATTTGATAACCGAAGGTACTTTGCAGATTCCGATCACTAACATAAAATATAAAAAACTAATATGCTATGATTTAAAATTTTAGATTAATCTACCCAGCGCTATATAACATACTTAAAATTAGCTCCACTTTTACCAGTTGCACCATTAAAGTAATGAACACATTAATGCATCAATAATTATAATCCAATAATATAATACATATTATTTTGAAAAAAAGGCCGTTCTGCATAATGAGTACTTTTACTTTGGGTACTTTAAGTATATTTTGATACTTTTGTACTTTTGCTGAAGTAAACTTTTGAATGCAGGACTTGTAACATGTAATATTTACTAATTATCTTTAAGTGAAAAATCTGAGTAGCTTCTTCTTCTTCTATCTGTGTTAAAATGTACTTAAACACCAAGCCACTGTTTTAAGATGAACATACTCTGGAGATTGTTGCGCTCTGTTAGTCTGGACGGAGGCTGAAACACAGAGAAAAAGACGTATTTACAAAAGTGCTGATGTACTCTGAGGTAGGAGCGACTGCAGAGATGACCTCATCTGATCAGAGTGTAACCAGAGTGCTTGATAGAAGGTGTGAGCAGGAACAAGACACAGGAGCTCATGTGCAATGACTCACCACTGTGCTGACAGCGACTACTGCAGCGTCCTCCAGTCAGCTGACTGCTGTTTCCAACACAACACACTGTAAAACAAACAGTCTGCTGCAACATGGAGGCAACATCACTACCGCGTTTACATCCTTTTAGGGCCACAAATCAAGTCAAACGGCGCAAGTGTGAATATACTTGTAACATTTCCTTTGTGTGACGACTGCCTCAGTTGTTTCAATATTTCTTCCGGTCCTCCACCTGCTGACACAGCTGCATCTCACTATTGCATCACTCCATCACATCAGTGTGTACAACCAGCCTTTTCTATTGGCCAGTTTTGTGGGGTTTTTTGTCCACCTACAGCCATCTGTACCTGATTTTAAGCCTCATATCTGCCACCAGGGTTTTGACCTGTCTGCCTTGCTTCAGTCGTATTGACTCGTACACTCTCCTGTGACACCCTCAGTATAAATGTGTTAGGAGTACAGAGGCAAAGTGGGCAGAAATTTGGATTTTTAAAGTTTTATTTTCATGATAAATTAAATGTTCCTAAATACAGGAGTCCCCTGGCTGATCGATGCTCGACTAAAGTGCACTTGTTTGCAAACAGTTGCTTATTTATTTATGTTTGTGTCCACCTGACACCTATAAGTCCAATATTCACCCTTTTTTAGCTCTGTTTTTGGTCTCCACCAACTCCTGAGAGAAATATCTGACTCTTTGCTAAATTATCCACTATGTTCACCAGCTAGCGCTGCAACCCGACCAGTTTGCTGTGTCTTTTTTTACATCTTTTAATCTGAAAGTGACGCCATGAGAGTGAACCAGAACAGGGAAGTTGGGGGCCGGACATAAAAAGAAAGAGCTGCAATCATAGAAACAGAACAGGAGTAGAACGGACATTGAGCTGTTTGGAGCTTCAGACCTTGTTAACATGCTCCCAGTTTCTTCATCATGCACTACGACATGAATACACCATGTTGATAGAGGCGACAGAGACATGAGAAGCCCCCCACCGCCAAAATAAAAATAGAAACATCTGTCAGCATCTTGGCTTTCATCTCCTGTGTCTTTAAATAAAAATTAGAACTCAACTGTTACGGTTTTGAATGTCTCCGCGTATCAACCTAAATATTTTTTTATATTCATACGTGAATTGCACATAGAGGATTATTTTATGTTTCCCAAAGCCATGAAACCTCAAACCCTGAGCCTTCAAACTGTCTGAACTTTCAGACTCTCTCAACTAGTTTCAATATTTGTAAGCTTTCAGAATCTGTCATTTCCATTTCTCTTTTTGAGCGACAATCGACTCATAAAATCCTCTTCCTGTATCACCGTGAGTTTCTTTATGGTTGAGACGGTTAAACCTGTGACTCTCCAAACTGTTTCTCCTTTATTACTCAAACCTAAAGAATTTGAAGTTCATTGCGTCCACAAACGTAGCACAGTTTGTTCCAGTGATACGACCAAAATGTATTTATTCCCACAGAGAACAGGATGCTAAATATCCTTCCAAAGTTATAAATGTACACATGACACATAAAGACAGTTTGTTTCACTTGCTTGCAAAATGCTAAATACAGTTAACATCTTTGAAAATAAAGTCCTCATCAGCAGATGGACCTTTTATCTACTGATAAAGGCCACAAAGGGTCCACAAAATTTCCAGTAAGTGCCAAATTCCGAATAGATAAACCAGAAGATCCACTGAAACCTAACACCAATTAGGATAACTCCAGACTTTTCTTCTTGCTAAACCAACAATGCATTAGTTGGTCTCTCAATACTTCCCATTGGAGGGATTGAGTCAAAATAAACTACAAGTGTGTGAGTTTATGGTAATGAAGGAATGTGTCACCCAGAACAGTGAGGCTCATTGATGGTGATAGTCTCTGGACAACAATGGAGCTCTATGGCCCAGAGGAAGAAGATAAATCAGGCTTTGATACACACACAACACTTGTTAGTAGATACATTCAGTGTTGGTTTGAGTCTATGCATGAAGAAACATGCTGAATATCACCAGAGTCTGAAGCTGTCGTATATACTTACAGACGTATACATGCACGTGTTATATATAGTACCCGGCCTGTCATCAGTATGTGGTGTAACTATATATCTCTCAAACTAAAGCTGAGTCTGTCCCCCTGCTCCTCTCCTGCTTCATTCACCCCCACACACACAAAAAAGAAAAACCTAATTTTCTCCTTCAACTTTATTGATATCAGTGGGCAGCAAAGAGGAACAGGAAGCAGCAAAGAATATAAAAAAATGCAGAGGGAGCTCATGAGCAGAACAAAAAGCATTTTAAAAAATGTAGTGAATCTATTGAATATATTGCATACTTTTTCTTTCACAGATATATTCATGTTCACCAGAATCCTACTGACTTTTCCTCTATAGCGCCACCATCAGACCAACGTTTGTGTTTCGTCCTTTCAGAAACACGTCTTGACAACTTCTGGATGACTTGTCATGAAATATTCTCGGTGCATTTTTAGATTATGGCATTGCTAAAGTAAAACGTCTGAATACTTCTCCCAGTACTGCTTTGTCTTTGTGTGACGTGTTGGCTGCACATTGGCAGGAGGAGGGTGGACAATAAAAAGAGTACTATTTTTAGGTACTTGTACTTTACTTGAGTATTCCCATTTTGAGCAACTTTATACTTCCACTCTATTGTACTGTAAGAGTAATAAACAAATGAATGCCAGGACTATGGATCAGAACGAGCCAATTTGTATACCTTCAGACACTTTCATTGTTGATTATACTTTTGAAGTATGACTTTGCATTATGGTACTGCTCAAGTAAAACTTCTGAGTACTTCCAGGCTACCGTATGACATGTGCTGGCTGAACAGGAGCCAGAGGAGTTAAAGTAAAACAAAAAAGTAAGTAAAAGTTATGTAATACGCGCCATTCTGGAGTTATCTCAGAGAACACACTGAACTTTCTGCTCCTAAATTTTAGAGGAGGTGTCCCATTACGCCTCCACTGTGCTGGGCGTGGTCCGCCTCTGACTTGGACATGCTCTGATTGGCCACAGGTCGCGTCACTCAGGGGTCAGCCCGCAGGTAATTGGTCAGCAGAGTTCCCTTCCACTCCTTCTCAACTTCAGTGTTCATCTGAGACTCGGGTCCGACTCAACTGTCGTGTGGCGCACTTGTCCAACTCTATCCGGTGTCACGAGCAGACGTACCGGAGAGAGTTACCGGTGAGGTTTCACAGCTTTTGACCCCCCCCCCGGTGGAAGTTAGTAACACGAGGAAACCGAACCCAAAAGCCAACCGATCAGAAACTTTTTTTTTTCCACCTCAGAAGACAGTTTGGGGATAAAAAAGCAAAAGAAAAATGGCAGACAACGAGCACGTCTCTTCCACCACCCCTCTGTTCGGGGGGGAGGCGCACCACTACCAGGCCGAGCCGGACAAGCCCGAACAGGACCACTTTAGCATGGACGATATTGTGGACTTGGTCGGCGGGGCTCAGGACGCCTTGGACCGCCACTTAGCTGAAGACAGTTCGGCGCCCGAGTTCACGCAAGAGGAGCAAGTAACGATGCCAGAGCCCGTCCGCGTATGGGACCCGGAACCGGTCTCGGTGGCAGAGTTAACAGAACCGGAGCCTGCCTTTCCAGACTCCACCAGCTTTTCCTTCGTTCACGACGTGTCGTCTTTAATCGCCGAGGAGCCCGAAGTTGTCGCCCCGAAAGTCGAACCCGAGTCTTCCCAGGTCGAGCCGGAGCCGCGGGCTGAACCAGAACCAGAACCTTCCCCGCAGATCGACGCCCTCCCAGCGGCTGAACCCTGGAAAGCAGCGCCAGCCTCCGCAGAAGCAGCAGAGCAACCTGCGGTGACAGAGGACCCACCAGCTCCAGCGTCTTGTGAGTGTCGAGCCTGAAATAATATGTTTTACTTCAATATTTAAGCCAGTTTAGGCTATTTGAATAATAAACGCATGTTTTTATCAATGGGCGAGATGACGTTAAACGGGCTTTCGAACGGTTACGGTGTGTTCTATCTAACGTTCCATAGAACGACCATTAGCATCGTTTGCTCGTCCAGACGCCGAAGTGGAGATAAATAAACGGGGCGTGACGACGCATTTAATCGTTTTAATCAACTTTCATTCACAGTTAAAGTTAAATAATATCGAAGTGTGCCTTAACGTGTTATGTTCCGTGACAGGGAGGTTAGCCGGTTAGCCGGTTAGCGGGCTAGCGGCGCTCGGGGAGCGGATTCCTCAGGAAGCTAACCTGCTGTCTGACAGTTGGACGTCCTTTGTGGAAACACACTTTAACCACGTGTGTGTGTGTGTGTGGTTTGATAAACGAAGCCGTGTCAAGTCTTTTTGCACAGATTCCCGTTGAACCAGCTCACAGGTTAGCTCAGGTTCGTGCTGGAGAGATGCGGCCCACCTGTTCGACACACGGCAGGAAGCACGGTGTGCTGTTGCTGGATGAGGTGGCACTATTGCACCATTTCTACCCTTCAACGTGGTGCTGACAACTTGCCCCTTTTACATCAATATGAAACGTGTTTTATTGAACATTTCAAAGACCTATTTAATGTATTCCGCCGATATACTTGTCATTATTGTGTCGGACTGAACATCTGTTCTGTGCCTCGACCCTCTGTTGCTAACAACGGGTTCCATTATCGGACACGGGCGTTTTGCTCGTTTCTGTCGCTTTACGGTCAAAGAAAAAAGGAAAATAACGGTGCTGAAGGGGTTTCAGATACCCGGGTGTCTCTTTTCTGCTATACAAAGCTCAAACACGACCGATGGTGTCAGGTTTCTCTTGCCCGGTGTCAGGTTGACTTCAGCAGGCTAACGCCAGACTGTGACAGTTCACACATCTGAAAACTGGAGGTTTTTAATTTAAATAGCTATGATACAACGTGAGGTGGACTTTTATATCATGGCGGATGAATAAAGTAAGGAAAATGCGGCACGTCAGTAGGGGGGGTGTGTGAGGACCTGTCCGATAATGGACGCATGGATCCGTTAGCACCGCACGGTGTACCAGAGCTGTAACCCAGAGATTAGTCACAACAAAGGAATCCGCTCCGTGTCCACTCCCTGTCGGGCTCCTGGCTTTTCCATATTATTTCCAGACTAGCATCAAAGCCTTCCATCGGTGTTATGTATTTTGCTCTGTTGCCGGCCTATTATCAGTCATTCACCCCCCTCCTTCCCTTCCCTCCCTCCCTCCCTCCATCTCCACCCAAACCAACACCCTAAATCCGGAAAACAATTTAGCCAGTGAGGCCTGTGAGCCTTCTTGTGTCCTCGTTGCTGCTATCGCAGGTCTGAATGATCTTCAAGTGGCGTTTTTGTAATGTTTGGACTTAATTTCAGGAAGTGTTTATTGTGAGCTGCTGCTGTTGTTGTTGTTGTTGTTGTTGTTTTTGTTTATTGGGGATGTGGCAGATAGCAGGTTAACAGGCCTGTCTTGCCTCCTCCAGGCATTGGCAGCAGAGAGACAGGGTGGGGCTGCTTGGCAAGGCCCATTTAGGTGAATAAGCCATGAGCTCCAGTTAAAGCATTGCAGTCACAAGTCTGAACAAAAGACAAAAGGAAATTATTCATATTTTCCCACACTTGAGGATAATAACTGAGTTTTCTGTTCATTTTTAAATTAGCTTCCTCTTTTTCATCTCTTTAGATGGTCTCCCAGCTTTTATCACTCATTCTTTCTTTTCTTTTCGAAACAAATTTCAGTTTGGTTATTTTTACTTTTTAAGGCTTGTAACGTGTGCTCTGATTGTTTTGTTTTTATTAATTCTGGTTATACATTCTTTAAATATCATCCTTCATCGTCTCTCCATGTAATTATATCATGTCTAAAAACTGAGAATAACAAGTTAAATGTGACCAAAAGGTGTCAACAGGAGATGCAAAAGCAGCATTCATCAATTTTTGTCCACGAGGGGCTCTTACTGTATCATGAACTCCCGTTTTACAATAATATTTTCAGCATTATTGTCTTCATTCAATAGTACACAGTTTAGAGGCAGACAGGAACTTTGGCGAGAGAAACAGGGGGATTGTCTGATATTCATATTAGACCACCATGCCACCACAGAAGCAACAATTTTTCTTATTGATTATTCATAAGAATGTTTTTTGTTTTTTTGCTCCAGCTTCTCACCTGTGAGGATTTGCTACTTTTCTCTGTCTCATGTGACAGAAAATTGTACATTTGGGGGTTTTTGGGCAAGGTGAAAGCACAGGCTTTAGGAAATGCTACCTGATATTTTTCACTGTTATATAACATTTATAGACCAAACAATTCACTGTAAGTGGCAGCCCTCGCACTGAACCCTGGTTCCTTTTTGTATCAAAACTGGAAGCAATTAGATTGTTAATATTTTTTATTTCTTCTTTGTTCTGATAGTTAATAAATCAATAATGTTCTGCTTGTGGTTCAACAATATTTAACATTTGAGAACTTTTGGTAAATTTAAGAAGGAATTCTTTTAAAATATTTGAAATAGTTCTCAGTAAGGTATCGTAACATAAAAAAAATCTATTAATGGAGAAAATGATTGGCAGATTGAGTTGATAAATTAAATTGACATAATTTAGCCTTTAGTACTGTACATTTTCAAATGATACTCAGCCCCAGAAATGATTATCTTGCAGTACCTGACATCTGTCTGTCAAACATTGTCAATTCATGATTTAATTGAATGAAATATGGCTCAAACTCAGTGTCAAAAACCAGTACCATATCATTGTCTTTGGGGTAAATGACTCAGCAGCCAGATATCACTCCACACACTTCTTTCCTTTCTTGTCTTTAATCCATCTTCTCTTCTCTTCTTCGAAGGGTCCTGCTGTGACTTAACACCACACAGATTCATGCCGTCACCTTAAAAAAGATTTCTGTCCCCACCCTCGGCCATGTCCGACAGCGTGACTGACAGGATTGTTAATCAACGATCTCCGCCGGCCTACATCTTATTATAGGGTCACCTACATCCGTCGTTGTGTATTTGTGAAGAGCTTGTGATGTGGTCAGGTGGATTAAATGGAGAGGGGAGACGTCAGACACACAATTCACGGAAGCTTAAAGCTCAATGTGTGCTGACCAGTGTTGTTGTTTTTCTCTGTATCCTGGTGAAGGCTTCACATAAGTGGGCTTCAGAGTCTGCCCCCCGACACCCAAATCAGCCACACCAGGTGGCTTTTATCTGTTGTTTTTACTCCCAACACAGCAGCTGGCTTTAAGTCTAGAAGCGAGTCAAAGTCCAGAATGTGATGAGAACCACATGTTAATCTGTTTTAAATCTTGCCTCTTATTGCTGTAATAAGCAGAGATATTTCCACAGCTGATGATACCTCCCCATGTTGTGCTGATTCATCATATTAAAGCTGATTTTATGGACTTGGAAAAACTGCAAATATTCTCTGGTTCAAGCAAAAGAAAGGATTGCTGCTTTTATTTGTCGTTGAAAAGGGAACATCGTTGGGTTTGGGAGTTTTTCACATTTGAAGATGTCACATTGGGCATTCCTAAACATTTTTGAGACTATGGTACTTTTTTTTTTTCTTTAAGAAAAATAATATAAATATAGTAAAAATATATTTTTTGATAAACCCTTTGTAACAAAGGGTTTATAGAGGTCAAATGTGCCTGAACAAGCAGTTTTACAAGATCTTTTGCTGAAATGAAACATGGCCCAAAGTCCCTTTTTTAAAATCAAATTATTAAAGATTAGTATATGTAGTGAGTGGGACAATTTACAGAGTGTTTACAGTGATAATGTAACAAGACACTTTCTAAATGACCTCAAACATATCTGTGACATTTCTTCTTACTTATTGATCGTCATATACTGTAAATCGAAACTGATACGTCGTCTATAATTGGATAAAAGCAGATGATGGTATCTGCTGTGTCCTTGCAGTACAGAGCTGGTCTCATGATGTGGTTAGCCTAGCTTAGCATAAAGACTGGAAACAGGGGGAAACGGCTAGCCGGGCTCTGTCTTGACTAATTTCTGATGTCATTTATTGAGTAGCAGTGACAGGAAAACCAGAGATCAGACTTGGCGTGGTTTGAATTATGTTTGAAGACTGATAAATGTTACTGAACTGCTGACATGACCTTATTATAAAGGCTTTTACATGGTGGATGTCCAGACAACATGCAGTGAGGATTGGTTTGGTTTTAGCTGGAGGCCAGTTTCCCCCTCTCTGTCGTGTCTGTAGCAGGAACGTAACAGATAAAATACATCGAACAAATCTATATTAGGACACACATGGTTCTTTTTTTGTGTGCGCTCTTTTCACCAAAACTGAATGTCAGAGTCAGAAACACCACACCTAAGTAGGTCATTTGTTAAATGTGTTTTCTTTTAGCATAACTGTTGGTTATGTATTTTAAACCAGCAGGAAGCAGAGAATCGTACATTGAGTTCTATATTTTACAAGATGGCAGCAGGTGAGCCGTTGGTCTGAAGTCGTATATCAGTGTTGAGCTGTAAAGGCATTCATCAAGATACTTATAGCTCAAGGAGGAAACGAATACCTCAGTGTGGAGAGCAAGGCAGATAAACTGGCCGAGTTAGATAATAGAATATTTTTTTAAATTCTTTGTTTG
Organism: Ophiodon elongatus; assembly: GCA_016806645.1. NCBI lineage: Eukaryota > Metazoa > Chordata > Actinopteri > Perciformes > Hexagrammidae > Ophiodon > Ophiodon elongatus. Next base: position 1,242,845 of record JACSYO010000412.1, read on the forward strand.
TTCCATTAAAAGTAAAAAAATGGTCAAATAAAAAATATATTTTAGGGCACTTGAGATGAATTTTGTGACTTTGTCAACTGTCTTTCATGATACTGTGACGAAGTTCTCATCTCTATTGAAGATGAACGGTAACTGTAGAGGTTCATCTCTTGATAATTATTTTCTGAATTTACTTTTTTTTTAACTTTTTTGTTTCACTTTATTATTCTCATGTTCGTTTGTCCTCCAGAATCCTTGAATTAGGCGACCCTTGTAACTTGTGGCCAACACTTAGCATAAATGCAAAGTTTCTAGGTTGTACCTAAGAAGTTGGTGCTTTAGTTGTTAACAAGTTACAGTGGCAACTATTTTCCAAAATTGATCAGCAAATTTGACCAGAACTTCAACGACTGCAGCTTCCTGCTGCAGGTTTTAAGTGTATACAGCCAGACGAAGTGTGCATTGTTCCCAGCTATGTTTAGGATGGCATGTGATGGTGACTCTAATCTGGTAACATTTTCTAAGGATGGCCTTACAATTTACAACAGATGATTACTGTTGTGTTTAGTCTAAATCTAATAACAGGATACTCACTATGGATTATTGGAGCAGCCTGAATTTGTGCTGTACAACCTTTTTTGTTTCATGACTCAAAAATATGCTTATGACTTCCTGTTGCAGACATAAATGCTACAACAAATAATTTGAAATGTCTCTTTTTCAGATGATTTTTCTACTGATTTGGAAACGGTCAAGAGGTAGCGTAATGATAAGCCGTACAGTAATAATATCTAGAGCTGTAATATTTTGCAGGACAATAATCACCAACTATTTACATTTTATTTTATAAAGCATGATGGACTTTAACTCATCTTCTCTGGTGTTTTTTACCTTCACAACAAAGACCACTTTGTTTAGAGGCATTCTGTCACATTCAGACTGAATGTAAAAAAAATCAAATTTAGATGTGGAACTAGACTGGAAAAGATTTTTGGATCCATTTAATCTGATGTTTGATAAGCTTACAACCTGTTTAATATTCAACCTGTCTGGTTCCATCCTACAGATCTTCTTCATGGCTGGAACTTAAACCTTGACAACAGAGGTAACCAAACAAAGTGGCCTGAAATAAAGAATCAGTTTGGCCAAATGATTATCAGATTATGAGATCAGTATAAATTGTATTGCAGACAAATTTGTCTGAAGTTTCTGATGTACGTGAATCCAATACATTTGATCATTAACTTACGATGCACTTTTGCTTATTTATGCAGATTTTTGACACTGATTGTCAGTTTAATTTTAGTCCACACTCATAATATGATGAAACTTTGATCATAGTGGTGCGTATATGACTCTCCCACCCTGCTTTATTTTCACATTCGGAGCTGCTCAATGCAAACGGAGCTCTCTCCAATCTTCTTTGGCGATCTAGTGCCTTGCTTAAGAGCACTTCCTCGGTTCTTGTCACTTCCTTTTTCCTGTCTGTATGATTCTAATGACTTTAGGGGTTAAGCCTCCGGGAAAGTTAAACACTTCTTTTGTGCTTGAAGGAGAGGAGGCCATGGTTGTAAAAGGAATTCTAATGTTGTAAATACAAAAGTAAAAAGCTGTTAACCTTCTGGGTGGAACACCTGACTAGGCAAATGGTTGTTTCTACTTATGGATCTGAGCTCTAATTGGCTTCTACAACTGGATAACTGAAGAAAACATAAAAAGGGGATGATTCTCAGAAGGAGCATCTTTTCTCTGTGATTTTTAAGCAGAGATATGGATGTAAACTTGCACTGGACACAAATGACGTTCTCAGAAAATGTTAAGCGTGCTGAATCTAAAAAATATTTCATATCTGCATGTCCATATTTTACTTGCATGTTATGACAAAGAGTTTAATTTCACCTGTGTAGGCTCAGTGCCACCCGATATGTCGGAGAGTAAACCCAATACCGGCTCTTACTGCTCACTTAATTAAGGAAAGACGTCCAACCCATGTCAATAGTGTTAACTTCCTGCTTTTCCTCGGCAACGTGGAAAACTGTCAGTTTTTTTTGTAATCCTAAACCGACTTGACATCAATCCGCCACACTTCCGGTACTTCAGAAAAATCACTTGTAAACCAGGTTTATTGCCAGCTAGAAGGTTTCTCAGGTGGAAAACTTTATAGGTGAGCTGAGCTCTTTATATTCAGTATTGCTTTTAAATTAATGCGATCCAGAAATTGGTGTTGACCTGAGGACTTTTTGAACTATTTAACTGCCCAAAGAACTCTACATTGGTGGGGTGAAATAAGAATATTTAGTGTATTTCTCTGTGTTGGATTATTAGCCTGGTAGTTTGTTGGATTTATTTTATATTATTCCTTGGGTCATGAGCTACTGAGAATTGTATGTGTCCTTTGTACTATTACTAATAATTTGTTGGAATACAGCAACTATAATTTACCTGAGAAGAAAAAAGTGCAATGTAGTTTGAGAATCTTTCTTAAGTTTTTTTTTTTTAGTAGTAGTTATCGGTCTTTATTTTCTCGCACTTTGGACCTTGATTTTGTTTTGGTGTCCTGCTACATGCAGTTTTGTTAAATTGGTGAAACAACCAGAAACATTCCTCTTCCTTAATGGGAGTCAACTTAATTAGTTTTTAACCATTTGTTATTTGGTTAAACTTACAGAGCTCAGAATAAAGTTTCCTCACTTTGACAACGTCATCAAATCACTGAGTTCATGTTGACTTGTCAAAATGTGCTGTGTTGCATAACTGTTTGAAGCTTTGAAAGTATTTCACATTATTTTAATTTAATTTTTTACATTTCTGTTTCGTAGCTTGTTTTTGTATGCAGCTGAGTTGTCCTCTTGTTGCTCACTTCTGGGAAATCTGAGGATTTCAAACCAGTTATCATAATCACTTCCACCTGATCAGAGGGGAATTCTTTCTATTCACGCGTCTCCTCACTATACCTCTTTTGTATGCTTTCAGCCCTTTTTATCTTTCTCTATAGCAAGCTGTCGTGTCTGTTTTGTCTCGCTATGACACCGATGTTCTGTCCTCCCCTTCACTACCAAATGAGACCTTTTAACAAATATTCACATACCTGAGATAACTGGTTGAGTAAGCAATGTAAACATACACCATCACTTTCAACATGCAATGCTGTTTAAAAAGGTGTAGCCAGTGTTCTTCTGGGAACTAGTATTTTTAAAATTGGGTGAAGAATACCCTCCGGGGACCCACGTGTCCCTCTTTTGGTTTCTTTAACTACACTCAGAAGCTCTAATTGAGACGTTCCAGCTGAGACTTACTGACATGTAGGCCTACCATTATGTTGGTTCAGGGACCTGTTTTCCACTTCAGACTTTGGACATCACAAACTGCATTCTTTGATGATGAAGATGCTCTCCGTCACTCCCCCTGGTCTTTTCTCTTCTGGGCTGACTAAACTTTCTGCTGCTTTCTCTTGTTTCCTCCACAGATGTACCTTCTCCTTCTAAAGCTCAGCCTCATCCTCTGATGCAATTCCCTACAGGCAAGTTCTCTCTGCTCGCTTGTTTCCCCACACCCTCTTCCTTTATTATTTTCTTTCACCACTTCTTTAGTTCACTTTCCCTCCCTTTTTCAATGAAGTGGCAATATAACCCTTTTGCATGTAAGAAGCCGTAGATTTTTGTCACCTATTATAGCATTTACATCGGATGCTTGTGGGTTAATATTTTAAAAACACTAAATCGGATGTTTGACTTTGTTGTGTTGCATTGTGACTCACACATGATTGATGTTGTAGAGTAGATTGACATGAATAACACTAGTATGAATAATGATTCTCCTCAGTGACAAAAAGAAACAATATTGATTGATTATACTTAACAATATTTCGTGAAAGTTCTTTGAGAGGAATCATTATCTACAACAACTTAATGGTTTGTGTTTGTAAGATGGATTGGGCATGGTTTATTGGCACCAGACCTGGGGACAAACATGTTTTACCACCATGCATCAAACCAGGGTGGTAAATACAGACCACCAGACAAATGCTGCCAACTCCTGACTGTGGAAGGTAGTCTTCTCTGCCAAACAACATTGGAAACCTTTTTATATTGTAAGCCTGTTTGATTCCAAAAAAAACACGGCTGACTTTTATAGCTGTCGCTCTAAGACCCTATTTCCTTCCCGACCTGAGGTTCGCTTGATTTAGATTTTCCAACACTCAAAAGATAGTTCTATGTTTTTATACGGTCTTATTTTGTAGGTTTGGCCTTTACGTTTTACTTAAACTTGATTGTTAGGAACCACGGTGTCGCAGCATTAGTCGAGTAGGGAAAGCGACAAAATCAAGATCAGAATTTCAAGGCAAAAATATGTCCATCATAACCGTCTATTGGATATTTCTACTTCCACGTCTCCCACAGTGTTTGACTGAAGATGGGCCACCTCTCCGACGCCAACTAGAGATGGGTCGATTTCTAGTTTTACTGGTCTGGAGTACGAGCTTGATTTTAACAGGCTGAATTGGCATTTAACATAATTATACTGTCATTTTTCACATTCTGGCCAATTTAAAAAAGTAGCCTACGTTAGCGGCTGGAACCGCTGTTTAAGTGCAGTGCAGAGATGCGGGCACAAGCTAGCCAGTGGGGCACGCTCACATGCACTTGAAGTACGCACAAGGGAGAGTGAATTCATTCTCTGCTCAAGTAGACATTACGCCACTATATCTTAACATGGCAAATAGCTCTGAATATCACATTTAGAACCTTTAATATCAAACTGATTTTTAGAACTGGTCAGCAAACAGTGTGTGCACAGTCTACCAGCCACAGCCAACCTTTTAGCAGCACTTGTCTGGTCTCGCGTTCCTCCAAATGTTTGTAATAACAGTTCTACCCAGGTATGGTAGGCACTGTAAGGAATGGAGTATGTCTTTGATATGAGCTGTATTGCATTCTCCCTCCTCCCTCTCTACTCAAGCACTTGGGCAGAAGGGTGATTCCCCTGCTCCCATCTCTCCTCTCTCCCCTCTTCACTCCCCCGACTCTCTGGAGGAGCTCTCTCTGACCGAGAGTCCCAACCAGCCCCCTGCTTCGGGATTTGCTGCATCCTTTGGGTCCTTCACCACTGAACCCCCCACTACTCATTCCAAGGACATGCCTTGGGTGGGTGAAGAGGGTGGCTCGGGACCGGGCCGTAGTAAGATTAAGGAAGACCTAGATCCGTTAGCTGGTCCTTACCTGAGTTTAGGGAAAGACCCAGGGCCTCATAATCCGTGTGAAGACAGTGGAGTTTCCTTTTCACCTGAAGAGAAGCTGATTAGCTCAGACAAGTCCTCCACTGGCCCCTCCCCCGTGAACCCCCAGATGAAGGTCCCCGAGTCTCACCTTGCCTCCTCTAACCCAACAGAGCACTGGGATTCACCTTTCCTAACATCTCAAGACAACTCCAAGGTCCCCATGGATACCTTCTCCAAGGACACGGCTCCCTTTAGCTCTTCCAGGTATGAGCCAGACCTGCACGACAACCAGTCTGATGAAGATGATGACCTGATGTATGAGGTGAAGAAGAATAATAACCCATTTGAGGGCTATTCCCCACTGGCGGACAGTGGTTACTCCCATTTTGGAGACTCCAAGTCCGACAATGGGGCCTCAAAAATATCAGAGAGTCCCACTCCAGATCTGGTTCAGTATGGCCAGACTGGAGAATCCCAGGATACCCCATCATCTTTCTTAGACGAGGGGAAAACATTTGAGACGGGCAAGATGGCTGCTGACTCGCTCATGCAGTCAGTGAATCGGTACTCATCTGGTCTGAAAGACGATGATTATGAAGATGAGGAAGAAGATTCTGCTCTGCCAACGTCGCTTCCAGACATCCTGAAGTCTTCCCCGCTCAACCCCGACAAAATGGACTCCGGCTCCTCAGAGGGAAGTCCGGAGCAGAGTCCCATCCTTGAACGGAGGATGATGGAGTCGCCCAACCCCCCAATCAATCTGTCGGCTAACAACCCGTTTGCCTTTGATGCTAAAGTGTCCCTGCTGAAGGAGATGACTGAGGAGTTGGAAGTGAGAGGAACTGACAAAACAAAAGTCGAAGACGAGGCAAGCTTTGGCGCCTTCGATCTTGTCAAAGAGGCGGAGGAAACCACCCCCACTATGATCAAGGAAGAGAAACCAGTCAAGATTGAGCAGAAAGATTGGTTTTCAAGCCACGATTCTCCGAAAATTATGGAAAAGTTTGAGCCTCTTGACTTCCAGAGCAAAAAGACCCCCCCTGAGGATTCAGATTCGGAGTCGCCTACAGCAGACTCCCTGTCTCCAGTCCTGGAAGCGATGGCCAAGAACCCCGCCAGCTTCCAGGTGGAAACCGAGAAGATGGACCAGAAGATGGAGATGGAGGAGCCAGAGATGGCTGAGGAGGTCTCGGAGCATGAAGTCTCCTCTGAGGAGTTTGAGTTCATTGAGCGCCCACCCAGGGGCGTTATTGACGAGTTTCTCGAGGCTCTGGATACGTCCAAGTTTGCCTCCTCCAAGCCCCCAGAGATCCCCATGGATGACGATCTAAGCTTTGGGCAGAAAGATGTGCCTCCATTTTCAGCTCCATCTGTGACCGAAGTAGCCCCACCTCCCAAGGTTGAAGAGGAGGCTCCAAGTCAGAGCTCCTACCGCATCCTCACCCAGGCTTCCCCCCAGAAGAGCAAGGCCGAGCTGGAGAAGCTCGACATTCAGCAGCCCCCACCCCAAGCTCCGCTCGTCCACTCCCCTGTCCGCAAACCAGATGAGGCGGTCGCTGAGAAGAGCGCGGAGGGAGGCAAAGTGTTGAAGATGCCAAACGTGAACATAAGCGCAGGTAAAATAAACCAGTCCCGGCATGGATACCACCCCCCCCCCCTCACCCCCACCCCACATCCAACCCAGTTTTCACTGGCACTTCCATGTTCATCGGCATAATTTTCATCTTCACTCTTTTGTTCTCCTCAGTTGCTTTCTCCCAGCCACCCAACCAGCAGCCAGTATTTACTTCAGATCCCTTCACTTCCTCCTTAGTGTCTTACCTTTCCTTTCTTGCATCATCCCTTCTGCATTTTCTTTAATAATTAACCCTCGCATTTTTGTCAAATCTGGTTTAATCTGTGTGGTTGTGTGTTCCATTGTGGTTCTTTTTGCTTTTGCTGCATTTTGTGCATTTGTCTCATTAGATTTACCATAACTTCATCATTTTATTTTTTCCATTTTAAGATGTGGTAAGTAAAATGTGGTGATATTCATTTTTATTTCTGTTCTGTTAGAAAAATTAGCCCATTTTTATTGTCATTTAAAAAAAATCAAAACAACTACAAATATGCAACAAAATATTTAAAGATATTTTAGGCATGATGAGCAGAAATGAGAAATCGTTAAGACATTTACCACCTACAAACACTGTTAAAGACCTTTCTATTTTTTTCCATCTTTGCTGTCAAATTTAATTACCTTTCTGTCTGGTTTTAGCTTCTCTCTGCTCTGGAATTAACTCGAGATGCCAATCTGAAACCCAACACCACCTTATAGACCCCCAACACCCACTCACAACTACATACACTCTCATACAGCCAGAGAACCACACCCTGTCACTGGCTCGGATTTATGTGGTTTACAATCTCTCCACACCCTGTAAATCGTGATTGCATCAGATTTTATGTACCAGAGGCCAAATCCTGAATATCAACCTCTTTGCCAAATACCTTAAGCTGTAATGATTTTAGAGTGTGTTGAACCTTCTGTCAAGCAACACTTTAAATATTTAACTATTGGCAGGTTGTTTGACAGATGTTTGTTTTTTTTAAATTGCTGAATTTTAATTTGGTTTGATATTATAATAATAATAAATTACGTTTTCTAGAAGATCAAGTAGACACTAAAGACCAGTACATTACATCCTAAGTAGTGTTCATGTATGACAACAAGCATTAAAACAATTGGTGCTCTTGATTCAACTGTAAGTTCAGTCTAAAAAATTTGTTTCTCTTTTTGAAGTACAGTCCCAACTTGACGTGTCAGTTGCTCAATCAATCAAAAGTGGCAAATATCACAGTAAGCTGAATATCTTTCGGTTTTGGACTGGTAATCCGACAAAGCAAAGACATTTGAAGACGTCATAGTGGGCTCTCAGAATTTATAATGGACATTTTTTTAAAACCGTTTCTGAAAATAATCGTCAATTGCAGCCCAAAGCATGATTCGTGTGTTTTCTTTTCTTTTCTTTTTTAAGAAGTGGTTAATTCTCTTTTGTCAACATAATTCATGCAATTGATGAAGTCCACTTGATAACTTTAGTGGTGCTACCACCCCCTCCTCTAATATCCATGGCAAGTTTAAAATCTTCCATCTCTGAAGTGTAAACCCCAGTGTCTTTAATGTACCCTGAGGTTTCTGTGAGAATATAACTGTGATGTCATGATATTTCAGAGACTGTATGTCGGACAGATGCAGAGCTGCCTTCTTCAGGGCTTTTCGAAAGGGAAATATCCCCCGGGGCTCTGCTGTCTCTCTGAAGACAACACCGCTTAGTCTTCATTTTAATGGATGACTCAGTTTTATTTAAACTGATATCGATCGGTACACACACACACACACACACACACACACACACACACACACACACACACACACACACATGCCGTCCAGTGTTGCAGACAGCCACTATGTAACAGTAGGACTTTGCTCTTTGGGACGAGCTGGCGATGCTTTAAATGCGTGTGTGCGTTTTTGAGGGATCTCCTGTTAATTAAAGCCTCCTCCTCATCCTCCTCCCTGCATTGCGACACTGGCAGGCCCACAAAGGGTTCTCCGACCCAGAAACCACTCAGCAAATGTTCTTCATTATACAACTTGAGCTGCAGAGCTGCGATCTGAACAGAAATTTCCCTTCACGCAGCAGCTGGCTTCATTTGAGTTTTCTCCATCAATGTGAATTGTGTATCCTACGGATACTACTACTGATACAAACATTATACCATTTATTTTGTATCTTACTTTACTCAGATGTCTGTAACGCAAATGGCAACAAAAGGTTATTATTAGGGCTCCAACTAACAATCGGCTTTCTTATTAATTATTCTAAAAGAAAATAAGTTTGTGGGGGTAGGTCCCATCACAATTTTCCAGAGTCTGAGGTGACCGCCTCGATGTTTTGTTTTGTCTGACCAACTGGAGTAATAGCAGCAAGTCTTTGTTGACATTTGTTCTTTAAATGTTAAAGTGATTATCAAAATTGTTCTGTCAATGGAGTAATTGTCTCTATTGATGAGCCTAATTGTTGGCAGTAAAGGGATTTAGTTGCATCTATGCATGGTGGCCTCGAGCAGTTGAAGACATGTAAATTATTTAGTTTTTACTTTTAATATATATTGTTTTAATGAGGTTAAGATCGCAAGTGCAGATTACGTTACAGTGACTGAAAATGCCATTGCAGCAACCAGAGCCTAATATTTGGTTTCCATTTACCAGACAACAAATATTAACTTGGAATGACCAAAAAAATGTTATTAGCGTAATCATTAATGTTTCATATAGTAGCTTATGTCTATATGATTGAAAATACATATTTAAAAAGTTACCTCAAAGTTATTGCTAACTGAATATCAACATTTTACTTGATAAATCATTGAATTTGTATTGATTCTTTAACTGACCATTTGTTTTAGCGATACTTCAGACTTTACCTTTGACCCCAAATCCTAAATGAAGCAACATGTTGAAGAACTTACAATAAATCTTAGCTTAAAGACACCCTGAAGCTGCAGAAAGCGTGTAACTCCTTCTGCGGTGACTCAGTGGGTTAAACCACCAACCATGTAAATGTTAGTTAAACATGCCCGAGGTAATATCTCTTATTTGTTAGTAAATCAGCAATTTGAGGTGAAACAGTAACACTGATACAGGATGGTGCGATATTTGGCGAATCAACATTTAAATCATATTTTTAAATAATTTCATGAGAATGCAGTTCAAGGTTTTGAATATTTTGCCTGTTGGGACGAGTCACGCAGCTTCTACTTGGATGACTCCTTTTACATTTATTTTGGAAGGGAAAACCCTAATGAAATTCATCAATGATCTATGTAACTGAAGTCGACAGTTTTATGGCGTTAAAAATGGCTGTGGGGTGTGTCATCATCAGTGAAGCAGTGCAGAGCAAAGTTTTCACGGTGAAGGGTCATTTTGTCTCTCTGAGCACAAAGCCGCGGAAACTTTGTACTTCTCTTTTTATGCGACCGTCTTTCACCACCAAAATTCACCTCTCATGAACTGTAGGTTGCAACGTTGTTGATGGCAGCACCGAATGATAAGAGAGCCAGCAGGTTGGTGGGGACACCTGGTCCTGAACATGAAAAAAAAATCCCATTTAACAGGGAATCATCTCATCATTAATTAGCATCATATCATAATATAATATATATATCATATCTCATTTAATTAACTGAAGCCTCTCTGTCATTGCCAGAAAAACAATGCATCTCAACAACTTCACATACACATCTATAGGTCTGTGTTCTGATGAATAAGGGCCTTTTGAATTTGGCTGTAAGAGGGGAAGTAGAGGGGTTCATGAAATGAGACCTGCGCCCTCTACTGGAAGAAGTCAGCGACTACAACCTGGATGATTCAGTACAATAATCAGATGTACGCTGGCAGCACACAGCCCTCTGTCTCGTTCCCCTTGAGTCATGAGTAACACCGTGGAGGTTGTTTCTTGTTCTCAAACTTGTCATCATTATTTACTTATATTGCACTTTGCTTTATTGCCTAATGGGAGATGAGGACAAAAATCTAACTCCAAGGATTTTCCTTTTTATTACAACCAAAATGGCTATAGCTCTACACAAATTTACCTTAAATTTTCTGAAATAAAATTTCCTATAACTTTAAATCAGGAACTATCTGATCAAACAATAAGCTGATTCATTGACTGACATAACTTTAACTCCGCTTGTCATTGTAAACGCAATATATTTGGGTTTTGGACTGTTGGTCAATCAAAACATGACATTTTATGGACATGAAATTAATTTGCAAGAATAATGAAAATAATAATTAATTGCAGCACTAAACATTAGGATTCTAACCCGGTATTTAATGCCGTCTTTCAGCACTATTGACACGTTCGCAGTGAGGTTCGACGCTCAGCGCTCGAAATTTTCAGCATCATGTAAAATCCTCTACATGCAGTGTTTGATAGTGAATTGCAGTACTTTCATACCTCTGTGGAAAATGTTTTAATTTTGGTTTTCACTTATAAGCTAAAGAATGTTGCTTTCTGTTGATGCTGCCTGGTACAGTAAATGCAACTGAATCAGTTTCACATGGATGGACAGAAATAATTTATCTGCTCTGTCTTATTGCTTTGTCAGCAGCAGAAGAAGAGGGAGGAGGGGTGAGATAAGGCATGAAGAGAATGGGGTGGGGTTGAAATTGGAAGGAGAAAGAGGGGTAAAGGGGAAGATCAGATGGAGGAGAATGGAGGGAGGGAGGGAAGGGAGAGCATGCCAAAAAGGCTGATCAGAGAGGGAGGCGGGTGAGGCAGAGACGTTTATAGTTGCTGCGTCAGAGCGCTGGCAGCAGACAGTCAGCTGACAGGAGACCGTTCATTCGCTCACTGCAGTCATTTCCCCAAAGGAAGCCTTGCTCCCTCCTCCCTCTTCTCTCCTCCTCCTTCTTCCTCCTCCTCTTCCTCCTCCTCCTGCGGCCAAGCACACACACACACATTTACTCACACACATTTAGTGCCGCTTGCTCTGCAACTCTGTCTGGAATGTGTGTTTGCTGATCGGACGGCATGGAGAACAACTCTGTGGACACAAAGGAGTGCGAGCCTGCAGCAAATCTCTGGAAACAAAAGGGTATATGTACCTCCACCTTTCTGTCATCGTCTCGTTGGACAGTTTCTCTGCCTTGTCTGGAGCCGGAGAGTGAACACCTCCACCCTCCGCGTGTGGAAGGCGTTCACCGCTGCAGGGAACTTTAGGGGTTAAAAATGCTGTCCGTAATAGCTTATTATTTTATTGCTTCAGCTCTTTCATGCTGACTGAAGGAAATAGATATTTGACATTGGTACTGAAGTGGAGACTAACTCTGATTCAAATCGATTGGTAAATCGGAGTCAGATGTTGCAGCACATTTGGCTGCCTGTCCCACTGTCGGGTTCATCAATTCAAACGTTGCAGGCTGAGCTTTGGAAACCACGAGACAAAAAAATCATTTTAAAATGTCGGGATGAATTCTGGACTGCAAGATATTTCCGTTTGATTTCGTGGGGCATCAGGAGTTTGAATATTTGACTCAATATTAGGATAATTTAGTGGAATTTGTAAGAGGACAATCAAGGTTTACCAATATCTTGCTTCCTTCATCGGTGGGACTACTTTTCGCTGACCGTGTGATTTTGTATCGGATCGTGACTCCGCTGCCGGTTTCTTGCTTTTGTACAGGGAGGCTCTGAGTCCTCACAGATAACACGATTGCAGCAGCTACAGAGAGGACCTTTGGACAGTTAGCCAGTCAGCCACTGTGACCAAAGGTAGACAGTAGAGAGGAGGAGGGAGGGATTTGTGAGCCGAGTGACATCAGGTGGCAGTTTAATGTTTGACTAGTATGCCTCGGATACGCTAATGAGCTGGAGGAGAGTCAGGCCTGAGCTTTCAGTAGTTTGGCAGCTCTCTGCACCGACCCCATGTTTGCAGAGTGTGTGATAGACAAACTAAAATGTTTGGTGTTTTAGAGCTCAGGGATCCTACTGTGTTCCTGCCACTCGTGTCGTGTTTTGAAGTAAAAAGTGGACATAAAGTCTCAGTATTTTGTGCAGAAACTATGGATTTCTGTCATTATCGGTCACTTTATCCGAGACCTGTACACCAACAGAAAGTTTTTAGAAACTACTAGGTTGATAGTTTTATTTTTCAAGCAAAAATTATTTTGTGGCTTTTCCTCGTCATACATTATGTAAAAATATATATTTTTGTGTGAAACAAGAACTCTAAAGAACACTCTGTGGGACATTGTGATGGACATTTCTCACTATTTTCTGACTTTTTACAAACGATTGAGAAAACAAAAACTATCATAACTAACATTTGTCCACTATCTTTTAATCTACAATAAATTAGTTGTTAAAGAATAATGAAGAAATGCTCATTACTGGGTATGGGAAATATACAACTGATCGATACAATTTTCTCTGAGTGATTGAATGTTTAGCACCTTCTTGGCCTGTTCTCACCACTTAACAAGGCTCAGAGTTGGCTTTATGGTTATAGTGATACTTTAATTCTAGATTTTAATTTTTAAACTTACCTTTGCTGCTTTAAAGAAATACTCCACACAAAATGATCATTTGCACATCAGTTACTCACTCTGTTTTAAACAGTCTCATGCAAGTCCAGACGAGTCTGAAGGGTTTTAAATGGTAAAATGGTCAAATAAATGGTAATATAGTTAGATTGTCCTTCATTTTTCTTAAAGAACAAAGTTTTCTTCAAGAATTCAAGGTAGCACAGGGTGAGTAATTGATATGCAAATGGTCATTTTGTGGGTGAAGTATTCCCTTTAAATGTTGCACCCTTTTGAGGGATTAAAGCAGCTGTTACTTTGGTCCATTATTAGGTGGAAGCAGCTGCTCTTCAGGCATCCCTTGATGAAGTTGTTCCTGTAGTCTTATCTCAATAAAAGTGATTTGCATCATAGTGTTGCTTGTGGTTTTAACACTATATAGGTCATCATAAAATGGAAATGGTTAATATTGCATGTTATCACATGCCAAGTCCTGCTGTCTGCTGATCTTCATGTCTCCTGCCGTCGTTGCATCATAGTGCTGCTGTCGCTTCTCATCGCAATACTGAAGCCTTTGTTCTGTGTTGTGTCTGTGCGTGCGTGCGTGTGTGCGCGCGTGTTGGCACTGCGCTTCATAACTGAGTGTCAGCTCGGCTCAGCTCATTGAGCCGGTAGCGAGCAAAGGACCACGAAGTGTCCGCTGCTCGGCTGAAAGAAGCTGTTGTGTTTGTCAGGAGGGTTTTGTGACCCCATATGGCCCACAGTGAATAAGCACTTTTTTTTGTGTCTGAGCGTGTGTTTGCAATAGACTGTCGTTGCAATAGTAGTGAAATAATCAAGCTTAATGTTGCAAGTTCAGCAAGAGAGTATCTATTAGGAATGAGGAACATTGGGGGGTTTTTTCACATCGCGTCTGTCACCGACAGAATGACTCGTCACTTTCTTCCTGAGGTCATTGTGATGTGTTCATTAGGGAAGAAAAAGACCAAACTATCAAGTCAGTCATCAAAGTGTGTTCAAGCTGCTCAAGAAGAACCAGTTCCATGAATAAAACCTCACAAACGACTTTTAGTTGTTTCTAGTCCCGCAACTTTCAGAACTCAACAATCCTTCATGATTATTGCACTTTTTAGTCACTTTCTTTGCCCGAGAGACGGTTAAAAGGACCATGTTTTAACCCATTAAGTACAAATCCGATGGGTTTTTTTTTTAACACCGTCAGTGACTAGAGCTGAAACAATTAGTCAGTAAATTGATTGAGAATGTTAGTCAGCAATTATTTTTAAGCAAATTTGTAAAATATTTCATGTTTCCAGCTTCTCAACTGTCTGGATAATCTGCTTTACCTGATCTTACTAATTATATTACTGTAAAATTATTATATTACTGAAGCAATAAATCTAGATTATGTCACATCCATCAGTGTGATCCTCTATCTGTAATCTGCAACACAGCGATGTGGAATGTGATGCCTTGTAGAGCCACACCGACAGATACGTCTACAATAAGCTAATATTGATCTGTTGGTTTTTCTGAAGGTGACGCTTCAACATTGCTCTGAGTCTGCATCGTTCATGGGAAACGACTCCTTAACAGTTTGTTTGAATAGCCGATCGCATGCAGATGGCTTCCCGCTCAGATATTTAAAGATTAGTCTGTTGTTCCAGTTTCGCAGGTATTTGAATATATTGACCGTCTCCGTCTGGTCCTGCAGCTGTCAGCGGTTTTGACGGTCAAACTGCGGCTTATGCTCAAGGATAGCGCACACATACAAGACTTCAGACCGAGCACAGTTGCATGCAGTATAATGTTAATTATCTACAATATATGTTTAGAATTGAACGATTCCTTAAAGCCCCATTAAAATCCCAGGATGTTTGTATTGACTCCAAAGATTTTAGCCTCCACTCCACCGTTGTTTTGAAGTGATATTAAAAACTGTATTATATATATATAAAACTCTTTCAGAACAGGCACATGCTGGTCCTATATTATGTCATGAATGTTTGAAGGAAAAAAAAGACGATAATCAGGCCTGATTTTTAAATCCTAGTTCTTTGTTTTGGAGCCAGTGGCTCCACCAGCAAGCGCCTGGTGTTACTGGACAGCTGGCAGTTCCTTACATGGATTTTTAACTGATGCACAGTCTCCCTTTCTTCCCTTCCCGTGGGTTGGATTTGAATTCCTAACTTTATCTATTCTGCTTGGCATTTCTGGGGCTGGTTGTCCTTTTACAGCCAGGTTTTGCAACACACCACCTCCTCCCTCTGCTGCTGTCGTAATCCTTAAACACGGTTTCTTCATGATGACAGACGCCCTCGCGTGCCTCAGTTGAACTTTGAACATCATGCTGTGTCACCATCTGTGTACGTCATTTCAACCACCCTGAATTCAGTCATAGTTGCTTATTGATTGTTAATCGTTGTCAAAACGGTTGATGTGGATCACATTGAAGGAAAAGCAAAAAATAAGTTCTGTGCAGTCAGGATTTGGTACCCAAGTGTACTTCTCGTGTGTGTGTGTTAGAGCAGTGGCGAACCTGACATTTATTTTACATTTTACTTTAAAATTCACGATAATAACCACATCAAATTTTAATCCATGACAGTTTTAAACAATTTAAAATATTGCTGGACCTCCTTATTAGATACAGAAGAGGGAAGAGGTTTTTATTTTCTTTACCTTTTTTAAAAAAAATCAAATAACCACAACTCCTGGCAGTTATTTGATTTGTTTTCCTTCTCAGAAATCAAATTTAAAATGTTTTTGGATGTTATTACTAAAAGCTTTATTTTCTCAGGTCTGTATTCTTAATAATTTCCTCGACCTTTTCGTGTTTTCAAACTGTTCAATATCATTTTTAATTGCAGTTTTGCTTTAAATAACTCAATTTAAACCCAAGTAAACATGCAACTTATTCATATTTTCTTTGAATTGTATGTTTGCCTGTAGACAAACTTTACATTGTTCATGTGCAGATGACCTCCTGTGCATTGACTAAAAAAATTAAGATATGTTCTTCAAACGTAGATCCGGCATTTTCCTCTTTTTTTAATTTTCACTATTCAGGATTTGTCATGGATCTAAACGTTATGTTAAAAACATAAATAAATTCAGTAGAACCCAGCTGTGTGGCAATCAGTCGTCCATCCGAAGCGGGGGAGGCCGAGCTGCGCATGTCTGCCTCCCTCCTCTTCCTCTCAGTCCCTCGCCTCGGTGTCACCTATCAGCCAGGCGCAGCCGCCGTGTCGCTGCATGCTTAACGGAGGTTCAAGATGGACGCCAAACAGGGTTAGTCTGGTCCTAATCTTTTGTTTACCGACCCGCTCCGTTTTAACGCGCCGCATTTGCGTCCGGTTATGTGGCTGGTTTACGATTTGCATGAGAAGCGGGCACCGTGGCTGGATCCGACCGGAGGGGGAGGGAGGGGAACCGGGCCGTCTGCGGAGGTCATTGCCGGACGGGTTTGACGTTTTGTCCTCCCCGGTGAGGACCGGGCTGCCAGACTATCGTCCCGGGGAGGGCAATAAAACGCCTCGAGGCCATGTTGCGGAGAGGGATGGTGATCGAACATAGGGTTTTGGTTTAGCTGTGATGCGGGGTCTATTTTTAGAGGCTCCGGCGGAGCTAGCACGCCTGCTACCATATGTAGCCAGGCTGCCACATTTGGACCGCGGGACCTCCCCCTCCTCACCCCCCTGCTCACCCCCTCGTCGTGCTCGCTGCTCTGTGCTTGTCTTCACATCTAGACAATGTCTCTGTCAAAACTACCTCACCGAGCTAACGCCTCGTTAGCATCCTGAGCGGTTAGATAATATGGGGACAGCTAGCTGGCAGCTAACGTGCTAGCTAGCTGTCAACGCCCACACGTGCAAACCCGCTTTAATAAGCAAGAAGCTTCCCGAACATGAAGCCTCTGTTTCTAATGATTATGGTCTTTTTGATCCTCTGATCTCTTCTGGAATCAGAGGAAAGCACCAGCTCCGTTGGTGTCATTCACTAAAACAGCAGCAGCAGCAGCAGCACTGGATACATTTTATAAAACGTCCACTTTTTAGATAACTGGTAAAAACTGTGCAGAACGGTTGCTGAGGAGCAGGTTACACAAAAATATGACGCATTATGTGAATGTTTCATTGATATGTAAAGCAACTGATATTAGTCACATGGTTATGAAAGATTCAGTGTTTTATTATAGGTTTTACTGCAAGTTATTAGTGTAATTCATCAACAACAAAATAACTGACACAAAATTGCATCAAGTAGGGGAGCAATTAACAATCATTTCCATTATTGATTTAATCTGTTGACCTTTTTTCTCCCTATGAAATTTCCCCAAAAGTGTTTATCGTTGCCCTTCGTAAATTTACCAGACACTAAGGTGACGTATTGTTTTGTCGGACAATCCCCAAAAACCAAAGAGATTCATTTTGCTGTCATATGTGACAAAGAAAAGCAAAATGTTTGTTATTTTTGCTCTCAGAGTTAATGAACTGATAAAGCGGCTCATTTCAGCTCTCGCACCAAAAAGAAACATCAGACGGGCTTTTTTTTCTTCTCTGTATTGAAAATGTTATACCTGTGGTGTTTGTCGATCTTGTCAAGTAATGAGCCATTCTTGGTTTATCTCATTTATTAGGTAACTGTGCAGAAAGACCAAGGGGTGAGCTAACATACAACATTTGTACTGTCTTCACATCTGTTTTCTTCCCGAATTTCTCCTAATCCTGTTAAACTGTACTTTTTACTAAAAGTAAAGACGCATACTTCTACATGCATCCTTGACAGAACTAGCAACTACTTGTTGTGGAGTGAATACAAAGAAATGGGTGGAGTAAAGTGCCACATCTAGTGGCTTAATGTCATCAATAGCACCTTTTTTAAAATGTTAGAAAATAGTGAAAAATAGCCATCAAAACCGTCTTGTCTTCAGATGCTTTCCTTATGCGACCAGCAGTCTAAAGCTCATCGACTCTAAAGATGCGCTGATGTAACGGATTGAAAAGCAGCCGTTGTTATATTTGAGAATCAGCAAACTGACAATATTCAGCCGTTTTCTGTGATATTGACTAAAATTGTGTAGTTTATCCATTTTGTTGACGATCGACGTAGAATAAACGTGTTTTTATATTCGGCTAATTTATGTTGAACAAGCATTTGTCGTGTCCTGCAGTCAGTTGTATTTGTCCACTTGGCAACAAATCTGATGGAGGTTTTCCGCCTGTGAAGCCCGTTTGTTGGCTTTTGAATATTCTGGTCAGCTGCCAAACACATTGTGGCCGGTCTGTGGTGCCGAGCACCTGCCACTGTCTCTCTGTACGTCAGCTCACCTGCAGCCTCAGTTTGCATTTTAATGTTGCTTTGCTTATTGGCAAACACTCTTTATCTCTGGACGTATGATCGACCTTGAGGCTTATTTAGGGCATTTTCATATTCGGTACGATTGATTCGTGCCGCGCCAGAGTACGATTTCGCTGCAGTGAACACACTGTGGTCAGGCGCGTCTGACTGCCACACACTCCGCCCTCTCCAGAAACCTTAAACTGTCAGATTCCAGCGTGCAGTTTGACGCGACCTCGTCATTCAGAGTCACAAAGTGCAGCATGTGTCGGCTGTGAGCGACGTCAGAGCCTGCAGGAAACCCAGGACTCCTTCACTGCTAAAATTGTCCACTGACCTGTCTGGAATTCCCTGGTGAAATATAAGCGTGCTCAGTGCAGGACCCAGGTCATGAGCTCAGATGTCTCACAGGACAGTTCGACCACCACCACCCCCACCACCAGTCTATCGGGGTCCTTGGAGAGCCAAGGAGCTCCCTGCTGTACCCATCCGTCAGAAAGACCTCATGTTTAAAAACGGCTACCGCTGTTTGTATTTATAGCCCTTATTTTGTTAATAATCCATAATTCAAGTTCTTAATTCCTAAAAATACAGATTTATATTAGAAGTTACATAAACTAGAAATACTCAACTAGAGTAGGCTATAAGTACCTCAAAATTGTACTGAAGTACAGTACTTGAGTCCTCCACCTGCAAACCATTGGGAGGCTTTTATGTGAAACAGTTAAAATGCCCACCTCAATATTCCAGCAGCTTGGATGCTGCTGTTCAGCAAAAGTGGTGTAAAGAGGTGTCTGTTTCCTCTACTGCTGATCCGTAAACTCTGATCTGTTATCATTTTTGTCCGTTAAAGGCTGTTGGACATTTTAAATCATCTGCCAAACTGGAATTATGTCGTCCTGCAGGAGAAAGTTTCAGAACTTGTAATTCTTTCAAATGTTACGATTTCGAGTTTATTTTCCCCCACAATACAATCGTTGTCTTTATTCACGGCCCTCTTTTGTCAGCAGCCATTTTGTTCTTCACCCAAAACCTGGCAAAAAGTCAGGAAGTGCGTTTTGGGGAGTTTCAATGTTTATCCACAGAAATCTGAATCAAACCTTTCATAACCAAGAAAGTGAGGGGGTGGGGGGGTTAGTCCACAAGGCACAGATGAGGAAGTTTGTGAGTCAGGCGCTACAGTGAGGGATGACAGTGTGTGACCTCTGACCTGCTGCAGAGCTGCAGCACAGGACATAAACCTAAAAGTTGCTCCATCACATGCACCAACCACGTGGCGGTTAGAACCAGAAAATCTGATTCTAGTTTTAATAGTCCGTCGTGTGGAGGCAGAAACAGTGTTGGTTTCAAACGGCTTCTCCCCGAAGCACTTAAACTTAACGCCGATTCATTTTACAAGTCTTATGTTTGGTGTGGACTCAAAACAAAATGACTGTGGATTTTTTTTTATCTTCACTCCCAAACAGTGCCTCTCTGTCACTTCCCACGACAACTTCATGATTTCTGATCTCATCGTGTGTATTCGAGAGAAGTGAGAAATTCACTGATTTACACTGGTCATGCAGTTTTCAAGGAATTCACTCAATCGTTTAGTTATTGTGCATGTCGGCAATCAAAAGTCCATTTATCCTTAAAAATTATGAAACATAAAAAGCATAGATTTCCATAATACCAGTGTTTCAAACCCATAATCGCAGCACAATAGAAGTAAATTAATATAATTTCAATTTTAATAATACAAAGTTCGATTATTAATCAAAGCTTAAATGCAGCACAGCCTCCAGGCCTCATTTGAGGACATAAACTGTCACTTCTCCCTGGATGTTTGTCACTGACCATCACTCTTCCTCCTCCTCCTCCTCCTCCTCTTCCCCCTGCAGTGGTGGATCTCCTCTACTGGCGTGATGTGAAGACCACCGGTGTGGTGTTTGGCGCCGCCCTGCTGCTGCTGCTCTCCCTGACGGTGTGCAGCATCGTGAGCGTCAGCTCCTACATCGGCCTGGCTCTGCTCTCGGTCACCATCTGCTTCAGGATATACAAAGGCATCCTGCAGGCCATCCAGAAGTCAGATGAGGGGCACCCATTCAAGTGAGTAGAAGCAAGAGAGGTAGAGTGTAAAGTGTTTAGGGTTGTATGATTTACACTGCTGCTGAAGACTTTACAATCAGCTGTTGTATGTATGTTCTCCTTTCCTTAAATGTCTATTGTGATATAAACGGTATAATTCAGACACTGTTTTATTAGATATTAAATATTTTTGGCACAAAGAGAAAAATTATTCAACGATTTCAACCTTTTTGTTGACTTCCCCCCACAGTGTTGCATGACCAGAAAATCAAAGTGACCCCTTAGCATTATTGAACCCCATCGATGCAATTAGGCTCTAAATATTTAGTCTGTCAGTCTTTCTTTGGGCCCTCTGCATTCTGCTCGGTGGTTAGCTTGAAGAGGGTTGAAACGGGGATTTCACAGGCCGTACTATTTTCGGCTAATATTCCACGATCTTGGTTCAAGTCACTGCATCAGAACACCACCACGGTGGCTTTTCAGCCTAATATTGGTCGCAAGAAGCCAGTTCTAAAGTCGTCATCTTGATGCAGAATAATAGTAATAGTAACACACATTTTAATGGTGCTCTTTAAGATATTCAGACACTTTAGCATAACTAATTAAATAAGTATCAAAATAATGTAGAAATACGGTACAAAGAGAAAAGCGAAGGATGTAAAATCAAGCATTAGAAGTCTGGTGTCATGGTTAAACTCGGCCAAACTCATCACAGAAGTCAATGACCTGATTAATCCTGATGATCAGTGCTGCAGGCGCTCTGCTCTGTCTGCGGAGGTTATGTCTGGCCCAGATTACATGTCCTTTATTTTTTATTGTGATGGCTTTAAAAACATAGCTTGTTTTGTTTTTATATTTACCACTAAGAGCAACTACAGCTACATGACATAAAAACACGCTAAATATCACCGTACACATTACAAGATGATTTCTTTACATTCTGCCGTGTTTTATGCCTCGTTGAGAGGAAGTAGAGCTGCAGAAAGTCTCATCATCCTCGTCTCTGCTCTGTCGTTAACCCGCTCCTCTGCTGCCCCTCTCAGGCAGTACCTGGACCAGGAGGTGGCGCTGTCCGAGGACGTGGTCCACAAGTACAGCGACTTGGCTCTGGCCAAACTCAACAAGAGCATCTGTGAATTAAGGCACCTGTTCCTGGTCGAGGACCTGGTCGACTCCATCAAGGTGAGGGCGACTGGTCCACGGAATGATGAGAAATATAAATGACGAAACTGAATAAATGAGTGTAGAAACATAATGAAACCTGAGGATCTCCTACGTCCTCTGAGTCCTCCAGGAAGTTCCAGTAATCTCTGAAAAGTCTTTATGGGTCTTTTTAAGATGTTGAAGGTCTTTTTTAGGTGTTTAATACCACTTAATGTCTATTTAAACCATGCGAGCTGCTGGTTGGCGTCCATGTTTGTTTCAGTCAGTTGTCAGTAGTGGTGGAAAGTAACTAAGTACATTTACTAAAGTGCTGTACTTAAGTACAATTTGGATGTACTTGTATTTAACTTGAGTATTTAAATTTCGTGCTACTTTATCCTTCTACTCAACTACATTTATTTGACATTATTTTTGCAGATTTAGTTTAATACAAAATATAATCAACTAATATATGATGATTTATTATTATAGATTAAGCTACCAAGCGGTATACAAATGCAATTACAGTAACGACGTATTTCTATACTATGGTATTACTACTTTTACCGAAGTAAAGATCTGAGTAATTCCGTCACCACTTGTCGTGAGCGTTATGCTCCTCCCCGACTGGAAGCAACCTTTTGTTTGTCTTTGTAGCTTTCAGCTTTGTCCCAGGCTTCTCTTAGACACTAAATGTTGGCTTTAATTTAAATGTTTTAGGACCTCCTGTCCTTTCAATCAGTTTTTTTCTGAAGACTCAGCCGTGTTAATCAGCAGCACCTACAGTAGATTAATGTGTCTGTAGATCAGTGTTGGCAACAGATGAGCTTTCAGAGCTCTGCAGCTGTCGGGGGACCTGTCGTCACCTCGCTGCACCCTCCAACCTGCAGTCCAAATACAGACCCGAGAGTAACACTGTGCAGAGGAACTTCCCTTAAAGGGTCAAAAATAAATAAAGTCTGATCATTTTAATTTGATCAAGAGGAAGTATGAGCCTCAGGAACGTTTTTTAAATTCTCAACACATTGCAAGCATGGATGCATTATGGGATATTCTTGTTATTCTTCTGCCTCTAAATTACCAGTTTACATTCACACCAGCAGGTCATTAAAATGTCACGAGCTTCCCTCACAAGCATCCAGTCAGACATCTCTTTACACTGGCAGCCATGTTGGGTGTCTGTGCTCCGGGCTGTTTTCATGTTCATAATTAACACCAGCAGAAAACTGTCACATTACATCACAGCACTGGAAGCATTTATATTAACATGGCTTCAGGGTTTAAATCAGTTTCACAAAACAAAGACAGACGTGTTTCTGCATCCTGATCCTTTTTCAACCCTCAGAAACAGATAGAAAACTGAAATATGCAAGTATTTAACTTTTTTTATTTGTCTCTGTTTTTATATCGCAGTAAACCGAATGTCTTGGGGCATTTTTTTCCAGACATTGTCCCATTTCTTTTACTTTAAAAAATAAAAATGAATTGAAATCATTGTCTTATGAAATAAAACTCAAGTTGTAATAAACAGGAATTGTCTCGTTGCACAGTAAGATCGATTATTTTATTTTTATGTAAACCGAGTCCATTACGGAAAACAGGGCCGCTGAGATATTTCTGTTCAGTGTCGGATATTTTTGACTCTTTAGAAAGAGAACCGGACGACTCGTCTCAGACGGATTCATCCAGTAAGATTAGATTGACTGAATATATGATTAATTAATGAGAAGAACTTCATTAACTGAATTAATTCCTGAGACGCTGCTTCTAAATGGTATTGATTCAAAACTGTTTGTTTCCCTCCTCAGTCTTGAAACGATCGTTGTTAGAGGAATGAGCTGTGGTGGAAGCAGTAATCCAATCTTTTACTTCAGTAAAAGATCTAAAACACAGCAATACAGAGTAGAAATACTCTGATACAAGTTAAAGTCCTGCATTAGAACTCTTACTTGAGTAAAAGTATTGGCATAAAAAAATACTTATAGTACCTAAAAGAACTCATTATGCTGAATTATTTTAGAATAATATATGTTATATAATTGTATTAGAATAGTAGTTGATCTATAAAATACATAATGTATTAGTTAATTATATTTTGTATCAATAATCAGAATCTAAATCAACAACAAAGTAAAATATTTTCCTCTGAGATGTAGTGGAGTAAAGGAATTGAGTAGCATGAAATTAAAATACTACACTGCAAATTTTGAGTTACTAACTGAAGTAAAGCACGTGAGTAAATGTACTTTGTTACTTTCCACCATTGGGAATGATCATTGGATCGTTGAACAGCACGGATGAGTTTCTTACTGCAGCCTTCATCTTCAGATTTTAATTGTTTGGTCTATAAAATGTAAAAGCACAATGTTCAACATTCTTCATGTTTTTGTCCTTTAAAATATCAAGTTATTTTTTTTCTTCTTTGTGATTTTTAATTTTTTAAATCTGTTCATTTTCTTTTCCTCTCCGCAGTTTGCCGGGTTGATGTGGATCCTGACTTACGTCGGCTCCTTGTTCAACGGGCTCACTATTCTTATTCTGGGTGAGGAACCAGTCACATGTCAACGTATAACTTTAAACTATGTATTGTTCAATTCCTACTTTGGCTCCTTCTGGTGGTGAAAAAGAGAATTACACTAATTTACATCACATCAGTGTATTAATCTCTCACAGAGCTTTTAGTTGCTCCGTGAGAGATTCAGTGTCTGTTGGAGTTTGTAGGTTTGAATCAGACTAACAAGAAGCAGCTGGCAGTAAAACTGGTCACATCATTTCTTCTTCTTCTTCTTCTTCAGCTCTGATCGGACTGTTCAGCTGCCCGATCGTCTATGAGAAGCACCAGGTAAGTCTTCACCAACAATTCAACATGGATCAGAACCAGTCTAAAGTCTCAGCAGCCATGTTTTCTTTTTAAATATACTTTTTTGTGATCCTGACGCTTGATTGTGTGTTTTCAGACTCAGATCGACCACTACCTGGCTCTGGTCAACAACCAGGTCAAAGATGTCGTGGGAAAGTAAGTAGTGTGACCTCCTTTCCTTTTCTAAATCTGAGCTTGCTCTCTAATGATTGTACAATAGTTTGTAATAAAATATTCTTCAGCTTTGTCCCAAGCTTTATTTGACTTTAGTGAATCGTTACGAGTCAGAGGAGACTAAATGTTGTTGCTGAGATCAGCCAACCAGAAAGTGGCTCTAATGAACCAACTGGTCTTAAACTGAAGGAACAAACCAAAGACAAATCTGTGAAGTTGGACAGTTTTGTCTGTTGTATGGAAGTCAAAGAAAATGATTTTAAATAGTCAAATTACAAATTACAAGAGGCTCAACGTTATCATTTCTGTACCAGCTTTTATAAATCATCTAAATGCATTCACATGTATTACTGATCAAGAACTAATTATTACGTCTGATAATTAACAATACAATTATAATTTTAAAATGGAACTGCAAAGTTATTTTGAAAGATTTAACTTTTTTTTCTTCATGAATTTCTGTCTTTAAAACAATTAATATAATATTTTTTTGACTTCCTTTCGTCCTACAGGATCCAGGCGAAGGTCCCCGGGATGAAACGCAAAGCAGAGTGAAGTAACGATAAGTCGGAGTTTGGATTCAGGAAGTCCTGAGAGGAAAGATGGTTGGAGGGAGGAGGAGGAGTGGGGGGGTTTAGGGGTGGAGGAGGGGGGGGGGTCGTATATGAAGGACAGTTGAAGGAGAGGTTTGGCGTGGATGCAGCCCTTCTAACTTTATTTGTCAAAATAATAAAAACACTTTTTTTTTTCCAGTTCAGAATTCCTTTTATTTTTTTTTGTGTGTTTTCTGGAGAAGTTGGAGCAGGTCGGAGTTCAGCTGAGCTTCATGACACCGAGGTCGGCTCGACAACTAACCTTTATTTCATGTTGAGTTTTAAATGTCCGTTTCTTTGAGTTTCTGGAACTTATAGAAACACATTTTTAAAACCCTCCCTCTCCTCACCCAGTGCATTGTGGGAAGTCGATCGCTCCCTCCGTCGCGTTCGGGTGTTTTTACTTTCATCTTTCGAGGCGAGGGGAGAGATCTTTTTATTTTTGGGGGTTTCCCTTCGTCTGCTGTTTCCAAGAGAGCGAGCAGCACCTCATGTGTATTTTCTCTGTTTGTTTTTTTGCTATGATTACTGAGTTAGAAGTATTTTGTGATTTAGCTGTTTAACTGAAACACCATAGTGTCCCTGAAGCTTCGGGCTCGTTTCCTCGGTAACCTGCTGCGTGGTTTTGCCTCGATGTGACGAATTTGTGAACGTCTTTGGGGGGTGGGGGTGGGGGGGTTTGGGGGTACTATCATTAAAAACGTCATCGCTTCTGAGTAACTCTAGCTAGAAACACCTAGACAACCTTTGCCAGACAAATACAACACATTAAATACATCAGTCGTTAGTTCCATGTCATTTGCAGCTGTCTAGTAATTAAAATCTCTGGAAGAAACACGTTTACATTCATCCACATCAGTTTAAATATTTTAAAAAGTAAAAAAAAAAATGAAATGGGGATTTAAAATATAAAAAAACCATACTGTCTGTGGAACAAATATCTTAATGAAGTTGCAACTTGATGTGACTTTGGGAAACCTTTCGAGCATTTCTTTGTTATGCAAGTATAATTGTGAATGATAAACTTCATACTTCAATTGTGACGATAAAAAGCTTCCAGCTGGGAGCCGTGTTTGTGGAATGCATTGTGAGATGTAAACAATTATCAATAAAGCTTCTAGACGAAGAAAGACCCGCCTCCTCGTCTGTTCGTCAAACCAGTGAAGTCCTGTTAGCTTCTTTCTGTCTTCCATGGAAGCACATTTCCACCAGGAAAAATGGAAAATGGAACAAATAAAGATGAATGAAAGAAAAATGTTCCCCTCAAAATTGTGATTATGACAAGTATGTAAAAAAAATAAATATATATATATATATAGTTGTGTTAAATAATAGCAGTCCAACATCATTAACCAGATCACTGTTTTTGGTAGAAATAGTATTTCTATATGGCAAATAATGTACTTGTAGGTGTAGTAGAGTACTAGAAAACCAACGGTCATGATGTGCATGCTGCTGATTCTTTGAAATTGAATCATTAATTGAAAGGGGCGTGTTCTAAATAAGCAGCGTGGAGTTCAATTAGTGAGGTCATTCATTCTGTGACAAAACAGGTGTCAAACAGGTGGCTCTTATTTAAGGACGAAGGCAGCAAATGTGGTGCATGCTGGTTATAGTGCATTTCTCTCTGAAAAGCTGAGTAAAATGGGTCGTTCCAGACATTGTTCAGAAGAACAGCGTACTTTGATTTAAAAAGTTGATTGGAGAGGGGAAAGCATATAAAGAAGTGCAGAAAATGATCTCAAATGCTTTAAAATGGCAACCAAAGCCAGAAAGACGTGGAAGAAAATGGAAAACTACCATTTGAATGGATTGAAGAATAGTCAAAAGACTCAGCCAATGATCAGCTCCAGGGAGAGCAAAGGTCTGAAGTGACCTGTGAGTACTGGAACAATCAGAAGACGCCTTTTGTGAAGCCAAGCTACCGGCAAGAAGCCCCCGCAAAGTCCCATTGTTGAGAAAACGACGTGCTGAAGAAGTTACAATTTGCCAAAGAACACATTGACTGGCCTAAAGAGAAATGGCGCAACATTTTGTGGACTGATAAAAGCAAGATTGTTCTTTTTGGGTCTAGGGGCCGCCGACAGTTTGTCAGACGACCCCCAAACACTGAATTCAAGCCCCAGTACTCTGAAGACAGTGAAGCATGGTGGCGCTAGCATCGTGATATGGGGATGTGTCTCATACCACGGTGTCGGGCCTATTTATCGTATACCAGGGATCATGGATGAGTTTGAATACATCAAAAATACTTGAAGAGGTCCTGTTGCCTCATGCCGAAGAGGAAATGCCATTGAAATGGGTGTTTCAACAAGACAACGACCCCAACTCCATGCAACACAGATGTGAAGCAGTTCTCAGAAGAGTGGTTACACAACTAAATATTAGTTCAGTGATTCACAGGAAAGCTCAATCTTCAAGCATTGTTCAGTTTATACAGTAAATGTTTGAGTTTGTAAAGCCTAATGTTCCTTTTGCTTCACTTTCTGTAAAGTAATAACACATTTTAGACATTTTTCTTCATGTTTTGATTTGGAATTAGAATGTGCAGTGTTCCCAATCCATTGGAGTCTATGGGAATAAAAGCTATTATAAGGATTTTGGGCTTTACTCACTTTATTAAACACACTGCTATTTTGAACACAACTTTATATCTATATAGATATCTATATCTATCTATCTATCTATCTAGATAGATAGATAGGATGTGTATACATTATCACTTAATTACCAAAGTTAATGAGTCCAAACATTTTTATTTAGTTCAAACATGTTACTGATTATAAGACAGTTGTAATTATAGAATGATGCATACATATGTTGCTGACTCCCTGTTGGATCAGGTTCCCATTTAATTGAGCATTTGGTTCACAGATTGATTTAATTTATATTGCAAACAAACCTTGACTTGGCTTTCTGGTGTGAATACAACCGTATGATCTCCCGTCACCCATTCATCATTAGACTGTTGCACCGGACCCACTAATCCACACTAGGCTCCCAATATCAACAGACACACACGTAACTAATGGCTCCTACAACTGTTAAATGTCACACAGGAAAAGCATGATGCCGCCACTTGTCCTGAGACAAATGTCAAGACTCGGGGCTGAATAAAGAGACGGATGAAGAGATTATCATTGGCAAAAGATGATTTAATAAGAGCCAATGTGTTAATGTGAGTTTAAGAGGTAAAAACCTTATTTTATTGTAATATGAACATTAAAGGTGCATTATGTAATGCCTGGCCACAGGCTCCTCCTCCCACCAGCCAGTAGAAACCCAAATTTTAGCAAAGCGGGCACAGAACCTTTTATAACAAGTAATGACATCAACAAGAAGCAGAGGAGTCGGGTACGTCAGCGATGACGAGGGAAGAGGATCCTCAACCAGGAAAAGATTGATCTGTTCTCATGTGAATCTCGATGGCAGGTTAAACTTGAAGGCCCCAATCAGCCCAGGTAGGTCGTCTCATACTCTTTGAAAGGACTGGAGGTGCGTGAGCTAGTAGTACTAGAGAAATGATAATACTTTTAAAAATGCCAATACAAATACAAGTATAATATACATAATAATACAAAGACTACTAATACTAATAACAGAAGGCAATAGTAATAATATAATATGATGTAGATAATAATAATAATAGTATAATAATACTAAATAAGAAATAAATAAGAATAGGGAAGAACGATGTCATTTGCACTAATAATGAATAATGAATGCAATTGATGCTACTCACATAATATTTGTTAAAAACATATTTTAAAATTTAAATAATTATTATACTAGTAAAATACCAATACAAGTGTAGTAGTAGTAATCATAATAGAAAGAAATAGTAATAAGTACAAATGCCTCTTTCAGTAAAGGAGACTTTCGGCAACAATAATGGCTATTTCTTCATAGTTATTTTTGATGTGCCATCAGGTTGCCTCCAGGGGGCCCTCCACTGGGGCCCTCCAGCGGGGCCCTTCACCGGGGCCTTCCAGTGGGCCCTCCATCGGGGCCCTCCAGTGGGGCCCTCCAGCAGGGGCCCTCCATCGGGGCCCTCCAGCGGGGCCTCTGGGTAAAAGACAATGATATGGAGGTGAACTACGGTGACCTTCAGCGAGAACTCGGAGGCCTCTGATTCTAATACAGTTTCTCCAGGAAACCAATGAAGAACTTCATGTGAACAATGAAGAGCTCCAGAGTCTCGGGTTCCACGGCTTCAATCTGAAGTCGCCGTCTCAGTAGCGAGTGGTCCGCTAGCTCAGGAGCAGCGGTGACAGTTGAGCCATCGACTTCCTCTGAAAGACTGATCAGACGCATTCATTTGTTTAAGTGAAGCCTTAAATAACTTTGATCTGTTCACAGTTCAGTGTATTTGTGTGCTTTGGCCTCAAGATGGTGCAACAGGACCAGAGGGTCTCAGATGAGGTTCAGAAAATAAGTTGTGCTCCAAGTCACTCCACAAAAATCTATAAAGAGAAACATGTGAGTCACACTTTATTTACACTCTGTGTTCATACAAATCCATCTAAATGTCACACAACTCTTCTCCAGTGTTTTTAGCTTCTGGCACAAGTCTTTTTTCTTTTTTGTGATGTTTTTCCATAATGTTTTTTTTTCTTTCTTCAGATGACATTAACTACACAATTAATAATCTTTTGAATTCTGTTTTGAACATGTAAACATTTTGCTAAGATGGTTGTTTCTGACAGTAGTTTATTGTGTTTATTCAGTCTGTAGTTCCTGTACCGCAGCACAAAATCTCTTTTAAAGTCATAATCGTGTCGGAGACAAACACAAACTCTCTGTTTTAAATAAAAAACATGAATTCTGTACATTTTTCCAGAAACAGGGAGGGGACAACATAACACCTGACAAGATAATATCCATCGAGTAGTTTATGAAGTTGAGTTGCTGTTGAGACGGCCAGGAAATGATCTGTGTGGCTCAGAGTTCCTGTTATTGAATCCCACTCAGTGCGTCTCACAGGTTTGTAGCTGTGTTGGGGGCGATTATTACTTCTGAGGTAAACATTAAAACAGATGAGTCTGAATCGGCCCACACAGTCGCACCCAGGTGGTCTAGTTTAATGAAACTCATCTGATCTTCTGCAGGAATTATTTTCCACTTCAGTCACCAGTGTTACAGAGTAGAAGCTCGTCACAAAGGTTTTTTCACTGTAGGTCAGAGAAAATAATAATTCGAGGGGTTTCAGCTGTATTACTGATGTCTCCGAGATTAAACTAGAACTAAATACATATTTAGTGATTTCAGAAAAGGGGAGACGGACGTAATTATTCTGAAAATATCACTGGGAATCTTTGCTTTTCTTAGATGCAACGAAAGTTCAAAAAGTTTATATTTCATAATTGCTTGCACAATTTTTTTTTCGGAAGTTAAGTCATCTGATTGTCTCCGAGTTGAATCAACTAGTATTCAAAATTTTAGCATAGCACTCAAAACTTGCAACAGCAAAACAAGACAAAAATCACCAGAGGGAACTTTGATCTTTAATTAAAATTTTGCATTACATCTTCGAATATTAGAAGAAATTTGCTTCTCTGCAACGAATGAAGTCCGTAACCATATAATTGATGGATTTTTGGAGCTGATTCCCATTGTTTAGATGAAATGTTGAAAACGTTTTGAACTGTACACAATTGAGGACACAGTAACAATAAATGTCCAGGTGTGATACTCAACGTGTCCTGTGATCAACAATCAATGGAAATATCAGAAAACATTGATGTGATTTCTGTCAGGGTTTTATCTGTATGTACATTTTAGTGAATATCTAAACGTTGGATAAAATCTTTATTCATCCTGAGGGAAAATGTTGTGCAGCAGTTGCAATGCAAAGAAGGAAAGAGTGCACATATAGAGTGCAAATATAACAAAATGCACATTTAAGATTATCAACAAGCTGCAAAAATCGAATGTACACAATGCCGGAAATGTCAACAGGAAAATACCAGACCCCTGTTGTGTTTATAATTCCGCATGTGAAAACAAAAAACAATGGCAGTCTGGGGATTAACGTGCAGATTATGTGATGTACATTTTTTTATAATATATATGTGTCAACACAATGTGCTTGCAGCTATATTTGAGCACTTATTATATTATATTTAACTACCCCTACCCCTACCCCTAACTCCCCTGAAGGTCTGGAGCCCACAGCTACATTCAAAACCATAAATACTCATAAACACTTTGTAGTTTCCATTTAACATATTTTTCCCCTCACTCTTCAGCTAAGAAAAGCTAATTATTCCTTTATTCTAATTATTCTACTTTATTCTAATTATTCTACTTTATTCATAAAGAGTTTTGTCATTTTTCCTTTGGTTTATTTGCTCCTTTGATTCTTTTATTTTCTTACATTTTATTTATTATTTATTCATAATTAGGTTCATGTTTCTGTTTGCATTTTAATTTACAATACATTTACTTGTAATTAAATGTTTTTTTATAACTAAAATTAACTTTCTCTCCCACAGTTCTCCTTCGTTCAGCATCACAGACAAATGTGTTTTTTGTAGTTTTTAATCCTCACTGATAAGAAACTGTGATAAGGTAGAAACTCAAAGTCCCAGCATTCTTTGCGGCCGTGCGTCTTCTCCAGCGGAGCCGGGTGTTTTCTCTCTGTGCGTCATGGTTACCTCCCGAGTCCGAGCTGCGACAAGCGCGTGACAAACCCCCACAATAAGACCGGAAGTGTAGAGATTCAGCCTTCAAAATTAAAGCCTGAATCTTTACAGCAGGCTGGTACGTGTTACAATAATATTAGGCTAATAATGAGCTCAAGACGTATTGTGTAATGTTGCAGTGTGTTGAGAAACTAACACACACACTCAGTGGCAGAAGAAGTACTCAACACATTTACCAAAGTAAAAGTACCAGTAGGCAACAACAATGTAAAATACAAAAGTCCTGCATTGAAAAGTATTGATTTCTTCTTATGCCAATGGTCGAATATATAGTCTCAACTACTTAATATGCAGTTTGCTAGTTTAGTCCAGAGGTTCGGTACTGGGGCCCCTCCAAAGTGTCACCATGAATCTGAGGGATTGTGAAATGATTAGTAGGAGAAGAAAACGAAAGTACGTTTTTTCAGTGTCCTTTTCCACTAATCTTTTAAATTGATGTGTCATATTATTTAGTGGAGAAATGTACAGCGACACTTAAAACTTTTATATATGTATTTCAGGGGTCTTCAACGTTTTTCAGGCCAAGGAACCCCAAACTGATAGAGAGATGGAGCAGGGACCCCCTACTATATATATTGTATAAAATTGTGTTTTATATTAAACTGGGCCTAGTGCCATGTAAAACCCTGTCCGTTATTGTGCATTCAATACTAAGCTATTCAAATAATGCACAGGTTCATATATTCATGTTTTTATTTTAAACATGTGCAAGGTGACTCTACTCAGGTGGCCGTGCCACTGCCTTTTATAAACATACCTTATCAAGTGATACCAATGCCAATATCAACATTGTCTGTCAATTGCATGATCATCATGCATAAAAGCTATTCAAATTGACATTTTGTTTTTTTTTATTTACTGAAAGATAACATCTTCTGCCTCCATTTATCGATTCGCTACAATATGTTGGATTAATGTTAATATGTATTTAAAGACATTTAAATTTGTGGGAAAAAATAGGGGGCAAAAAATATTTAAAAAATATTTGAAAAACCGTCTAATCAACCAAACATTTCACGACCCCCCCTGCAGTACCTCCACGGACCCCCTAGGGGTCGCGGACCCCCTGTTGAAGACCTCTGGTGTCTTTTCTTGTGCAGCACTATGGCCCCTGACTCAAATGCCTTTTATGTTTTATGCTGGACCGGAAACGTGACGTGATGATCCTCTCTGTGTTAACTTGACGCTTCTGCTTGTCAGTCCGACAAGGAGCGAGCCAACATCACTGAGATGAGACTCGGCGGTCTGGGAGGGTCTCCATCAGGCGTCTGGGGTCCGGTTCACTGATCAGCTGGGTCTGTCTGTCTGTTCACCTGCCTGTCTGCCTGTCTGCCTGCCTGTCTGCCTGTCTGCCTGCCTGTCTGCCTGTCTGTGGGTGGAGGGACTCAGCTGCAGCGGGAGGATGCTCTCTCCTCCTACCGGGAATCAGGACTTTCCTCTCCCGTCATCCGGCCGGGATGCTGCGGTCTGAACCGGGGCTTCTCCCCGTCTCTGCCCGCTGAAGTTGTCTCCCCTGCGGTGATTAGACCCTTGTTTCAGCCTCTCTCTCTCTCTCTCTCTCTCTCTCTCTCTCTCTCTCTCTCTCTGTCTCTCTCTGTCTCTCTTTCTTTCTCTCTCTCTCTCTCTCTCTCTCTCTCCTCCTCCGTCTCCCTCCGGAACGGCCCGATCATTTCACAGTGGAAATAATCCGCTTCTTTTAATTTAGAGATTACGAGGCTACACACCCTGTCCTCCTGACTCTGGTGGTTTTTGTTTTTTTTTACTCGCGCACAGATTTGTGAATGGGTTTGTGAGCTTCCGCACCGAAACCGTCTCCACCTTACGCGTCGATCCGCGGAGAGCTGATGTGAACAACCGGGAGCTCCAGGAGGAACAAAACCACCCCGAGCGGGAGTAACCATGGCTGGTACCCAGGTCGAGGATTAGTGTGAGGAGGGATTATATTTTCCAGGAGCAGAATCCTCCATCAGTTGTGCTGTTTTTTTTTTTTTGGGACAGAACTTCACAAACCCGTTCAGATATGTTCTCCATTTCCGTATTTTCTTTCTTTTATTTCCTTTTTGAAAAGTAAAATAAAATCCTGTCCGCGGTGGAGCCGCCTTTAAACGGGGACTCTTCCAGGCGGAGGCAGAAATGAACGAGGCTCAGAGTAAAACTACAGTTATAAACACAACAAAGTTCGTTTCATTACTCAACTGTGGCTATTAAATACAACAAGTCATGACGGGGTCGTTATAACGTCACGGTTTATTATTTATAGTGCAATAAGAACGTTAGTCCCTTTAGAAATATTAAAGGAAATTGCACTCAAACCACAGGAGATAAAAATAAATACTGTTGAGTGCATCAGAAACTGTCTGCAGGACTATTCCTCCAGCAGCAGACCTGAGGATGAAGATGGTGGTGATGATGAAGATGGCTGATAGAGAGTAAAGAGCTCTGAGCCGCCTGCTTTTCTGAGCTATTTCATTCACCTGCTGCCGGATGCAGAGCTATGGACATACAGAGATCTGATCAGAGAGGGAAAATGACCCGTAAGTACTGAAATAACTCTAAAAAATACCACAGATACACAAAAAAACTATGTTTCTGTAAATTCACTATTTACCATCACAGACATAAAGAATATTGTGTAATAACTGTAAAAGTTAGATTTTATGGTATTTTATTTCCCGACGCAGAAGACTAGAGTCACATGAATAAGTGTGATTGTAAATTGATTATCAAGCATCAGGTGGGCAATTAACCTGCATCAGTTATTCAGACTCCTTGTTCCTCAATCTGTTTAATTAAATCGATCAGATCTTGGATTTCTAGTATTGATGCTGATATTGTGTGCACATATAGGCTATGTATCATTTCGTAAAGTCTTTGTGCAAAGATAATACGCATTTAGGAAAGAAAGATGAGGAATCGAAGACAATTAGATATCTAAAAATAAAAAATAAAAATTATTTAAAAAAAAAAAAAGGATATGTTTTTTTCGATAAATATGAATTAATCGACAATATCTCTTCCGATGTGGTCTGGAGGATCTTAAACCAGAGGGAGAAGCCGGAGTGAACCAGCAGCAGCGGACCCGGTGTCCGTCAGATGAGCGAGGATGTCGGACCGGAGCGCCCCGGGCTGCCGGCTCAGACTGGACTGGGTCTACGGGTACCGGGGCCACCAGTGCCGGAATAACCTGTACTACACCGCCGGGAAGGAGGTGGTGTACTTCGTGGCCGGGGTCGGCGTGGTGTACAACACGAGAGAGCACAGCCAGAGGTTTTACCTGGGACACAACGATGACATCATCAGGTAGGACCGCTGCCTCACCTGGCTCTGTAAAAGTCATGTTTACGACACCGGGGAGGGA
Source organism: Ophiodon elongatus (assembly GCA_016806645.1). Taxonomy (NCBI): domain Eukaryota; kingdom Metazoa; phylum Chordata; class Actinopteri; order Perciformes; family Hexagrammidae; genus Ophiodon; species Ophiodon elongatus. The sequence continues at coordinate 1,278,355 of JACSYO010000412.1, forward strand.
GCAGAGACCAACATGTGACCGTATTGCACCAAACGTGGCAACAAACCTGATTCTGATCTAGTTTCAACATTTTGATTGAGATATAATCTGAGAAACTACAAATTACCAGCAAGTTCATCAGGTTGTTTTCTTCTTTGCACCACATTTCTACAGTTGCTTGTATATTTTTGTATCTTACATGATCCTTCAACATCGTGTGTTTGACAAATTAAGTGAGTATCTTCAACAGTAGTAATTTTAGCACAAAAATCCCTCTTTTTGTTGCATTTTTTATAATATTACTGGTTAATATTTGTGGTTATATATGTGCGCTGTAAGAGGATGCTAGTAAATATCTTATACAGCAGCAAACATGGTTGACTTGACTGGAGGGACAAACATACTGAATGAAATCTTCAGTCATGACTGTTTCACCTTCCTACTCTGAATATTGTTATATTCTGTCTCGGGGCGACTCTTCAACTTCTCTGAGATGTTTTTTAGAAACCCTGCCGGGGTGTATCCCTCCCACACAGTTCTGTTTGACAGAAACAGGTTGTCACTGTGCCAGAAAACAGCTTTTTAGGTTTTGGGTGATGATTTGTGTTTTTTTTTTTTTTTTAAGGTCTTGAGATGAGTGGTATAATAAGTAAGTGGATTTATGTAACGAAGAAATATTGATATTTAAGCTGTTCCCTTTCAGACCAGCTGGCAGTGCTTGTTTCAGTTCATCCACCGGCGGTGCAGAAAGAGATGATGGGAGCCTATTTGTCTTGTTCATGAGCCTCGGGGAGAAACTCGTCTGTCATACAACATGTTAGACACATACATTAATGAGTCCTCTGCAGAATATCAGCCAACGCTCTTTCCAGCATCAAACACATAAAACTACTTATATGTGCGTTTTTCTGAAAAGTGACAAATTATTACTTTTGTGTGTTGCAGCGCCGTAAAACCTCAGAGAAAAGGAGGTTTATTTTAACCATTGCTATGATCTTTGCCAGGTTAAGTTTAACCTCAGAGTCTATGAAGGTCCTTCACATGGAAACAACAACATAACAACAAAGCGTACAGATCCACATCCAATAGTGTCAAGACCAGGTTAAGTTTAACCTTAACCTGGTCTTAATTGCCTAAACCCAAACAAAACTCAATTATAGTGGCCAAATCCCCAAATGGTCATATTTATATTTTTTGGTAGCAGGGATTGGTCACAGACAAATGAGAAAATGCTCATATGGGTATTTTTTTAAAGGGAGATTTAGCTGTTGAACATTTCGTTGTTTACTTTAGACAATTTATTGAAATGGAGACGCACTGCACATACACATACGTACTATCAGAATGTTTACTCGGTAAAAAGTTAAACTAAAAAGCAATTTAGGCCTATTATTCAGCTAATTCTTCGCAAAACACGTACAAAAATGTCATATGTAAAATCATTCACCTGTAAAATGTAAAAAAACATATAATATATTATTATATGTAGATTAATTGAACGTATGTGGTGCATTGTGGATGTGAAATAGATTATTTTACATATGTCTAACATGTCACATAGAAAATATCCAAAAAGTTCACATTTATATGTGATATGAAATGGTTTTAATAGCCTACAGGAAATACATACTGCTACATCAGAAGAACTGAATAATTATCCAACTTCTACGCAACTTTTACAGTAAGTCATAAAACTGTGATAAAAATAGAAACTCATGAGACACATTTTAAATCTGAATCTTTTATGTTGTATTTCCCTCTTTGCTGCTTCAGTCGTGAATTATCTACTCGTAGTTCTGAGACTTGAAGGCAGCACGAACAAAGAGTTTAAACAGGATAAAGACAGTAAACACAACACAGATATTTCTTATTTGTACCTATAAATAAACTTGCCTTGCCTTGCACCCCCAAGTCTGTGTATAATAACATATAATAGATAACTGCTGAATAATTTCATGATGTTTCTGAATCTAATATAGCAATGAGCCCTGAGATGAACTCCTAACGAGCTGCACAGCTGTGATCTTGTTGGAGGAACCAGATGCAGTTTCAGGTGACGAACTGCGTCATTCTCATCTGAAATGAATAAACTGAGCGGGAGGAAAAGAAAAAAGCAAAAGTCAGAGGAGAAAATTGAATTACACATTTGGTGCAAGTCTCTGCAATATCTCACCACAGTGATATGATCAAAGATATTATAGTTTTCTGTAAAGATATGATCACAAACTTCACAAAACTTCACAAAAAGATGAAAATAAATGACAAAAATGAGCGATGTGTCCAAAAATAAAAGCCTCAACATCCTGGAGAGCCCTCTTTAAAGGCCAGAACACGGTCTGTGGATCTGCATGAGCCAATTGAACATTTGTTCACAAACACCCACGACCTTTAATCTGGGATTATCTGGCAATTATATAATGGAGAGTCTGTTTCACAGTCAGGACGGACTGTGACAGGTGTCTCTCACAGTGTTGAACAGACTATAATATATTGAAGATGGACAGAAGCGTCTCCACTTTCTCCCACTTTCAAAAGTGAAACCAAAATATACTGGATAGAGGAGCGGCGAGATTGAGATTTTGACATGTTGTTTTGAAATGACAGAAACCTTCTTTCATAAAAATGTATTTGACGTTTGTTTTTTTTAGTTTGGCTCATGTCCTGTCCGCTAACATGAAGGGGGCGGGGCTATACAGCAGCCAGCCAGCAGGGGGAGATTGAGATGTTTTGGCTTCACTTTTGGGTAGCTGTCATGTCGTCCATCTTTAATACAGTCTAGTGTTGAACTTCCAGAGAATAATCACCATCATCTCCGATGGAGCCTTTTATCCTCTTTTCTAGTTTTGTTTTTTGCATCAGATTACCTGTCTGGTTGAGGAAGTAAACCCACTTAACACAACCATTTGTCCCCCAGATATCCTTTGATTTTAAATTTAGTGACCCTCGATCATTATTGAACCATAAGGTTCCAATAGGGCTCTAAATACTTAGTTTGTTTTTCATTAGGCCCTCTGGAGTCTAATCAGTGGTTAGATTGAAGAGGTCTAAACTGTGATTAGTCGGTATTGTGAAGTTTGAACACGTTGCCTGTTAATTCCAGCTCGTTATCGACTGCATTAATGTTCACTTGACACTGAAACAGGAACCTGTTCTTATTTAAATCTGCACACATTTTGATGCTAAACTTCCGGGTTATTTTACCAACGACTTGTGATTTCTTCTATTCTTATTCAACTGTTGCTCTGAACGATCTTTGTCTCTTTCTGTTTGAACAATTATACGGCGTCTTTTTGTTCTCCATCTACAAAACAGGCCCAACATCTATTTGTAAAGAGGGCTTTCATTAAGTTCATTGAGATTCTTCCACAACGTGCTTGCTGTTGCACATTAGTTGTAAATGAACATAATTTTTTAAGAGACGGGGCCGTTGGTTGTGCTTTGATATTTGCAGCATTATTGGATGTGGAATGTTTGCTTTTACATGTTGAGCTGATGATTAAGGAGAAGCAGCAGAAGGGATTTTCTCTGTTGATGAGAGCAAATTAAAGCAAGTGGAGGAGGAAGATGAATCAGTGAGGTCGCTCATTCATCCGACGTGGTCTCACACACATGCGCGCGCGCACGCACGCACGCGCGCACACACACACACACACACACACACACACACACACACACACCTGATATATTCATCGACACTAAACAGCCTATGAGTCATCAGAGCAGCAGGCGTGTTTGGACAGTTTATTCAGAAGGCCAGTCAGCTGCTGCCTGTGGTACTGTGTCTCTGTATATGTGTCTCTTTGTGTGTGTCTCTCTGTGTGTGTGTGTGTGTGTGTGTGTGTGTGTGTGTGTGTGTGTGTGTGTGTGTCACACTAATTGAAAAGCTGGATGCTGCCTCAGCCGGGCCATGCTCTCCGATAGGAGTGTTAGATTTGTGTTTGTGCCAAATTATCACATCTCCCAGCTGACTGCAGGCTCCCAGCCATTACTACAGTGAAATGTGCTGCATGGAGAGTCGCCTCCGTGTCACTGCAATGGTTTTGACATCATGTAAAACGTTTCTGCACAAATAGACAATTCCTGTTACATAAAGAGGAATTCAAACTGGAAAGGTTATTTTTTGACATGCTTCCTCCAGCAGTTTTTACATCATAAAGTGACTTAAATTATCTGTTGGTTGACTAATTGATTAATGGACTAATCATTTCAGCTGTACTTGTATAAACTGTTAGAAAGTTAAATTGATAACAAAATATAATATTTTATAAAATCTTGTGTTTTCTGTGTACAAATCTTAACGTAGCTGAAGCTGTCAGATAAATGTAGTGAAGTAAAAATAGAAAGTGGCATGAAAAGAAAATACTTCAGGACTATAAGTACAGTACTTGAATACATGTACCTGGTTACATTCCACCACTTGCACACATTAAACAGAGGGTGCACATGATGATCAGTGAGCTTTAGAGGTGTTGGCAGGTTAACAGTAAAAATAAACCTTCCTTGAACACAATGTTCGTAATATGAAGCCGTTGTGACATATCTCAGACTCTCCTCTGCGCCGTCTTCCAGACGTGTATCTGCTCTTCAGTAATTAAGACATTGAGTATGAACAGACCCAGAGAGCAGTATTTGCTGGCTCCAGGAAATGTCACTGTGTCACTGGCCCAGTCTGATGCATTGGCCTTTTCATCACTACTGGCACCACCGCCAACAGTGCAATCTGCCAACTCACCATTACGCTCCAAATGGATGGAGAGGAGTTCTGGTTTCTAGTTTTAGGCTCGAAGAAAGTTCAGTGTTTGGTTCTAGCTTTGGTAATCACAGACTGTGACTCTCTGGAAGTAGTCGGTCGCTGCTCTGGCACTTTGATCGAGAGAAGTTGGTGCATTTATCACAAAAAAAGTGACAGGCTCCAAATGTTGGGGAGTTCTATGTGTTATAAATGTACTATAAAGCATTTAGTGTCTCCTGTGGGAACTGTGAGAAGTGTGATGAATATCCTCAAGTGATGTCACTCGAGTCGGCGTCAGTTGGGTCTGAAGAAACTAAGAGTCATCAATAAACAGACAGTAACGTATAGACAAAACCAATTCACATATAAGAAAAACTACAGAGCAAGCACCTCTGTAGCCCACCATTCAATTTCTACTAGAATTTCACGGTTCCACCTGAGAACACATGCACACGCTCCAGAGACACAAAGAATATGATTCACATGTTTGGATTATGTTATCGCTCTATATTTACAATAAAACTGATTTCATTCGTGAACCAAAAAAAGAACCTATTGTAATCAACAACTCTGGAGTTTAGGCATTATGGTTTATTATGGATAATATTGATCTATTTTGTTGGTGTTTACAGTGTGAAAACATTTAAAAACAGGAGGAAATAAATGAGAAATTATTGACGGAAACGAGGTGTATTTATTCAATCTTCTTTGAACTTCCTTTTGTCATCCTCATCCCTCCTTTGTAGCTAATATGTGTAAACCGCTAAAATCGAAAGGGAATGAAGAGCTGGTTTACTGGAAACAGCAGCATGTTTTAATGATTTCCAACTGTTATGATTGAAACACAATCAGTTTTGACTTCAATTTGTCTGCTGCACTGCGGCTGCTCCTCCTTCTCCTCCCACAGACTGGAGCTGATGAGGAAAAATCTGCAGACGACCGAGGTAGTAATTACATTTGCATTTTAGTCACTTAGCCAACGCCGTGATCCAGGCTGACTTACAGGGAGAGTGACAGGAGAGTGAAAAGACATCAGGTCCTAGATCAGCAGTTTTTACAAGCAACCAGAGGCGAGGAGGTCCGAGGTTACAGAAAGTAAACAACTTTAAAAAAAAATAAATCTGTTCAAAGTAATTCAGTAATAACAAGTAACTTATTCAAAGTCTCTTTATTCAACTAATGCATTTCAGTTCAGGGCCTTCATTTTACAGACTGAGTGGCTGGTGTGAGTGATCCCATCACAAGATTATCATAGTTATTTATCTTTTATTAATAAGACACATTAAAGGCCTCTAAAGACAAATAGAAGTACACAACAAAATGTTAGTTACACAGTAAAAACTACCACACAAACCAGTCACAAATCATATAATAATAGAAATAAGGGTTTTATTTAATAAATATAAGTTAACATAAATATAAGTTAACATATACTCTTTATAAAAGAGTAAATGCTACAAAACTCTCCAATATTAAGAAAACTATAAGAATGCTGCTTTTTGTGTGTGTATTATCTGGCCAAGTGGTTGCGGGCACTTGGTCGTGCACCTTTGAATTTTTGGAACTTGCCGCGTGTGATCACGTGACTGTCACAAATAGTAAAAAAACCCCACTATTTACATGTCTGGGGATCAAAGAAGGCCAATTCGCTGTTAAATGCTTTAGAAACAGGTGGTCTTAAAAATCTTCATTTTGGTAAATATTTTACATATTTCATATTTTTCAATTTACAGGATATTCAACCTTTGTTTATTCATAATGCATGTAATACTTGACTTCTTTCTTTACAGGTCTTCTACAAAGACAATACAGTAGTACATGAATGTGAGATATGAGTTTTCAGATGATTACGATCCCTCCTCGTCTTTGTGGAAGTTGGTTCATGTTACACCTACAGGCTATGGGCATATCTCTGGGTCACACTCGTCGTATTTTTGATTCTTCACAGTACATTTTGTTTGTACACCCTCTGGTGTTTAGGAGGATAATGCAGCGCACAGCGCATAGAGTATAAACACCTCCGTACATACTCGGAGCTCGTATAAACAAAGCTTGACACATCGAACCTTTTGAAAGCAGGTTCATGTTTTTCTCAGATTTCTTCTTTGTTTTTTCTGTATTTCTTATGAAGTACTGACAAGTACTACCTCAATATGAGAAGGTAGCATCACTTTTTCACGAGAGGCGACGAGTAGATCATTTATGCTTGGCTAGTTGCATTTGAATACCAAGATTTAACTCATTTGATTTTAAGACGAACCATTGAAAATATGATTTTTCTATTGTCTGTGCCAGTGATCAGTTTATGAAGCATAGAAAAGTAGCAGACTGTGAATCTAAAGGGTCAGAACTAATACATGATATTATATTTATCCTGGATGTTAAGTTTTTCTTTCTTCTCCGCTGCTCCTTGTGTTGAAAGCTCTGAATCATAAATGCACTTCTCTCCTGTCTCTCTGTCTGCCTGATGGATTGCTTCAGTAATTGCAGGCTCCATGTTGAAGCATTAAATCCATGTTGAGTTTCTCTGAAAGCGAGAGAGAGAGTGGGACTGTCTTTTTATTTCTTTCTTTGGCTCTTTCATGGCCGATGCCTCCCGGAGGGCGATCGGCCTTTTATGCATCCGGCTGCTGCTGAATAGCAGCGATTATTATCGCAGATTGGATGCTGCTGCAAAGAGCTCACAGCTCCAGTTCAGATCTGTTCAGCTCACCCAAGTACACATCGACTTCAGTTTACTCGTTTTCATCTTTTAGTATATTTAGTGGAGTCAAAACTCTACTGAGCCGGTTCAGTATTTGTGTCAGTTTAAACACGTTTATTGTTTCATGAAAGATTGAATTAAAAGCATTTCATCAAATACAAACTTTCACTTTGACATAACCCATTACAGATTAACTGAACCCCATAACTACTACTTAATATTAATTATGGCTCAAGATCCCTTTTCTGTGCATTTACAAAAACATTGAATTAATTCCCATATCACATTAGAAATAATCCCCTTACATTTGTATTTCTAAGTAAAAAATAGGTTTGTTGCTCGGCCTTTATATATAAAGAACTACAATAGACGTATACTCGTATACTCAACCTGACTCTACTGCTGCTCCTAATGTACAGACTCAACACAGCAGCCTCTACGCTGAAGAATACTGAAGAGACGCTTGGGGGCTTCACGGATCGCCAGATGAGTTCATGTACCAGTCCGACTTATTGCCTGTTAGCCTGTTAGCTTGTTAGCCTCTGGATATTTTCCCTGCTGCCTGCAGAGTTTGTTACAATTTGTTTGATAGTTTGACAACTTTTAGTGGCTGTTAGTGTTAATAGTTGTTTAGTATTTTAATTCAAATACTTCAATCGTCCGGGTCAGTTGGTAGATTTTAGTTTATTTATTTATTTTTTCAACAGTAAGTAAAGTCAAACACTTCTTGATTTCAAACGTGTGAAGCTTTATGTCAACGTATCCTCATACAGTGGTTCGTATAATATCTTACTAAAAGTTATTCTGTTAATTTTGTCCAGAGACCTGAGCGATAGGTGCTCCTTCACAAGCCCCAGTGGTGCAAAAAAGATTGTGATTTGGGTTAGAATGACTTCAGATGTGATGTGACTTAAAATTACTGTGGGGAACTTTTAACTGGTCATGAAACAGTCTCAATGTAATACTGATGCCTCTTCATAAGTAAATGAGCTCAGGAGATTGCACCACCGGGTCTGAGGGCTCAGCGCCCCACAGCAGCGTCTCCTCCTCCGGCCAGGGCTTCGCCTCGCTGCTCTGCCGGTCCCCGCTGGGAGACACACCACTGACAGCAGGCTGCTGGAGGCTCAGGCCGTATTGCTGGGCCCACTGAAGGGGAAGGGAGGCCCAAGACAGCCAGAACCAGGACTCAGCGGTGCAGTAAAACGAAAGGTTTTCTTCCGCTTACGTCCACAGCGGCCACCAAAAATTCAACATAAAATAAAAGTTCCCCGTAGTAACTTCAAGTAGGGGAGCTACGTAACAAATAAGTCAACGTGTGGATTAAAATAACTGCGGAGTTGGCGTAACTTAAGTGTGGAAGTTACAAGTAACCTACAGTTTATTGAAACAATTGGATAGCCGGCAGGCTGCACTAGAAAATAGTCATAAATAAGGTCACAGTATGCACAGGGGATTGTCAAGGAAACTATGTTAATATGTACAGGCGTTGGTGTTTTACACGTACGCTGAAATTATGTCAACCGCTCGTATTTAACTACCGGCTGCAGCACCAACTGGTTTTAGTAGTCGACTTCTCATTTAAAAATGTTACCCTCTGTTTTCTCTTTTAAACATAATTAATACTGTTTCCTGTGAGTGACCATGTCTGAATGTAATCAACACACACACACACACACACACATAGACACACACACACACACACACACACAAGTTACGTTCATGTCACTGTCTCACATGGCAAAAGATGAACTGTGACTGAAGGATCTGGGTTGGTGCGTGTTCAGTTCATCAGCACAGACTCTCTATCTCTCTCTCTCTCTCTCTCCCTCACTCCCTCTCTCTCTCTCTCTCTCTGTCGTCCTCTGTTTCTCCTTTCTTTCCTCTCCTGTCCCACTTCCTGTTGGTCGCCTGCAGGCAGAACCTGACCGACCAACTGACACACACACACACACACACACACACACACACACACACACACACACACACACACACACACACACACACCGTGAAGAGCTAATCCAAAGGACGTCATTATGTTTGCTGTGTAGTTTTGATGGTATTTCTGCTTGACTGGATAAAACTAACCAGCCGTCTAATAGCTCAGCAACTGAAGGAGAGACAGAAGATCCAGCTGATGAGGTTGAGCTCATATTATGCAGGAATCTTAATTTTTCATTTTGGTGATTTGTTGTAGAAAAGCCTCTTTAGACTCAGACAGTGGTGGAAGAAGTACTCAAGATCAAGAAGTATGAGCATGATAATATACTTAACCAAAAGAAAAGGTACTTATTTTGCAGAATGTCCCATTCCAGAATAATATACATTATATTACTGGATTAGAATTACTGATGCATTAATATGTTCATCACTTTAATGTTACAGCTGGTGATCATGGAGCTAATTTTAATATAATTTATAATCTGAATCAGCAAATTCACTAAAGCTGTCAAATAAGTGTAGCTTAAAAGTACAATATTTTCCTCCAGAGTGAAGTGAAGTAGAAGTATAAAGTAGCAGAAAATGTGAATACTCGAGTTAAGTACAAGTACTTCAAAATTGTACCTAAGTACATTACTTGAGTAAATGTAATATGCAATAACCGATTTTTATGTCTATTTGTTTCCAGCAGAAACAAGTTGACATCAACATATATTATCATCTTTTGAGTTGGTATGTTGAACCTGCTATAGCTAACAAACAGCTGTTTTTTTCCACATCCAGCAGTTACAGAGCAACATGGTTATTCATTAGGAGTCTTTGTGTTTGTGTCATCTGATGAATGTTAGTCCAATATTTACTCTTTTTTTAGCTCTGTTTTGGTCTCCACCATTTCCTAAGGGAAATATCTGTCTCTTTAGCTTCTAAATGCTCCACTATGTTCAACAGTTAGTCCCCGACTGTGTGTTTCTGCTGTTTGCTGCTGAGCAGGTGGTGTACGGTGGCTTTTTATTCATTCTTCTCAGAAAATGACGCTATAAGAGCGGAGAGTCAACCAGAACAGGGAGCTGAAACTGAGTATAAAGCTCTGTCAAGTCGAGTGGGGCTGCAGACTCAGCTGATCCTTCACTACCAGAGACACCTTTCACATTTTTATTTATACATTATTAGAAAAAAGACTATTATATAGACACTTATTACTATGGACACTTTAAATTAGAAATCCTTAGAAATCCACTTGCAAGTAGATGTCAATTTGCTTCCTGTTTTGCGTCCTGCTTTTTAAAAGCAGCTGTGGAAATGTTGTACATGACACCGACTCTGTTGCTGTCTGTGTTTCCAGGTGCAGAGTTGATTGCTGGTTTCTGCGTTGACGTACGGATTACCTGAGAGACACAATGCAATGGAAACACACACACACGTTCACATTCATAGGTAACACACATTATCATAAAAAAAAGCTTATCCAAACACACAGAAACACTATGATGATTAACATTTTTACTGGAGAGGATTAGATTCAAGACTTCATGTTAAATTGGAGGAAATACTGGTATTTGTGCAGTTGGTTTTCATATTACTGCCAACCATTATCCAAATATATATATAGAAATGCCACCATTTTGCTCAGTTTTCCCTTTTTTTCAAGAACTAGTCAATGTTTTAAAACCTTTAAAACACATATAAGATCCCTTTGAATAGGGCTTTTACTCAAGTAAAATATTACTACAACTGTGTAAAAATACTGCGTCGCAAGTGAAAGAAAGTTGTGCATTAAAATTCACAGCCCCCTGTGGTATAAATCAAGTTATAGATGTTACTGATGGTTGAAGGCGTGTTGGACTTCATGCGTCCATTAACACAGAGCAGACTCATCATCATCATCATCATCATCATCATCATCATCATCATCATCATCATCATCATCATCATCATCATCATCATCATCATTGCCGCCACAAAACCAATCATTTCAGCCAGAACTGCTAAACTGAGGCGAACCAGCAGGGACACCCGGGGCTCTGTGTGTGTGTGTGTGTGTGTGTGTGTGTGTGTGTGTGTGTGTGTCCCTGAAGGTGGGGAGTCCTCTGAAGCGTATCGTAGCTCATTTCCCTCTCACCAGGGGAACATGCTATGCTAAGTGGCTAAAGCTGATGAAGAAGGGAGCGAGGCCTGTTGTTGTTAGCGGCCAGAGAGGCTGCAGAGCGGTCAGCGATGCGTTCACTGTCGCGTCGGCAGAGCGACGCTGCCGGCTGTGCGACGCTGCCGGCTGTGCTTTCGGACTGAAGGACGTTGTGTGAAATGAAGTTAGCAAAGACTGTGGCGTTGTTTGGAGGAGTTAGACATCAAGATAAGGCACTAATCTGGATTTAGTGTACTAAGTGCACTAACTAAGTGGGTTTGATGCTTTATTCCCACTGGGATCACTCATGCTGAAATGGCAAACTGCTGGTTAATAATGTTTGTTGTGTGTTATATGTGTGGGTGTGTCTGCTCTGATGCTACTTTTTAAAATGTATTTTACAGACATAGCAGATAGTTTTTAGTCTGGTGCTCTGCCTGTTTTGGTGGAAGCAGCCTGTGACCAATAACTGAGTTCAAGACAAATTTCCTCCACAACAATCAAATAGGCTATAATCTGATCTCAGCTTCCAAGACAGTCTCAGTCCTGGATGCCTCTCGTTGATAAGATTAAAGACGCGGCTGTGAGCTGCTCTTTTATCAGAGTGGAGGATGTTAACCAGATTTATTGGATCTGTCAAACGAAACACCAGCCACCTCATCCTTGAAGTTATCCCGTGAAGCCAAACCTTACTGTTTGAACACACTTCGGATAAAGTATTAATCTCATCTTTTTGCAGCTTGCCAAAGTTTCATATTTTTCAGCGTGACATGGGCTCAGTGCTCTTGTGTCTGATTTATGCTTTATCGGACTTGTTCCTATTTCTGAAACATTTCTTCTCAAACATTTTTACCTTGTGTTTGTTGGCAAGTAAATGTACTTAAGTACAAACTTGAGGTATTTGTACTATACCTGAATATTTTCATGTTATGTAACTTTATCCTTGTACTCCGCTACATCTCAGAGGTAAATATTGTACATTTTACTTCACTACATTTTGTCTTTTAAAGTACTTTTCAAATTACAGTTTTTCATCTCCTTCCTGTCCAGTGAGAACCACGTATTTCCAGATGTGTTGATGTTGAATGTTTGTGATAAACTGAAAGATTAAGTGTTTCTTTATGTGGTGAGGACATTCTCCTACGCCTTAAGCTTAATAAACTATTTTAAAAGCTTCTTGGATCAGCTGGAAAATCCATCGTCACAAAGCTGAAAAAGGACTGTTTTTCTTTTTAGAGATACGTGGTTCTCACTGGACACCGACGCTACAAACACACGGTGATCTTATATAATATGATGCATTGATGTAGATTAAACTAGCCAACAGGATAGAAAGGAGTTAAAATTAGCACAACCATCAACACCCACAGCAGTAAAATGCATCATACACATTAATGTAGCAGAAAAACACTGACATGGAACATTTTACTGCACAGTGAGTGCTTTTACTTTTGGTACTTTAAGTACATTTAACTGATAATACAACATACTATTAGTAATACTAATTAAGGTTTTGAAAGCAGGACTTTTACTTGTGGTGGATTTTCACATTGTGGTATTTGTACTTTTACTGAAGTAAAGGATCTGAGCACCACAGGTTGTAATCATTCATTCTAATGCGTTCATCATCTTCTTGTAACTGTGAATCACTTTGTGAATCTGGTTTTGAAATGCTCTGTATGAATAGAGTTTTATTTACTTACTGACCGACTGGTTGGTTTAGCAAACGCACATCTTGTTCATTTATAGGCTATTGTAGCAGATGAGGGTTAAACCTAAACATCTTGACATATTTTAACCAACAAATCAGCACATCTGTGCTCACTAGGATGTAAGTAGTTCATGGCACAAAAAAGCAGTTGAGCTTGAAGTGAAGTCATTAATTCTCTTAGACTCTCAAGTGTTCAATATGTAATGAAGACCTGGAAGAGAGGCACAGGAAATAAATCCTAGAAGCCTCTTTTATTTCAGCAACGTGCTTTTTTTTCTTCATTTGACGGAGTTTTTTAATGGCAGCAGCGTGCAGCACAGGCCTGGTGGCTCTGTGTATTCACAGCTCAGTGGTCTTCATTAAGATGATGACTAAGAAATTATTGCCTATCTGCCCTGCAGCCACAAATGTTCCCACGATCTGCTGGCACTCAAACACAATGAAGCACACACTTTCCCTACACACCGATTTACTCAAACACACACAAACCCCTCGGGGGGTTATGTCACTCGTCAGAGCAATTTTGAAAGGTCTGGAAACTGAATTTAAGCTACTTATTTTAAGGGGAGAGAGAGAGAGAGAGAGAGCGAGAGAGAGAGGGAGAGACATAAAGAGAGACTGAACATCTTATCGTGCCTTTAAAAGAAGAGAAGATGTGCACTTTATTTGAGAAAAATGTTCTTTCCTCAGAGGCAGTTATTAGGCTTCTTATCCATCCACTTCTTATTATATTCTCTTTCTGGAGGCAGCTGATACCCAGCAGCAACTTTTTGGGCAACTGTGAAGGGCAATATTTCCACAGTTGTTTCTTTGGCGCCGCAGCTTCGATCAAGTGTTTCTCCACCGCTGCCAGAAAACATAACAATTCTCTTTTGAGCAGATTTGTTTTGAGCAGAATTTCTTGTGTAAATTACATGACCGAACAGCTCACTGCAACATTTCCCTTAAAGACTTTTTACTGAACAGGCGTTGTTTCAGATTGTAGTTAAACAGTTTATGTTTTCATGACCAGTTTAGCTCACTGACAAAATGATATCATTAAAAAACTAAACACGAGCTGATAAAAAAACAAGTAACGCCTCATTCAAACGAGCAACATGGACCAAAGAAATATCCTCAAGCCAAAATAAAAATAAAAATAAAAACGTTTATTAGTCACAAAATGTTACATGTTGAGTAAAAGTGTCCCAGAATTTTAGACTTGAGTCAGACTTAAGTCTCAAATATGTGGAGGATTTCAAACTGTATTGAGACCTGACTCTAAAGACTTGATGTGACTTGGTCTCATATGTAGAAACACAGCTATGGAAAGAACATTGTTCAACACTCAAATCTGACAGACTTGGGACTCATCATGGACTCGTCTCGAAGGACTCAAGACTAGATCTGAACTTGTTCTGGACTTTTCATGAATCACTTGAGACTTGACTTTGGCTTTTTGGACTGACGTTAGATTTAACTTGGACCTCTCTTAAATGATGTCAGGCTTGACGAGGACCTGTGTTGGATGACTTAAGATTGGACTTTGACTTATCGTCAATGACTTATGACTTTGTTTGGACTCGTTTTGTTTTGGACTTTGACTTTGACTTTTAGTTGTCTTGGATTACTTAAGACTTGACTTGGACTCATCGCAAATTAATGGAAACTTAACGTCGACTTGGATTAGTCTTGAATGACCTTGGATTAACCTGCTTTGACAGACTTTAGGTTTGAGTTGGTCTTATCTTGAGTGATTTGAACTTGACTTGGATTCATTTTGAAGACTTCAGACTAAATTTGGACTTATTTGTAATGATTTGAAACATGACTCAGACCTGTTTTGAATAACTTGAGATTTGACTTGGTTTGTACACCTCCACACTTGGTTTGACTCAAGACTCAAGTAGGATTTGTCTCATCATGGTTTAGGGTTGACCTTTAACAGACTATGAGACTTATCTTGGACTTAAATGATTAGAACTTGACTTGGACTTGTCTTAAATGACTTCAGGTTCACCTGCTATGACAGACTTGAGGTTTGAGTTGGACTTATTTTGAATAATTTAAACTTGACTTTGACTTGTTTTGAAGACAAACTCAACTTGGACTTATTTGTAATGACTTGAATTCCCTGAGATGTGATTTGGATCTAGCGTGTTTCAAATGACTTGAGACTTAACTTGTCTTGAGAAATTTAGGAGGTTTTGAAGATTGTGATTTTGAAATGTATGTATCATTTGAGGAACAGAATGTGTAACTTCCTGTTTACCTTGTACAGACTCTGTATTCAGTATAAAAAACAATAAAATGTAAAAAGCAGGAGAGGAGCAGGAATGTCGAGGTCTTATCGGATGTAAAAATATTATTTTAAGACTCTCTGGTGTCAATTATTTCTACATGGGCGACTGGGGAAAACAATCTGTTGTATTATACACACGCGCACACACACACACACACACACACACACACACACACACACACACACACACACACACACACACACACACACACACACACACACACACACACACAGAGGAGGAGTTCCTCTAGGCTATTTATAGAAGCTGCCCTGATTTCACTACCTACTATGAATGAACTCACCTACACAGATTTTATTCATATCTGCCTGTGTGTTTATGAAGCTGCCTGTAATGTCGTAGTGAGGAGGTCAAAGGTCAGAGGTCACAGCTGGACTGGGAAGTTCATCACAAAGGAAGAGAAAATAAAAAGCAGAGGGGATGTTTTTATTGCAGCGGAGGGTTTTTGAGCTCAAACAGGAAGGAAATATGACCGCACACACGCACACGCGCACGCGCATGCGCACGCACGCACGCACACACACACACACACACACACACACACAAAGATCTAGTTAATTTATTATTCATATGGCATTTACAATATTAATCAGAGGATGTGTGCTCATTCTAGTTTAATTGGCACTATTAAAGTGTGTGTATGTGTGTGCATGTGTGCGGGTCCATTACCAATTAATTCCTGCAATGAATGTTTCCCAGATTGCCTGCTTTCAGTTACATCTCCCCGTTGGCAGCAGCAGTCTCTCGGATCTTTGATGTGCAGGAAACAGACGCTGCTGCTCACTTTCTACACTTTGTATTCAGGCGATTTGTCACTTATCTCTGTAAACCAACGCCTGGTCGGTCAAAGCAGCCAAGACATTGGAATGTAATTTAGGAAAAGTAATTCGATTTTGGAAGAATATTTGGCATCATTATTTTTATGTTTAAACAACTGAATTAATAAAGAGACTGTCACTCAATCAAACTTTATTTGAATAGCACCTTTCATACAGGTTAGTGCAGTTCAAAGTGCTTTACAGATGACTGACCAGCAGAAAGTGTGGACGGTAAAAACATCAGAAAAGACAAAAGCAATTCAGCGAGTTAACGATTCAACAATTTGAGACAACCAACGAGAGACAATAAAGTTACAAAAATGTAATAGAATAGAATCAAAAGCTATAATAAAAGTAATAGTAGTAAAACAGGGTGAAATAAAAATAAATTGATGAAACAGAACACAATTGTACAACTTAAATACAATAAAATAAGTGATAAATAAAATAAAAATGAAATACAATACAATTTTTGAACTTATTTTGCATGAAATACATAAATAAAAATGTAGATAAAAATGTAAAAAATGTGAATAATAATAATGAAAAAATGAGAATGAAATGAAAGATGCCTATAATGTCTAAAAACATTTTCTATAAACAAATCTTTATCAAAGGCGTAGCTGAATAGGTAGCTTTTAAGTGAGTGAAATAATTTTAAGCAATATGTAAACGGACAGGCAACCAATGTAAGAACTTTAAAACAGGGTTGACCAGATTGGAGAGCATGACAGTAGTCCAGCCTGCTCGATATAAAAAGGTGCATGAGTCTCTCTGTGTCACTCAGAGGCGATATTTATAGGTGATAAAACGCGGATTTGGTGATCAGTTTCTCTCTCTGAGCTTTAGAACTTATTACTAAAATTTCTATTTTATCCTGGTTGAGCTGTAAAACGTGGTGTGACATCCAGGCATAAATTGTCTAAAATACATCTAAAAGGAAATCAATTGATCCTGTGTCATCAGGAGACACGGCCATGTTAAGTTCTGTGTCATCTGCGTAACTATGGAAAGAGATGTCGTGTCTCCTGATGACATCACCGAGGGGTAACATACATAGATCAAAGAGAAGTGGCCCTAAAATCGACCCTTGGGGAACTCCATGTTATTCTGGAGGGTTTGGAGAAGTTATCAATTGAAACAAGGAACTCTCTGTCAGAGAAGTAAAAGGAAAACCAGTTCCAGACGGACAATATCGTCACCAGAAAAATGACAGCATCGTTCAAGTCCTTAAAACTACCCACTATGCGTTTGATTGACTGACACGGCCTTCTAGTGGCCATTAAAACGAGCATGACATCGTTATTATTATGACTATGCAAACCTATGCAGAGAAGGGTGTTGATACACACACCTCACAAATGCAGTGGTGGAAGAAGTATTTCCTCCACTACTAGTAAAAGTCCTGCATTTTTACTCAAGTAAAAATATTCAAGTATTATCAGTAAATGTACTTAAAGTATCAAAAGTAAAAGTATTCACTGTGGAGTAAAATGTTTCCTGTCAGTGTTTTACTATTTTCATACGGATAAAATGTTTCTCGAGAGTTTATGATTAAAAATGCCCCTCGCAAACACGTTAAGGGACCCTCTATAAAATTAGTAATATAAAATATCTGAACAATATATTTGATCCTTAAGTACTTCGTTATTCATCTGATAAATCTGAAGCAAATCTGCTTCTCTCTCCCTCTCTCTCCCTCTCTATCTTTCTTTCTCTCTCCAGGTGAATCATTTATAAATCACATTATCGCTGCTCCACACTGTGCTGGCACTCACTCACTCACTCACACACGCGCACGCACGCACGCACGCACGCACGCACGCACGCACGCACGCACGCACACACACACACACACACACACACACACACAGTACAGCATAGCTATTAATAGCAGCTATTGAAGTTCGTGCAGCTTCTATAAATAGCCAAGAAGGACTCTATTGTGTGTGTGTGTGTGTGTGTGTGTGTGTGTGTGTATATGAGTGTGTGTGAGAGACCTGCCTGGTGTTTCAACCAAACAGATGGCAGTTTGTCCCAAGGTCATGAACAGAGAGGAGGGGAGGAAAGTGGGAATTGAAGGCAAAACAAAGTAAAGTAAAAGCGGAGAAAGAGAGAGAGCATTGAAGAAGAGAAAAAAGAAGGATGTGTTGTGTGGAAGAGCAAGTAAAGTAGACTAAAAAAAGATGGGAGTGATAAGAGAGGAGGAGAACCAAGAAGGAGAATCAAACTGGATCAAAACATGAGAAGAAAATGAAAGACAAGGCTCGTCAGCATTACTGATGCAAACATGCATCTATACAAACATAACCTATTCTCAATAATAGACTTGATGTCTTTAGCCATTAGGCTTCTGTTTCTTCATATATTAGGCGATAGCTTCTTTAAATGTAAACTATTTCACATTGGGTCTTTCTCAACCAAAGCCCCAGCACCAGGTCAAAGTTAGTCTTTATTTGTTTACATGTAGGCAGGCAGAATGATCTATTAGCAGTTCCTGTTTGCAATGTACTGATGGATGTGCAGACAACCGTCTTAAAAACACGACTATTCTGAAGGAAGTTCTGGAGCATCGTTTTCTAGGATTTCTTAGCAGATTTATGGACATTTATACGCAATGAGATCAATAAAACTCTAATAAAGTTTGCTCACCCTGAATTATGACTGAGACAAATTACAGGCCAAACCTCAATCACTAACTTCCTGTTGTTTTATTGAAAACCTGCTTTAGACTTCTTAAAACATGTAACGTATAGATCCGTACCTTCATCACGAAGACTTCTGCTTCAGTAAACCTGAGGTTCAACACAGAACCATTTTTTTTATTATTGAAGCCACTCTAATGGCTTCCTTTCAGTGTCTCCATTATTCTCCTTCACTCTTCCTCCTACACAGACATGACTTCTATCTTCACATTGATTTCTTTCTCTGCTCATATTTTTCATTTGACAGTCTTTTAGACCTTCAGAGAACATTTCTGTGCTAATAAATGGTTTTATTAAGACTATAGACTTGGTTCCTCTATTTGATGTTTTTCAATGCAGTCTCTCATTTAGGGTTTCTTACATCAAAACAGTTAGAAATTAATGTGGGTGTATTTTCCATATTCAGAAATAAATGAGCATCTACTAGATGAGATCGTTTTTCACATTTTAACATCATCATTCTTTTTTAAATATAAAGACAGTTTCTTACTTCTGAAACGGAACATATTCTTCTTTTGTCTCATTTCATACTTTTGCTTTTGATAGCGAAGTATATTATATTCCAGTATATATAATATAATACATACATAGTAATATTATTCTTTATTGTGTTGTTAGCAGTCATGGTACCAAGATAGTACTTTTATCTCTTTTGTAATACTGGTAGCAGGCTGGTACTAACGGCAGCAGCTGTAGCACTGCTACTGTGGTCGTAGTAGCAGTTGCAGTAGTAGTAGTAGTAATTATGATAAACACAATAAACATCTGTTTAATGACATGAATGTAAAAGTCACACACACACACACACACACACGCACACACACACACGCACACACACACACGCACACACACACACGCACACACGCACGCACACGCACACACACACATACACGCACACACACACACACACACACACATACACGCACGCACACACACACAACCTTGATATTTTCAAAATAAAAGTCCTGACTAGCTGGTCGGTGTCCTAAATGTATAGAAACGGAAACAAAAGCATCAGATAAATGTTGATAAATGTTGATAAAACATGAGGTTGTCATGTATCAGCCAGCATAAAGGTGAGTTCAGGTTTGTGTGTGTGTTTGTATTGTGATATTTGACCTTGACTCTACAGTTGTCATGCTCCATCCTCAGCTCCTGTGCCCTTGGCAATATGGTTGTCATGGCAACCGCGGCAGCTAGCAGGCTCATTGGCTGGCAGGTTGAGGAGGGAGAAGCGATGTCGAAGGGTGTGTGTGTTTGCACGTATGCGTGTGCGTGTGCAGAGCAGACAGCATCCCTGAGATCAATGGGGCTTTGTGGCTGACACACCTGTTCTATTTCTGTTATCTTCTTCTTATTCTGCTGTTGCTTCCTTCACAGTCTCTCTGGGTTTTACACACTTTTGCAAGCAACACCTTTCCTGACTCCACACACACACACACACACACACACACACACACACACACACACACACACACGCACATAATGTCTCTCAACACCAGACTGAGGAAGATTCACATCTATTAATGTCAAATCTGGTCCTCATTGAAGTGAAGAGGGAGATTTCAAGGTCACAGCAGTGACCACACACACACACACACACACACACACACACACACACACACCCACGCATCCAGGATCATTACACCATCAATAGAGCGGAGAGGAGACTGTGTGTGTGTGTGTGTGTGTGTGTGTTGATAATGATGCCATTAAGCAGTGAGCGTATATTTATAGAAGTCTCTTTGTAAAAGAGAACACACTCTGACCCTCTGAGAGATAAAGAGGAAAACTAAGACAGGTTTATAAAAAGTGTGTGATTTAAACTTAAAGTTGATCTTAAGAGGGTTGACACTTCAACTTGTTTTCTATTTTTATTTTTGTCTTTTCTCTCATTTATTTATAGATATGTCATATTGACTAATATAAAAGATTTGACAAGCAAAAATCTACAAAAAATCTAATAATATACAGTACAAAGCCTCTTAAATAAAATATGTGTGTAATTGTGTCTCCTTGTCATGTTAGGTGACATTTCTCCTCTAAATTTCTCACATGGTTTCATTTGACTAAGATTGGCTAGAAGTTTTGACTGTGAACTGTCCTCCCTCCTCCCTCCCCCCCCCTCCCCTCTCCTCCCCCCCTCAGCCTTGCGTTGCACCCGGAGCGCTCCCTGGTGGCGACGGGTCAGGTGGGGAAGGATCCCTACGTGTGTGTGTGGGACTCCTTCACTGTCCAGACCGTCTCTTTGCTCCGGGACGGACACACACACGGCATCGCCTGCCTCGCATTCAGCGCTGACGGACAGGTGAAACACACACACACACACACACACACACACACACACACACACACACACACACACACACACACACACATGTTTCATGTTTGAAGTGACACACTTTATGCATGCACATTCTGTACACACACACACACTGAGCAAAATTAATGATCCATAATATGATTCAACTGGCTGACCACTGTGGCTGTGTGTGTGTCCAACAGATGTTTTTTTGTCATTAAAGGACAATCGTGTATCAACCTAAAGGTCACAGCACACACACACACACACACACACACACACACACACACACACACACACACACACACACAGAGTGAAAGCAGGACAAAAGAGGGGGAGGACAGGAAGAGAAGAACTGATGTGGAAGGACATGTATGATGATGAAGGTGTTTTTCTTCATCACTCTAGTTTAGTAACTTGGACAATCAATGGCTGACGTACACAAACGCTACACATCCTTGACAGAAGAAGAAAAACCCTAACATTTTTCTCAACTGTCTCATATTTTCCAAAATGACCTTTATCAACACAACGTTGACATAGTTAAGGGTACAAGACAGAGTTTAAGGGCATTTAATAGTGTTAGATTGAGTTTTAGGGTAACAGATGAGGGTTAGAGTCCTAATAAATATGTCCGTTATTGTTCTCCACTGTTTGGTCGAGCACATTGTGAGTCACTATCTTATTGAAAGAAGTGTTGAACTGATTGATCCATCTCTACCACTCGGTTTAGGTCTCACTGAGTCTTTAAATAGTCTGCCTCTTCAGTTCGCCTCCTTACAGGAAGTTAGCAACAAAAAGCCACTCCAGACATGAGGTTGCACAATGTTAGGTCTAATTTTCAAAGGTGAGCATATTATTTCTTAGGTCTTACTTATCAGAACTATGTAACTTCATACAACAACATTTTTTTTTAAACTTTTAAAAATTTAAAAAATGTGCTCTCTAATTGATGACATTTTAACAATACTAATTCCTTATTAATTCCATGTTTAAAAATATTATATAATATTGGCATTACAATGTTATATAGGTTTTTATATTTTTGTTTTACAAATAATAGATGAACCCTTATACCTTGCACTTTTCTGATTTATTCCTTCAAAAGGTTCTCATTTTACTTGACCTTTTAAAAAAAATGGTATTTGTAAATGTATTTTATTACGTTTACCATGAAGAGATGTCTCAACTGTTTGGTATAGGCCATTATTTAAACAGAAAAGAGGGGTCTGCTAAGAAAGAGGCAAAGTGTTTGATGCAGATTTAGTTCCAGCCATCGCCGTGTGTGCAGCCTGTGCAGCCAACCTCGTCCAAATGTAAAACATTTCCATCACACAGTCACCTGCTGGTAGATTTATATTGTGTGTGGCTTCATCACCATCATCATCTCCTCCCACTGACTCTCCACTGTGACTCAGTTCATCTGCTGCGAACGTCATCAGACAAACATACTATGAGTTTGCAGCAGCGCGACGGGTTCAATGTCATCAGGAGATTTCAGTTGTCTTCAGGTGTTCAATTAGTTTTCAGGTTTCTCTCCATCTCTTCAGTTTCTCCCACGTGTCGTTCAACCCGTGAAAATGAAACACAGCTCAGTGTGCCGTCAGAGAGCAATATTTAAAATGAGTTGTCTCTGGATGTGAGTGGGCGGCACTCTGAGTAAATGAACAATCTCTCAGTGCTTCAGTCTCACACATGCAGATACAAAGTAGTAGTCTCTGATGAACCTGCAGCTCCGTGCTTTAGTGATGGCCTGAGCGTGTGATTTACTGCCCCGACTCGTTTTCTGTCGTAACCCACCTGCCACGGGAGGCAGCTGTTCATTTCCTGTTGCACAGTGTGTTCCCCAAGTACAGATTCGCTTTCTTTATTGTCTTTTTCACTGTTGAATGCATTGTGGAAATAGTTTGTGTAGCATAAAGTTGTGCTTTTCTCAAATTTCCCCTGTAGTGTCACTGGGCCGTTTTAGATATCTGGGCGCCCCAGCTGCATCACCAGGTCCCATTCAGAACGAGTAGCAGCCTCTTGCTGTCCCAGCATTCGAGTGCTCTTGACCTCATGACATAATTCGTTTTAATTCTGCGTCATTGTAAGTTGCTCTGTCAGCCAAATGCCCCGACTGTAAATCGTATCTGGCAAAGCCCTGTTGTTCATTTTGTTCCAGACCTCTTGTTCATAGTCACATCAAAATAAATACAAACCAGACTCTAGCAACCGAAGCAATAATGCCAGGTGACGTTATTGTAGAGAAACAAAGGTCGAGGTGGATGGATGGGTCAAAAAAACACCAGACTTCAACAAGGGCGCTGTTTTTTTTTCTTCAAAATCATCGAACAAAACCAGCTTCAGGAAAGTGACCTTTACATCAGTGTAAAATGCCTGTTTGCTGAGGAAGAACACATTTGAAACTCTGGCTTTCAAAACTGTCAGTAAACTGCTTTGAGTTTTGTTGTCTATGGTTCTTATGCGTGTATTTCCTTCTGCCCAACTGTTAAAAAAACATGAAACAAAATCAGACTGTGATGTGAAGTGACAATGTAAATGATCCATGCTGTTGTGTCGGCAGTTTTTA
Organism: Ophiodon elongatus; assembly: GCA_016806645.1. Lineage (NCBI taxonomy): Eukaryota > Metazoa > Chordata > Actinopteri > Perciformes > Hexagrammidae > Ophiodon > Ophiodon elongatus. Next base: position 1,302,238 of record JACSYO010000412.1, read on the forward strand.
ATTCTGTGAGTAAATCAGAGTAAACACTGAATCAATAAAATAATCATAAATCCAGCGGAATAATGAATCAAGTGCCCGGGCGTTGGTGCAGCTGATTTATAATTAAGTCGTACCACAGAGTCTGGAATGCTTTATATTATGCTTTCTGCACCACTGCTGCCCTTCAAATAAAATGCAATTAAGAGCTGAGCATCAGCAGCTAAAGATGTCCAACTTTGACTTCTCGTGATGAAACGACAGTAAACGAGACCATCAACTAGAACATTGCTTATTTTAGTCAGACCCTGCTGCAGTAAAATGAAATGTTTTCTAAAGGGACTCTGGTGATTTGAAACATTACCCCTTTTGTCCACAGGGACCGCCAAGATCAACACAAAAATAAAGTTCCCTGTAGTAGCTTTAAGTTATTAGAAACATTGTTCTCTTATTTGTATATACTTTTCAGCATGCATTGCATTATAAAGCATGACAAACTTGGTTTGAGTTAACAGAAGTAAAAATTCTTAGTTGATAAACTCAAAACCTAAACTTAAGAAATTAATTTAATTGGCTGGAATGTGTTGAAGTTAGTTTAATATAAATTGTCTCAACCTTTTTTAGGCTTTAAAGGTAACTTTTATATTGAAAATATCTGCAAAATATTCCCTCTCAAAGTATTTAATTTGTTTCCCCATTGTAGTTGCCTGGGCTACAGTATGATTTTCATGAATCTGTTTAAGGAGCTCAAAGCTCTCTGTTAAGATTCAGGAAAGTTTATTATATAATATATACATATTTAATATTGAAAAAGTCACTGCTGAACTGATCACAATATTTACAATGTTTTATATTTTTTATTCATGTTTTCTGACTCTTTTCCATCCAGAGTACTAAGTCTCTCTCTCTCCTCTGTAGCGGTTAGCCTCGATCGGCCTGGATGCCAAGAACACATTATGTATCTGGGAGTGGAAGAGAGGGAAGATCCTGGCTACAGCCACCGGACACTCTGACAGGGTGAGAGTGTGTGTGTGTGTGTGTGCGTCTGTGTGTGTGTGTTTGTTACATAGACTGTTTACGTGTGCTAACATCCCCTCTGTCCTCCAGATCTTCGACGTCAGCTGGGATCCGTTTCAACAGAACCGCCTGGTCAGCTGTGGAGTCAAACACATCAAGGTAACACACACACACACACACACACACACACACACACACACGCACGCACACATAAATAGAGTCCTGTTTATTTTCTAATGACAGTTTGAGGTGACAGTTGTAGTCTTTGGATGGAGCTGAAACATCATGAGTACTAAAGATGAACAACTGTGTTGGTTCTTTGATAAAATCATTTTTATGACTACTTACTTAACTTACCGCTGCTCTCTCGCCGAGCATGTCTTGACACTATGACTTCACACTAGCAGCATTTAGACAAAATGCACAGAAATGCAGCAACAAAACGGAAACACTAAAAAGTGATGCTCCCGGTTTAAATTGCCTAGCGTTAGTCTTTTACATATTATAAGGCTGCCAATTAAAATAATCGTAATAATGATAACGTTATGTTAGCTGGGCTGCACGGGGGTGTAGTGGCTAGCATTGTCACCTCACAGCTAGAGGGGCCCAGGGTCAATCCCCGATCCCAGGCAGTCCTTCTGTATGGAGTCTGCATGTTCTCCCCGTGACAGTGTGGGTTCCTTTTGGGTTCCTCCCACAGTCCAAAGACATGCAGCACAGGTTAATTGGACTCTAAGTTGCCCGTAGGTGTGAATGTGAGTGTGAATGGTTGTCTGTCTCTGTATGTGCATTGTGATAAACTGGCGACCTGTCCAAGGTGAACCCTGCCTTCACCCAATGTCAACTGGGATCGGCTCCAGTGCCCCGCGACCCTAAAGTAGGGTAAGCGGTTTGGATAATGTAATGGTTATGTCAGCTGGCTATCAATCTCTGATGACTGATAACCCTCTATATACTATAATTCTGGGGTTTAAGTGTAGCCAGCCGATATCTGGGTCAAGACTTTTTGGTTCGCTGTTCGTTGTTTAAAGTCAGATTAGCAACTTGAGATGTGAGACTGGAGTTGGAGTTGAGAGACGACGTTTAACTCCAGATTGTTTCACAAGTAGCCAGTTCTACAGTAAAAAGCTAAATCATTGTCAGACGATAGCCAGTAGATTCCCAGATTGCATTTTGGCCAATGGGTTCCATCTCTTCTGTTCTGACTGTTTACCTGCATTCAACCAAAGCCTGCTGGAATTTGATTGGTCACTACTAGTCGAACTATTAAGGGAAACCAGAACGCTTCAGATACCAGAATCTTGTCCCGTTGCCTACAGATTCTACATGTGAATGCAGAATCTGTTTATAGAGAGTATCTGTCTATACCATGACTAATTACTTTCAAGGATTCAAGGATCATTTACTGTCATTATGCAACACAGGGATGCACAAAACAAAATGCAGTTGTAGCTCATTTACAACTCAAGAAAAACATTAATGCACAAAACAAAAACAAAAGTGCATTCATGTAGAGCATTTTTTAAACTTGCATCATAAGGAATGTAAACAGCAGCAACAAAAGCAATTCTCTGGGCGACATCTTCACATTACAAATACAACATGAGGAAAACATTGTCCATCAACTTTGACTGATGTCTGAGCACTAAGCATTACGGTGTAAACACAGAGTCCACCTCCTCTCGTCCCACTGGAGCCCTGCTCTCTGTCCTGCGGTCCTCCCATCAACTGCAGCTTGATCAGACAGCCAGGAGCATGCTGGGTAGTGGAGTAGCCTCAGGTACTAGCTGGGTTAGCTTAGCTCCTGTCTTGGCTCTCCTCCCTGGGCCAGTTTGGTGGCGTTTGGTTCTGGAGGTCATGGCTGATTGTCTCAAAGTCCGCTGCATTTCCTTTTTCAATGTTGATGAATGTATTCTGTCAAATGCCATTAGTCCTTCAGTAACAAACACACAAAAATAACAAATTTAAACAAAACAATGTAGTGAAGTTCAGGGAGCTACCAGCCGCAGGATGTACATGATGTTCTTTATGCTATTAAAATAAACCAAAAGGCTGAACTACCTTTTACCTCAACTTACGAAAAGCGACTTTAATAACTTCAAAGACAAACGTCATGGCAACAACTAGCGTGTCCCAGCTGTGTGCATCACATTTTTGCAGCTATGTGTTGGTCAAAATGTTTTTTCTGAATTTGCAGTGCGTTGAGCTCTCAGTGCCACTATGTCTGTTGTAATTGTGCTGTCAGGTCTGAATAGTCTGAATACAGCTGTAATAAACGTTAACGTAAAGGTCTCCTCTGTCTGAAGGACAAAAAGCCCTTGACTTCAACAGACCGATGGATCCAGCAATGTTATGCGTTAATATCTGTAAAGGTCTCATGTGTCCTCTCTCTCTCTCTCTCTCTCTCTCTCTCTCTCTCTCTCTCTCTCTCTCTGTAGTTCTGGTCTCTGTGTGGTAACGCTCTCACTCCAAAGAGGGGGATTTTTGGGAAGACAGGCGACCTGCAGACCATCCTGTGTGTTTCGTCTGCTAAAGATGACTTGACGTACTCCGGGGCGCTCAACGGGGACATTTACGTCTGGAAGCTACTCAACCTGATACGAACAGTTCAGGCTGCACACGGGGTGAGAGACCTTTGACCTCCATTAAAAGTTGTCTGCCGTGGCAGCAGAGAGTACAAAGTAGAAACATCTTTTATAAAACTGGCAAAAACATTGATAAAAGTTAAATTACTTCATTAACCAGTATTCTTCCGATTATTTTATCAATAAATCAATTCATTGTTGAGTCTATTTAATGTCAGATAATACTGTGACAATTTCCTAATGCCAAAATTAGCTTTTTTTGTCCGGAAACCCTGCAAATCGTCAACATTGAGAAGTATTTGTTCTTGAAAAAATAAACGATTAACGATTAATTGATTATAAAAATAGTTGATTAGTTTTCTAACAATTGACTAAACAATTTCTAGTTAAAGCTTTAAATGACTGACCACAAAATACTCAAAAAACTGAACTTACTGTCACAAAATCACAAAGATTGTTGCCATATTTCTCTCCCAGACCTGCATACTCACCTGACCTTTACCTCAATAAATACTTCATCTTTTATCTACTTGGTTTTCTAGTTGTACTTTTGGGTCCAAACGTTACACCAACACAGAAATTCCACTCGTTTACAAAAACATATAAGAAAGCATTGCTGTAATTAAATTTAGTCACAAAAAGGCCTTCAACATTTGTAATTTTAATAACAGAATTTGTTCCAGATGTTTTAATCTACATGTGTAACGCACTAAAAGTTATGAGAAAATATCAAAAATATTCAAAATGGACAGTTTTGGAATATTTTTGAAGTCTAGATCTGCATCAACAACTTGTTAACCTGAACTGGCATTGATTATTGTATTTATATTTTGGATTTGCACCTCATTGTTAGGCTCTTTAATTTTTATATTTGCACTCTTTGTATGTAGCACTCTACCTAACTTTATATAGCAACTGGTGCAACGTTTTATCTTTTCATATCTTATCTTCGTCCTACAGGAACCGTTCTAACTAACCAAACTAGATGTGTTTTTTTCAGAAGACCTTCTGCCCTGAAACTGTTCACTGGAGTTAAACATACTTTTAGTGGGAATTTGCTGTAAAAAGGAAGAAAAATAATAATATATTGATTTGCTCAGTTTGTGAATAGAGACACCAGTTATTATTTAATAAACATTAGTTCAACTACCTGGCGCTTTGATCCAGAAATATAAGTGTGAGTACCATAAACAACCCAAATTTATGTGTGTGTGTGTGTGTGTGTGTGTGTGTGTGTGTGTGCAGGCTGGTATCTTCAGCATGTATTTCTGTGAGGAGGGTTTTGCAACAGGAGGCAGAGACGGCTGCATCCGACTGTGGGACGCCGACTTCAAGCCGATCACCAAGATCGACCTTCGAGAGGCCGAGCAGGGTTACAAAGGTACAAACAGCAGCACTAAACACCAGAATACAGTCACAACATCAGCAAGACATAAACATTACATTCATACAGTTTGGACAAACTCAGCATGGGGCAATGCTTTGATGTGCAAGACCAAGTTCATGTGACCAATGAGAATTGCCGAGCTAGCTTTAGTGCTAGTGAGCTTCTCACGGCTCTAATTCTTACATTATAAGTAACGTCAGCATAGTCATCATATTTTTCAAAAATCTGGTTCTACAACAATGGCAGCTGGATTCTCTTGATGTCACAAAAGCGCGCGAGAATCGCGGGGATCACATGTCACACGAAAGTCCATCTTCAAGTAATGAGTTTGTGTCCAGTAAGCCAGTGACCGGACCAATCAGCCTCCTGAGGAGCGACCGGCAGCTACAGGGCGTCGCTTAGGTGTGTGTGAGACGATGCCGAGAAGCGACAGTTTGTTTTAACAACAATGGCGGCTCCTGAAGAGGTTAGCTCAGGAGCTGCAACAGCATCAGTTATATCAGAACTGGAGAATATTGAAACAAGAGACACTGAAGGCTTTTCTCAATGGAAAATATGTTTTCTCGTCCCCGCAAAGTAGTCTTCCAGCGGCAGGCAGTGAGGAGGAGGGACTGACTCATTTTTGGTCTAATAAACAGAAAATCCATTAAATTCAGTGCCTAATGACTTCTCGCTATTATCCAAGCTACTGTAGCTGTCATCCACTCTGGCTGTTTATTTGTCAACTCGTCGTCGAGACTTTCACCAAACGGAAGTGGCTTCATCTCTCAGCCCACTAATATTATGCAATGATTAGACTTTAGGGGTGAAGTTACTCTTTAATAAAGACATTCAGGCCACATTTCTCATACATTTTAGACTTCTGGAAGCCACAAAGTTCAATTTCAATATTGGGTGTTAGTTGCAAGGTTTGTATAAATACATGTAGATAAATAATCTTTATTGTGTCTCCTTCACTTCTAAACCGAAAGTAAGATTGCAGGTTAATATCAGGGGGAGATAGACACAGACTTGACTATCCGTTATTTGTGTGTCAGTGTGAAACCTTTAAACCTCTCCTGTTAACGAGCGCTCTCTTTGTCCACCAAAAGCACCCTGACTATTTACACCTTTTCTTCAAACCTCATTTAAGTTGAATACACCCACTGACGTTAAATATCACTTCATCTCCTTTTCTAAAGGCAGATTTTACCCATCATCCTCCTCGCCAGAGAAGAATAGAGAGAAGAGAAAAGGTCACTTTGTAATCGAAGACTCTTTTGTCAGTTGAAGGTTGTGACGCTTCAGTCTCCTTTCTGAAAAAAATGAGGAGGTGGCGGAGGCTTGAATCCTTCACTTCCATTTCAGTCTTTCTCTTTTCCCTGTAAAGACATTTGTATAAGATCTTCAGTTGTCAAGTTCCGTCTTTAGTTTTAAACAGAAATGACCTGATTTTCTGTCTTTGAGGAGAAGTTTTCAGGAGAGCAGGGGTGTGAAAGTTTGTCTTCCGCAGGAGAAGGGGACTAAGCTGAAGACTCAGAGGTGGTGAACGTTTGAACTCCTTAATGCCGACGATAGAGATGTTATTCTTTTAGGAAAAGCTGCGGGGGTGCACCATTAAGCCCCTGGCCTCCTTTTTATGTATCCTCCTTCTGAAGCTTTCTGAGGAGAAAGTTTGAAAATAAAATACGAGAGAGAAAGAGGTAAAGGTTTTGTCTTCTCTGTTTCCAGTCAGAGTTGGAAATGGCCTCGTTCTGGAGAAGGTGGAAGTTTAGCTCCTTTACCTCGAAGGGCTTTGAAGAAAGTTACTCCTCAGTCGGAGATGGCTTCTGGTTGACAAGGGTTAAGGACAGAAAAGGTTTTCAGGCGTTTTTTTCCTCTCTGAAGGTGAAAATATAAAAATCTATAAGACAGAAGGTTTGTCCTGTTATCAGCCATGTTAGCGGACAATCTAATAAACAACTACTTGATGGACTGCCATAATTGTTTTTACAGATATTCATGATTTCCAGAGGATGAATCCATCTGACTTTGATGATTTTTCTTCTCGCACCACTACAATGTTCACATTTGTGATTAAACCATCAGAATCAGATGAAAATCCGGTTTATTGCCAAGTAGGTTCTTTGGTGTAATAAACAAGAAATATAATAAGAGAAAATTAAATAAAAAAATTAAAACAAGTATTGTGAAAATCAAGAACTTAAATATAAAATAGAAGAAAAGTAAAGTAAAAATATGGAATAAAGATGATAAAATATTGAATATATCTTAATTAAAATGAAACATCTTCACGGTTTTTATGAGATTATAGTTTTGTGCAAAATAGTGTCCACTGAATGTGCAAAGGTATGAGTATCAAAAAAGCAAATGAGTGCCTTAATATTCCAAAAGATAATAGTCCAAGAGAACATCTTTTATTTCACTTTAACTCTCATCCTCCCAACATATTTAACACACTTTATTTGTTATGTAATTAATGTCTGAAGAAAAAAAACGGATTATTATATTTTCTTTAGGAAAGTTAGAGTTGTGTTGTTCTCCTTAACAATGACTAATTGTGTGTGATACTTTAAATTAGGACCCATGGCAAACATGTTACCTATCTATTCTATATTATCTATTAAAACTGCATATTGTTGAAAGTCTATTTTTACCATGAATCATTTCTACAGTTTCATTGAGGCTCATGATGAAAAAAAAATAAGCCTGAAAGAAGCAGTCATTTTTCCATAGTTTTTTTCTAAGAGGAACCCTTAAAGGTTAATTTGGATGACTAATATCTAAATTCCCCTCCTGTAGCCTTTAGGGCTAATAAAAAAGATCCACGTGTGAATACACACCTGTATTCAAGGCCGACAAGAAATGCATCATTTGTTCATGGCTCCTCTCTCACACAGCGGACAGATGTTTCGATCGAGCAACATGAGAGTAAATATTAAAAATCTCAGTGAGGAGCAAAATAGATTCTAGTGTCCCAGGAGCCGAATGTGAGAAGGAAGAGAAGACGTCAAAATGAAATGAAAGCAAGACATGATAATTCTTTTTCTCACATTTCTTTCCTCTGGGTTGTTTAGCGGTAATTTGTTACGGTGAAGTTTTCTTCTCTGCTGCCTTCGGGCTGCTATTAACACTTCTGAGATGAAACATCAGAAATACTTCCCAGAGTACTCTGGCAGTGCAAGTCCTCCAAATTACCGTCTGCTATCAGGATGCTTTGGCTGGTGAATCTGCAGGGAGGAGGTTTTAACAAAGTTACATGAAACCTCACACGGCGGTTCATGCCGTCAGCGACAGCAGACGCTCCAATTGTCGCTGCTGAACGGCTCTGCAAATTAAATTTTAGATGCTGGGGAACAGGAGTGTGGCGGAGAGGTTAGAAAATACAGAGAAAGAAAAAAAGTGTGTGACTTCCTCCTACCTTGACAAAAGTTAAAAATCTTTCCCCAATAGTCTGCCACTTCTGAATCATCCTGTAGATATAATAATATACTAGTATTATTTTCCTTTTGAATAAATGTAGTGAAGGGAAAAAAGTACAATGTATCTCTCCAAGACGTAGCGGAGTAGAGGCACAAAGTCTCCTGAAAAGAAAAGTCAAATACATACTTAATGAAGAGTTTAGAAAAATATAAGGGTTTGTCATTAATTAAACGACCCAACAGCTGAAATAATTGGTTCATTGATCAATTAGTCCATATTTGCTGCTTTTCCTTTTAATAATATTAATAATTGTAATGCATTAGTAGTAATGTTGAGGTTTGGACTGTTGGACAAAACTAATATTGTGACAGTTTCACTTTGGGCTCTGGGTAATTGTGACGACATCGGACACACCGACCTTACGGTAAACACTGTTAGCTCCGTCAGCACTGTTGCTGTTGTTTGAGTCCCAAAACCCGGAAATAAGTCTGTGGTTATTCTTTGGTCTCAGAGTAAATTTTTATTTTGAATGGGTTCTTGCTTAGATGCCTGAAATAAAGTCTGTGGTTAACACAAGCCTAAGATATTTTAATGATTTGCTCTACAATGTAAGATGTGTCAGTTAATATCCCTCGCATTAATTGTGAAGCTTTTAAATGTCTTAAAAAAGACGGTTTCTAACAAGTGGTTAAATGAGACTCCTAACCGTCATCTCACCAATTTGTCCTTCTTCACAGCCTTGTTGTTCATACTTGCACTTATGCGACCCTGGTGTAGTTCTTTTAAAGCCTAACGTTGGCCTTTGACTTGCCAAAAAGAGGTAAAAAATTGTGTTAATCCTCTTCCTCCTCCTCTTCCTCCTCCAGGACTGTCTATTCGCAGCGTCTGCTGGCGAGCCGACCGAATCCTGGCGGGAACACAAGACAGCGAGATCTTTGAGGTGAGACAAATGAAAGGAAATAAAAAATGTTGTTCCTCCCTGCAGAGACGCTTTTATTTTGGTGAGCTAAACGCTGGCTCCTCATTGGCTAACCTCACTGCAACATGTGATACCCAGTCAGCAGTAATGTATTAAAGATCAAACCAAGACCAAGACCAAGACCAAGTAAAGACCAAGACCAGACCAGTGCACGTCCCACACTGCATGACACACTTATGATAAAATGTGGAGCCTGAAAAGCAAAGACACGCCTCAAATTGATCTGAAAGATCCACATTGCCATAAAAACATCCACAGAAAACAAATGAATATTCCTCTTTAATCACCTGTTTTATAGCCATATATAGTGTATTTATAAGTCAACCTTGAGAAATGCCTTGATAAAATAATTACAAGGCATTGCAGAGGTGAGTTTTATTTGCCCTATGAGCATTCACAGTAACGAGTTAAACAAGTAAATCAAACAATTTACAGGCAATTTAGTAATAAGTAACAAGTAAAAGTCCTGTGTGTTCAACACTTTAATGTTGCTGTTGGTTAAGAGGCCAATTAAATTACTTTATATACTGATGGGTTGCTTAATATATAATAATGCATACAATAATTTGATGAAAATAGTCGGCAATACATTTTCTTTCAATTGACTAACTGATTAATGGACTATTCATTTCCGCTGTACTCGTATACACTGTTATGTAGTTAAATTAATAACAAAACATCATATCGTATAGACTCTTCATATGTTGTTTGTGTGGAAATCTTAATTTGTAAAGTAACAGTATGAATGTAGTGGAGTAGAAGTAGAAACTAGTGCTAGTACCTCAAATTTGTACTTCAGTAGAGTACCAAAGGTATTTGGACACAACTTAGCCTAAACTTGACAGTGGTGGAAAGTTATTAAGCATCTTTCCGTCTGCGTCCAGGTGATGGTGAGGGATCGGGACAAGCCGCTGCTGATCATGCAGGGACACAGCGAGGGCGAGCTCTGGGCGCTGGACGTTCACCCCAAAAAACCTCTGGCTGTCACCGGCAGCGACGACCGCTCCGTCAGGTCAGTGCACGGACACTCCTACTCATACAAATATTTATTGACTGGCTCGAGTTGATTTGTAGTGTGACGGTTTCTGCTCGTCTCCAGCATCTGCTCACTGTTTGCTAAGGTTCCTGGGAGACCAATTATATATGAACACACACAGTCAGCTGAACACGGCTGATAAACAACCGCAGTGAAGACAAAGAAAGATGCTGACAAGTTTGTTGGCTTTCCTCATTTTCTTTTTCATATATGATTCTAGTGCATATGCAGTTTAGAGTGATTATCCTGGCAGATTTAACAAGATTTAAATGTAATAAACCATAATAAACTACATTTTTCTCTTGTGTATCGCTGTACTGTACGGCCGACAGTGAGTATATTAGTCAGTGATGAAAAAGGAAACAAATTACAACATTAGTCCCGGTGTTTTCTTTTTAATGACACATAAATCCGAAGTCGGGCTGCACGGGCTGTAGAGGCTAGCACTGTCACCTCACAGCAAGGGTGGTTCTTCTGTGTGGAGTTTGCATGTTCTCCCCGTGGCAGCGTGGGTTCCCTTTGGGTTCTCCGGCTTCCTCCCACAGTCCAAAGACATGCAGCTCAGGTTAATTGGACTCTAAATTGCCCGTAGGTGTGAATGGTTGTCTGTCTCTATAAGTGCCCTGCGATAAACTGGTGACCTGTCCAAGGTGAACCCTGCCTTCGTCCAATGTCAGCTGGGATCGGCTCCAGCGCCCCGCGACCCTGAATAGGATAAGAAGTTCGGATAATGGAATCCGAAGTGTTCTGGTGCTAAAAAGTACTTTTACTGCAGAACTGAGAGAAGAGGTCAGGTTGACTGACCATTCGCAATATCTGAATAATGCATAATGACAACTTGACCGCAACTTTATGCAAATTAGGTCAAGATTCTGTCACTGCATTGCTCCTTTCTCGCCTCAAATGTTTTCATATTTAAGCGTACTGTTTAGCTGTAAAATGAGAAAGTTTGTGACTCGTCCGCCATGTTGAAAAAAGTCGAGACATAACCAATGCACCAGATGGTGCAAACCCACCTTAATCAAACCACTTTGGAGTTGCGCCACGTCTTTGTGTTAGTTTACCTGATTTGTTTTATCTCCACCAGCTTGAGCCCTGCTTCAAACTAATGAGCCCTCTCATTTCATTTGTGTCAACTGCAGGGTTGTCGGGCAAAAAAGTTGAACCTGTCTCCACTTTTGTTGGAACACAATGCAACGTCTCCCAGCAGGCATTGCGTTGGCTTATTAAATACATACAAGCTCAAAATCCAGTATTTTCTTGAGTTTCTGAACACGGTGATCAAAGATAAAACAGCTGCTGCCACCATAATTTGACAGAGTTGTAAAATCCTGTCTTTTAGGTATTACAAACTGTTGTGTAGTGTTTAGTGATCTGATGAGTCCTTTAAACACCAATCTGTTACTCAAACTGGATGGTATTTCATGTCTCACCAGTAACAACACACTCCCACCGAGCAGCCCCCTGCACTGAATCCCTGCTTTCTTTTTTTAAATTAGGACTAACACCTCACTTATTCTCCTGAATGATGTTCTGATCTTCTGGTCAGTAAAACACTGTGGAAGAGTCTAGAACCGAAACCGTACAGGTTCTTCAAAGTTCAGGTTATTGGCGAGTTACCAATTGTTAAGTTACCGTTGTGGAAAAGCTTCATAAGTGTGTATCTTATTTATTAAACCTATATCTGACTGTGTGTTTATGTGTGTATCAGGTTGTGGAGTCTGGCTGACCACGCCCTCATCGCTCGCTGCAACATGGAGGAGGCGGTGCGGAGCGTGGCGTTCAGCGTGGACGGATACCAGCTGGCTCTGGGCATGAAGGACGGATCCTTCACTGTGCTGAGAGTCAGGTAGCACGCACGCACGCACGCACGCACGCATGCACGCACACACACACTGAATTAAAATCTCATATTGCTTGGTTGTAACGTGGCATTAACACAAAATGTTTCTATGTCCGCCTCAGAGACATGACGGAGGTCGTTCACATCAAAGACAGGAAGGAGGTGATCCATGAGATGAAGTTTTCTCCAGACGCAGCGTACCTCGCTGTCGGCTCCAACGACGGACTCGTGGACATCTACGCGGTCGCCCAGAGATACAAGAAGGTAGGTGTGGAGGCATTTTGGCATTGTAGCTGATACTGAAAAGCTCCTTCGCTGGTATGATTGGTTATCACCATTTTATTCTCACATGAAGAAAAACTGTCTCACTATAGGTAGGAGAATGCTGTAAATCAGCCAGTTTCATCACACACCTGGACTGGTCTCTGGACAGCAAAATCCTGCAGACCAATGACGGAGCTGGTGAACGCCTCTTCTACCGAATGCCCAGTGAGTCCCTACAGTCCAAATGTTGCACTAATTATAAGGAATTTTCCAAGAATCAAGAGATTTTTCTATATTATAGAGCAACAATGTGCATCACTCTCTTTATTTTAAGGTACTTGGCAATTCTTGATGATGTCAAAACGACAAAGCTAGACTTAAAGAATCAGCTCACCCAATTTACAAGAAAGAATATTCTTGCACTTAAGGCCAAAAAAGTCATATGTTACACCTTATTATCTTAGGTTTTAAGATATTTAAATAGAATATAGACAGTTACGTGAGTCAAAATAAACGAAACAGACAAGTGAGTCTTTCTGAACGTTTCTCTCAGCAATATAAAAAAATAAATAAAAATAATTCAAGAGGAGGTTTCTAGATATCATCTTACCATGATGTCTAAATGTGGACCTGAAAAATGTCCCCCCTTAAATCCTCATGTCTGCTGTGGGAGAGTGTGTAATGATCAGAGCAAACTGAAAACACACACATACTCAAAACTGCAGGAGACTGTGCGCAGTGCTGATGCACCAGACTGTTAATTGTCTCCAAATACACGATTTCACACACAAAACTCTCTGCAACTCGACTCAGAACCGATTCCAGCGCAGAAGATTAAAATCTGTACCATCCACACGTTTCCTTTTTCTTGCTTCTGTCTGTTACAAATGATTATTATCGATAAAAATGTGCAAATAGGCTGTTTGTCATCATTAGCATCAGCTGAAAGATAAACGGGTGACGCATTTGCTGCAGAAATGAAAAAGTTAATTATTTCATTGATGGTTAAAATGCACACTGCTTTCTTTCTCCCCCTCCTGCAGTGGGGAAGCCGATCGTCAGTAAGGAGGAGGTGAAAGGTCAACGCTGGGCGTCCTGGAGTTGCGTCCTGGGCTCCGAGGTCAGCGGCATCTGGCCTAAATACTCTAATCTAACCGAGATCAACGCAGTGGATGCCAATCACGCTGCTGCTGTACTTGTTACCGGGGACGACCTCGGCCTCGTTAAGCTCTATCGCTTCCCCTGTCTGAGGAAAGGTTTCTACCTTTTCTTTATTTGTGTCTTTTATGCTTTCTTCTCTCTTTATTGTTGTTTAATGTGAGTCGTCTTTTTTCTCCAAGGAGCTAAATTCAAGAAGTACATCGGTCACTCTGCCCATGTGACCAACGTCCGCTGGTCACATGACCTGCAGTGGGTGCTGACCACAGGTGGGGCTGACCACGCCCTCTTCCAGTGGAGGTTTCTGCCAGAGTCGGTCATGAACGGAGGACCGGATACCAACATACAAGGTGGGAAAACCGGGAAGAGCTGAGAAGACAATCTGTGAAGCACATTAGATGACGAGGAACAAAGCTAAATTAAATAAATAAGGAGCTCTGCTATGTAATAAATGTCTGCGATGGACAGTTTGGGGAGTAGTTTGACCTTTGACCTTTGATTTCATTCACCCAATTAACCAAATCACGGCTTTAGATAATGAAGTTACAAAGAACGTGTGTGTCTGTCTCCTCCATAGACAGTCATGGGGACTCCAACAGTGAGGAGTCGGACAGCGACGTGTCGGATGTACCGGAGCTCGACTCCGACATTGAGCAGGAAACACAGATCAACTATGACAGACAGGTACGACGCTGAGCAGGGCGCTGACCAAGGTACTGAGCAAGGCACTGACCAAGGTACTGAGCAAGGCGCTGACCAAGGCACTGAGCAAGGCGCTGACCAAGGCACTGAGCAAGGCGCTGACCAAGGTACTGACCAAGGTACTGAGCAAGGCACTGAGCAAGGCGCTGACCAAGGCACTGAGCAAGGCGCTGACCAAGGTACTGAGCAAGGCGCTGACCAAGGCGCTGACCAAGGTACTGACCAAGGTACTGAGCAAGGCACTGAGCAAGGCGCTGACCAAGGTATTGAGCAAGGCACTGAGCAAGGTACTGACCAAGGTACTGAGCAAGGCACTGAGCAAGGCCTGCGGCGCTGACCAAGGCTGAGCAAGGCGCTGAGCAAGGCACTGACCAAGGTACTGACAAGGCTGAGCAAGGCAGAAGGCACTGACCAAGGTATTGAGCAAGGCACTGAGCAAGGCGCTGACCAAGGTATTGAGCAAGGCACTGAGCAAGGCACTGACCAAGGCACTGAGCAAGGCACTGACCAAGGTACTGAGCAAGGCACTGACCAAGGCACTGAGCAAGGCGTTGACCCCTCAGCTGCTCCAAAGTGGTTTCACAGAGCAGCTTTGCACATGTAGAAATGCTTCAATGGAGGGCTTCACTCTATCAGCTCCTCGTTCTTATTCAGCCACAGCGCGGCAGGGCTCCGTGCAGTTGCCATGGCGATCCTAAAACACGCCTTATCTCCAAAGCCAGCCGCTGCCTGGCACACACGTCCCCGTGACTACCATTTGCCGGGCGCCGCCAGTGCTGCAACAATGTGCTGTTTGGAGATAGAGCACAAAGTGTGTGCGCGCGTGTGTGACAGACAAAGAGAGTGTGTGTATAGATTGAACAGTTGCTCCAAAGTTTAATTGGAAAGAGCAAGACAACATGGATTATTATTTTCTATATTGTAATCCCTCATCCATGGCCTGCCTTCTTTCCCTTTTTTCCAATTTCCTTCTCCCTGTTTTTTACATCCTTCCTTCCTACCTCCCTCTCTTCAGTTTCCTCCTCTCCCCTTTTTTACATCCTTCCTTCCTACCTCCTTCTCTTCAACTTCCTCCTCCCCTCTTTTCGTTTTTGCTGTCGGAACTGAAGTATCACAACAACTATTTTATGGATTTGTTAAGACTTTCATGGTCCCCAGCTTGAATCCTGTTGAAAAGCGGCGATCCCCCGACGTTTCTTCAGGCGTAACCCTGAGGTTGACATTTTTAATTACATTTCTTGACATCAATCGGATAAATTGTCACGAGACTTTGTACAGATATTCATAGATGAAGATGCATGACTTTTCATTTAATGTCTTTTTTAACTGTTATATCTCCACAACTATTAGATGGTTTGCGATAAATTGTAGTTCAGACGTTCATGTTCCACTCAGGATGAAATGTAATAACTTTGGTGATCCTCTGACGTTTCATCCAGCACCATCATCGAGACAACATTTTTATTTGTCCAAATATGTTGGTGCACATGGTGAACATTAAATCTGCTAAACATGTTGAGCTGTAGACTCTTAGTCTTGTTTCAGTTGTAAATTAATTCCTCTCATAATCAGTGTTTAGCTCACACCCACTTAGAAGATGGAAATATATTTTTTTATTTGATTATTAAATTGATAGATTGTGAGAAAATTAAGATGAACAGTGATGGTAAAAGGTTAACAGAGAGGAGAAGTTGAGTTAGACGTTAGATGTTTAGCTCACAGCCACCCAGGAGGAGGAATTTTATTTCCTTTGAGATGATTTTACAACGAGGAGACGTTGTGGAGAAATCAGGGAGTCTAGATCCCAAACCTCCTGGGAGCAAAGTCTCCCCCTGTGAAACTCCCAGACGGCTGAAACACGCCAACTCACCCTCAACCGAATAATTTGCATTAAAAATGAGCAGGCGTATTTCACTGCGTAAAACATTGCAGACCGTGTTCAGTTTCATTCTCCAACCGATGAAGAGAAGCGGAGAAACGTCTGCACCGCAGATGTCATGTTGTTATGTTGAGATTATTTATTGATGATTGAGACTACGATGTCTGAGATGATCTATGATCTCATATTCTTGATGAAATGAAGATGATCAATGAGCGAAAGTCTGTCCGACTCCACGGGACATCGTGAGACTTGGTAACGTCAAAAAATATGATGATGCAACATAAAAAAGATTAGATTCATTTTGTCATTCACTTGAAATATCATTCTTCGTCTTACTTCTATTCCTCTTCTATGATTTCTAACAGATTTAAGGATGTTGATTTATGAGACAGAGCTATGATCATTTTCTGTATCATGTCTGTGTGTTTCTCAGAGTTATGACTGAGGATTTTGACGCAAACTGCAACTTTCAAGCACTAATGTTGTGTTCAGACTGCGAGCGACACAGCGACAGGTCAAGTCATCTTCAATGCATGACGGGCGTGACACGCTATGAATCAAAATTGAGCTAGTCTCAACTTTATTTTCTTTTGTTTTCGTTTTCCCTTCTCCCCCCACAATTCCCATCCGTTCTGCCTAAAAATAGTATTCTTGTCGTTGAACAGTTCCCGACAGTTAAGTTGACCACGCTTGGCCGCTTTGTTGCTTTGTTGCTGAAAGTCTGAACGAAGCATAAGGGATTTAATTGTGGTCCAGAGCAACTTATCCCAACAAACAAAGGATTAACACAACATTTGTTGTAGATATGTAAGGCCTGTCGATGAGAATGTACACAATACAATAATGTTTCAGGAGTTTGCAGTGAAATGTCCCAACCCCGGTCCTGCTCCCCAGAGGATGAACCCTTTAGATTTTAATCTGGCCTCACCATCAGGACAAACTTTGACATTTTTAGCTCCACTACTGTCTAAATAATTCTGATGTTTTGCTAGTCCAACACTTCCATTTTGACTTTTAGTTGTTATGAAACAGCCCTCTATTTTGTATATGTGAGAAAAGTATGTGTGTGTGTGTGTGTGTGTGTGTGTGTGTGTGTGTGTGTGTGTGTGTGTGTTTATACAGGTGTATAAGGAGGACCTGCCTCAGTTGCGACAGCAGAGCAGAGAGAAGAAACAGCAGGTTGGATCTCTGAAGAGACAGAGAGGACCAGACCAAGGCCTCCGCCTGCAGTTTGTTCACGGGTAACATATCAGTTTGTTCGTGTTATACAGCCCGTTTCAGACATGCACCTCTTCGCGTAAATGTTTTTTTATTATTATAAATTATTAATGTTGCTTGATCAAATAATTTGACAGACCATTTTATGATTCTGAAACAATATTAGAGCCTCTCAGTGTCCAGTTCATTAGTGATAGTCCTAACACTGTGTTTTTAATAATACTTAATACACTTTCTAAACTGGTTAGAAACTAATTATCCTTAATTATATAAATAAAACATGAGTACGGGAAAGTCTTATTTATTGGTCTTTTATGAAATACTGTAACGTCCTCAGTGTAGTTAAAAGAGTAAGAAGACTTTCCACCTTTGCCTCTTACTCAGGTTTTAATGAAGGAGAACTAATGAAATACAGAAATAATGTCCTTTAAATTTGTAAAAGCTCATAGCGAGAGCTTCAAACAGTAATTACAATGTGTTGAGAAAAGAGGGCTGAGTTATGAGATTCTGCTGACCTTCTTCAATTACTGATGACCCGAATAACCTCCACAGATGCACGTGTTGACTTCTGCTATTTATACAGGCCTGAAAATGGATGCATTAAAAGGCGAAAGGTGTCCACTGAGGCTGCGTTGCTCGGCACCCTGTCAGTTAGACTGACGGCCTTTTTCCATAAATTACTGAGCTCTTATTTGTTGGACTGCGACACACAAACACACCAGTGAGCGATCACAGAGACCGAGGTCTGGTTGGTTGGTGACATTAATGCTGTGTGTGTGTGTGTGTGTGTGTGTGTGTGTGTGTGTGTGTGTGTAGGTACCGTGGTTACGACTGTAGGAACAACCTGTTCTACACTCAGGGTGGGGAGGTGTTGTACCACGTGGCGGCGGTGGGCGTGGTCTACAACCGGCAGCTGCACAGCCAGCGCTTCTACCTCGGCCACGACGACGACATCCTGAGCCTCAGCATCCACCCGCTGAAGGACTACGCTGCTACGGGACAGGTACACACACACACACACACACACACACACACACACACACACACACACACACACACACACACACACATACACATACACATACTTTTCGTCGTTTATGGTGCCCACACTTATATTTTTGGATCAAGGCTTTAGATCTGGATCTGAAGCTGTGGATACTTGCATTTTGTATCCTTGAATCCAATTAGTGAATTCAAAAAGCATGTAATGTGTGTGTGCAGGTGGGGAGGGACCCGGCCATCCATGTGTGGGACATCCAGACTCTGAAGTGTCTCTCTTTGCTGAGAGGTTTCCACCAGAGAGGAGTGTGTGCTCTGGACTTCTCAGGTAGCCTGTGTGTGAACATCTGTCCTAACAAGGACTATTTTTAGTGTCCGTCCTTGAACGTGAGGACATTTATGCTCCTCCACAGAATCCTCACTTTTCAGCCTTCAGATCAATATGCAATCCTCCATTCTTGTCCACCACTTTGATCCAGACTGAAATCGTTCCACAGCTAGTTGATCTGGTTTAATGGATGTAGCAGCCAGGATCAGTTGCTGCGATCAAGATGCCACCCGTGTGCAGGATTACGTAAAAATCAATGGATGTGGGTGTTTTGATGCACGCCACACACCAACTATGTGTGCTGCATTTTGTTATTTCTTATGCACCTGGCAGTGGTGGAATGGACTAAATTACAGTTTTGAGGTACTTGTACTTAAATGATGTATTTCCATTTTATGCAGCTTCACACTTTTATATACCACTACATTTTGGAGGCAATTATTGTACTTTTTACATTTATTTGACAACATTAGTAACTTTCCAGATTCAGGTTATTAATCCAAAATGTGATTCAACGAATAAATGATGATGTGTTATTATTGATTAAACTATACAACAGTTTATTAAGTAATTAAAACGAGGTCCACCTTTACCAGCTGCACCATTAAAGTGATGAACACATTAATGCATCAATAATTATGGTGCAATAATTTAATGTACTTTATATTATTCTGAAATGAATCATTCTGCATGATGGGTACTTTTACTTATGGTACTTTGAGTATATTTTGATGCTAATACTTCCACCACTATTATCTGATGACTGACAGGCGGCTTTTTAATTGCACAAATTCCCAAAGTCTCAAAAAAAGGAGAAGCAACGGTTCTGAAATGTATACTTGCTTAGCCAACAATACTTTGATAAAGGTAGTTTTGTTTTAAACTCTGAGTCTTAAAATGATAAAAACTAGATTTCCTGTTGTAAAAATAGGAACAGCAAATGGTTCCAATCAGGGTGCAGGGTGCTCCTTTTAGGTTTGTCGTGTTTGAAAACCCTCCTGATATATTTCCTCTCTGTGATCCGGATGCAGCTGATGGAAAGAGTCTGGTGTCAGTGGGAGTCGATGACGGACATTCAATTGTTGTTTGGGACTGGAAGAGAGGAGAGAAACTCGCTACTGCCAGGTACAAAAAAACTACTCCTACTCTAAACTACTGCAAGGTCAGTACACTGTAATAAACAACTTCTATTACTGCTACTATTCTAAATACTGCTATTCTTACAGTACTGCTACTGCTACTACCACTACAGCTATTACTATTATCAGTACTTTTACTCCTGGTAAAAGTCATATTTATTACTACTTGTTGTAGTAGTAGAAGTACAACTAGTGCTGTTACACCTGCTGACACAACTATTGAACAACAACTGCTACCATTCCTACTAAACCGACTGCCACTACTATATTACTGCTTCAGGTACAAGTTATGTAACATCAGTGTTTGTATGGAAGAGATGGCAACAGCTAACGACTACTGTCATGTTCATCACGCATTACTTCTGTATGAACTTGTTCTCCTTTTCTGCAGGGGTCACAAGGAGAAGATATTTGTGGTGAAGTGTAATCCCATGCTGATGGACAAACTGGTCACTGTGGGAATCAAACACATCCAGTTCTGGCAACATGCAGGTAAAACTTCAGGAATGATGTTTGAACTAGTTTCAATTTATCAGAGATCCACACATTGAAACTGTTGCTAACTCCCTCATTCTGAAGTAGTTTTTGTGTGTTTTGCGTTTCGAGAATCTGGATGCTTGAACGTGAAAGTTTCCACTTAGCTATTTTCTGGTTTTGCCATTTGCGTTGTTTTTCATTCCTAATATGATCGCTGTGAATTAATTTACACTCTATTGTCCTCTGATGACCTTTTGCTGCTTCAACAGCCGGTGTCCCAAAAGAGATAATTAAAGTCTTAAATTAATCCAATGTAGACTCCTCTGTGTAACATTTGTAAGATGTTGTGACCTTCAGGCCAGACAAACTAGTAGGAGCCTCCCTCAGTGGGGGAGAAGGAGAGTGGGATGGTTGACAACGTGATTGCTGCAGATTGCATCAAAATTCATACTTCTTCTTGTAGTCATAATGCAGTCATATCTAAACACACATAATACACATATTTCCAAATTCAGGGTGACTTATTCTTCCAGACGATTTCATTATTTTTAAATATTCGTACATAAATTCGCGAAGAAATCAAGGGAAAAAGACGCTATTTATAACTAGGTTTAATCACGTATAATCACGTTTTTAGGTTTTCTTGAGTAACACAGTTATCCTGTGATATTCGTCTGTACATCCATGAGCACACTGCAAACAGGAAGTTCTAATATCATATTCAGAATAGTTTTAATGGAGACCATTTAACAAGATGTAAACAAATAAAGGCAAAACAAATGGGACTCATGTTGTAGCCGACTGACTGAATCCATGGCAACATCTTACTTCCTGTTTACATCACCCCAAATTATAGAAACTCGACTTTCCAGCATTTATATTTGAACCGTTTTGCTGTTTTTTTATTAAATGAATGCAATGACACTGTCTAACTTTTAATAGTAAATGGACCTGTACTTGTATAGCGCTTTTTTAGTCTTCCGACCACTCAAAGCGCTTTAACACTACATGACATCATTCACCCATTCATCCACTGATGGGAGGGGCTAAGGTGCCACCTGCCCATCAGGAGTAGCTAACATTCACACACCGTAGGTACAGCTACGGGAGCAATTTGGGGTTAAGTGTCTTGCCCTAGGACACATCGACATGGCCACCGCCTTTCCTCTGATTGAAGGACGACCCTGCTCACCACTGAGCCACAGTCGCCTGTAATAACTGTCACCAATCAAATACTCTCAATACTTTTATTTGTTTATTTCCTGTTGGCATGTTAATAGCTGTGGCAGTTTAATAAAGTTGTGTCTGATGGAGTGCTGTCTCTGTGTCTCTCTGTCTGTCCTCCAGGCGGCGGTCTGACCTTCAGGCGTGGTGTGTTCAGGAGCGTCGGCCGGCCGGAGACCATGATGTCGGTGTGTTACGGTCGCACCGAGGCGCTGGTGTTCTCCGGCGCCGCTACCGGGGACGTTTACATCTGGAAGGAAGCGCTGCTGGTGAAAACAATTAAAGCCCATGATGGACCGGTGTTCGCCATGTTTTCCCTCGACAAGGTGAGGAGGACAGGTGTGTGTGTGTGTGTGTATGTGTGTGTGTGTGTGTGTGTGTGTGTGTGTGTGTGTGTGTGTGTGTGTGTGTGTGTGTGTGTGTGTGTGTGTGTGTTAGAGAGTCAGAGAGAGTTGCCTCTACATTATCTGCTTTATGAAGGTTAATCTATTCTTCAGGTCGAGACACAAACATCTTTTACACTGATGTTCGAGATCCACACCTTTTGACTCAAAACTTGTACCCCTTCTGCTCAAAATCAAAACTCAAAACAATAAATCAAAGCACAAATACTGTGGTATTTAAAAAAAGAGCTCCTTAACTAAAAGTGAAAAGAGCTTAAAAAAAAAGAAAAAAAAGGGGGAAATGTTCAAAATATTATATTATGAATTAAACAGCCAAGGACTTAAAGGATTAATGCTTTTCTTCTTTGCCGGATCTCCTAACAACAACACACCTCTTGCTGCTGTTTGGCAGCCGACTCTTAAATGCCAGTTTTTTTAATTCATCTATTCATCCTGAACCGCCTCAACTGATCCTTTTTGTATGAGGAAGCAGCAGTTCTCCTCTGAGCTCCAATTATGACTTCTGTATCCCATAATTATGTCTTACTAATGAATAATTATAACTTACCATCTCATAATTACAAGAAAAGATCTCATAATTACGAGATAACAGGTGTGACAGTGTATTCTCTGACCTGATTAGGAATTTCAGCTTTATTCCCACTGCAGTCCTTTGCATTGCAAGCTCTTTTTTAGCTTTTGTCATGCTTTTATTTTGATATCTGTGTCCAAATTGTAAATAGTAAAATTCAGATGGGGTCACAAATTGTGTTAGTTTGCATTTCTGATGTACAACTTTGTATCCATAAAGATCCTGTTCTGGTTTATCTTCTCCTGAATGAACAGAGTGACTTCTGGCAGGTCAGAGTGTGAGTAAAAGTAATAATACCACAGTGTAAAAATACTCAAGTCTACAAGGGAATGTCATGAATTCAAAATATTACTTGGGTAAAAGTATAAAGGTGTTTAGCATAACAGATTCAAGTATCAAAAATAAAAGTACTCCTCCGAAATAATGGCCATTTCAGTATAATATATATGTTGTATCACTGGATTATAATTATTGATGCATTAATGTATTCATCACTTTAATTTTAAAGCTGATAAAGGTGGAGCTGACCACAAAACTGCTACCTTTCACTGCTTTATAATGTATCTAAAATATGATAATGAAAACAAATGGTGGCGTAAAGGAAGACATTTTTTTACTTCCACGGCAGTTGGATTGTCGCGATGGCACAAGATCACGCGAAAATCTCAGGATTACATATCGCACGAAAATCCATCTTGTCAGCCTTAAAGTTATGCGTTTGTGTCCAGTAAGCCAGATCACGGACCAATCAGCACCCTGCGAGGAGCTACTGGCACCTATGGGCGTGGCTCAAGTGTGCCACCGTTTGCTGCAGCAGCATCAGTTAAATCAGAACTGGAGAATATTTCTTCATTGAAAGTCACGCAAAGAATGTCACTGACGGCTTTTCTGGATGGGAAATATGTTTTTTGCTCTTTTCTCAACTCGCTCCGGTAAAAGTTTGATTGACAGATGGATCATCCAATCACCTGCCTCCTATCTTTTGAAAGTACTTTTATGTATTAAGTCATTTTCACTGCGTATGTCTGTACTATGTACAACATACTTACAGTTATGCTTGTATTCTGTCTTATTGAGATATTTTACTATTAACTATACGTTTTGCTTATAATTATGAGATACAGAAGTCATAATTAAAAATATTTTTTTTCCTCTTTGGTAAATGTGTTTGAACCTCCTCAACACTTGCACTCAGTGTTTGTCATTTTGAGCAGAAACGTCGGCTAAATGCCCAAAAATTAAATGTAGGAGTGAGCAGACGTGTAGTAGATTTAAATTTATTTTGCTGTTGGCGTTTCTTCTTCCATCTGTTCCCCCCCGCTCTCTCTCTCTCTCTCTCTCTCTCTCTCTCTCTCTCTCTCTCTCTGTCTCTCAGTCTTCCTCCCATCTTCTCTCTCTCTGTCATTGTTTTAACTCCCTCTTCATTCAGTATACGACTCTCTCTCTTTTTATGTAACAGGATTTACGGACTTACGAGCCAATATAGAGACTCACAGGATAGTCTGGATTTACCAAAAACTTCTTTAAATCCACACAACTTTCCTCCTCGTTTGCTCATGTCCAACCTGATTTCATATCACATTTGTTTGACTTTATTCAGAATAACTTGATCCTCATTGCTACTTGAAGGCAGCGTCCTTATGTGAATGTTGTCTGGTTTTCATCTTCAATGTACAAATTCAATTTTAGATTGAATCTTCTTTTCTCTTTCCCTAAATGATGCACATTATTACCAGCATCACATCTCCCAGTAAGCCCCTTAAAATGTCATTAAAGTACTGCAATTTAAAATGTGGCTTGTTGCCACACATTTGAGTTTTAACTAGAGTGTTGCAGAGTCAGCCATGTGTTTGAAATGAGTGATTGTCCCTCATCAGCGTCCTTCATCTCGCCTGATATCGTCATCTCTACTGGCTTAAGTCAAACTTTTCCATTTCCAAATATTCACTTTTATGGAATATCTTTATTATTATCAGAGTTCAGGGTGTCAGTGAATGTTTTATGACTCAAAGCAAAAACTAACTTAAAAAACTAGTAAAAATAGACTTTCCGACACGACGTCGACTGTGTGAGATTCTTCAGAGGAAACATCAAACAGATGTGAAGATCTCAGGCTGAGTGGGAGGGTGAGAGAGAGAAACCTGACAGGCTAGGATTACAAGACTGAAGGATGGCAGATCTGACAGAGGAAGGAAGGAAAGGAGGGAGGGAGGGTAGAGGAAACTGAGACAAACAGGACTGGATGTGTTGATCAGGTATAAGGAGGCTGCTCCCGAAGCCTAAATTAACTTGTGAAATCAATAAATATAATTATTTATTTCCAGGGCTTTGTGACGGGCGGGAAGGACGGTGTGGTGGAGCTGTGGGACGACATGTTTGACCGCTGTCTGAAGACGTACGCCATCAAGAGAGCGGCACTGTCCCCGGGCTCTAAAGGTGTGAACCCTCAAACATCCCTTTGAGGACACGACAACACATCCTCTCTTTCCAAAAATACTTGTTCAAAACTTTTGTTTTGTGGGAAAAGAAGGCAGACTGCATCCTACACCTCTATGTGAATGTCTCTCTGATATTGATTCATTAATTTGTGGCTGTGTGAGAACTTATTATCATTTCATTTCAGTGAACTCAATAAAGTTAAGGATGTCTTTTAAAAATGTCACAAGTAAAGTAAAAGAGAGTGTTACAACTACTTCTTCATATTTCTTTTCTCATTTTCCGTTGACAGGCCAGTGATGTGGTTGATTTTAAAAAGAAATTGCTGTCGGAAGTATCTGTTATTTTTTTTGCGTTTTGTAGATTAAATCATGGGGAACATAGTCATAATTGCTGTCTCTGTTAAGGGTTTTAGGTAAAGCAGTAGAAAACAGTAGAAACTCTTCTATCCAAGACTGCCATCAGGTGGTCACATGGTGACACACATGTATACATGTTTCATAAATATAAATACATTTATGAAAGTTAACTATTAACTACGCGATGACTGACTCGATCTTGTGTGTGTGCGTGTGTGTGTGCGTGTGTGCGTGCGTGTGTGTGTGTGTGTGTGTGCATTCGTGCGTGTGTGTGTGTGCGTGTGTGTGTGTGCGTGTGTGTGTGTGCGTGTGTGTGTGCAGGTCTGCTGCTGGAGGACAACCCGTCCATCAGGGCCATCACACTGGGCCACGGTCACATCCTGCTGGGGACCAAGAACGGAGAAGTCCTGGAGATCGACAAGAGCGGCCCGATGACGCTGCTGGTTCAGGTACTGTATGTTGCTTCGGCAGGTTGCTGTGAACTCCTAAATAGTTTATTCTCTATTAAAAATACATTAAGCAGTGAGTAACCGTGGCAACAGCACTGATGCATCAGTCTCTTTTAGCATTCAGCAAATTCTCCACATTCACCTTAAAGGGCTAGTTTTTTTGAAGTGGGTTGTATCAGGTACGTATCCACAGTGTATTCCCTCCAGTAGATGGTGGTCCGTATGATCCCAGTGTGAAGACACAGACAGGAGTACCAGCACGGAAGCAAAGCAACGTACTGCTGTGGACCGGGGCAGCAGCAAAATGTACTTTATCACCTAAGATAAAATCAATATCAGTTTAAGTGTCGGCTCTATATACAATATTTTTAGATGGCCCTTTCTGGCGTGAAGCCGTTATCTATACTCTGTTCAAAAACAGTAATTTTACCTGGAAGGACAAGTTGCTGGTAAACCGCTGCCTCGATTGGTTAGTTAGTTAGTTTTATGGTGTGGCTTATTTTTTTCGTATTCACCAATTTCAAGCTTCATTTTTTATACATTTCCAAGACAACAGGTCAAACGCCATCTGCTGAGGATGATCACGATACATGAAGGGATTTGACTGAAAGCTCCACACAGCTACTAAATGGACGTGTGCTTCTGTTTGAATAAATACATTCATGTCTTTATCAAATGAATCAATTCCATCAGAAGCTTGTATGTAGAGAGAGAGAGAGAGGACCTCAGGTATTTTTAATGTCTGGTACGGCACCTGTTGCCATGGTGAGGAGAGCTGTGTGCTGCAGATCGATCAGCAGTTGCAGAATGTAATTCATCGTGCTTTAAATGATAATGGCAGCGTAACAGAAAGAGACTGAAGAGTTTCTACTGGGCGAGACGAATAGAGACGTATACTTTATGATACATAACTAGTAAACATAGATAATAAACTATATAATGCTATATACTACACAGAGCTGGGCTTTACACTACTTTGTGACTCAATTCTAGCGTCTTTCTAGAGGAATATTAACTGTGAATTACAAAAAAATAAGATTGACCTAAAAATCATGCAGATAAAGTTTACGGACTTGACAGCCCTGAGCAGTGGCCGCAGGTGTTTACAGTAAATACAGTAAACATATGTCTTCCTATTGATAAGTGTGTGTGTGTGTGTGTGTGTGTGTGTGTGTGTGTGTGTGTGTGTGTGTGTGCAGGGCCACATGGAGGGAGAAGTCTGGGGTCTGGCCCCTCACCCCCTCCTCCCCGTCTGCGCCACCGTAAGCGACGATAAAACCCTGCGACTGTGGGAGACGTCGGCCAATCACCGCATGGTGGCCGTCCGCAAGCTGAAGAGAGGTAAAGAGATAAAGGACAAATCCTGTATTTTAGACTCTATTTGCCAAATCATCCATCACTTCACAGATTAGTTTCCTTTCTTCTGGACATCCGCTGGTTTCAGTTCATTTCTGTGAAAATCAACTTGACTTTAAACTCGCTTCAGTGAGATGATCCACTTGATAATCATCATGTCGTACTTCAGTTGAGAGCAGAGACTGTTGGCACTCAAGTTTTGAGAGTTTCCCACTCAACAGCAACCTTATATATCATGACATACAGTTTGTTTCTTCTTTTAGGGTTTGATTTCCTGACACAGCTCTTGAACAAACTGTTTGTTTGTCAGGCAACTCTATATATTTTGGTTTGTTTCCAATCATTTATTGATTTTCTGCCTCTTATCCGGGGCTGAGTCGTGGTGGCAGCAAGTTAAGCAAGGTATTCCAGACGTACCTCGGTCGAGCAACGTTTTCCAGCTCCTCCTGGGAGATCCAGAGTTGGTCCCAAGCGGGATGCGCTATATAATCCCTCCAGCGTGTTCCGGGGTCTCCCACCAATTTAGACATCTGGAAAACCTCCAAAGAAAGGTATCCAGGAGGATCCTGATTAGATGCCCGAACCACCTCACCTGGCTCCCTTTGGACTTTTGCAGATTTTAAGTTTAGTTTAGACATTTTGGCTCCATTATGCAATAAACAAAAGAGAGTTGACAGGAAACACAAGGGTAAGAGGCGAGATGACAAGCACTGCCAAGTCAGGGAATAATTAAATTTCCTCAGTGATTAACTAGAAATGTAACTGACAAGGCAACGGACTGATTGACTGTGTGTGTTTTCCAGGCGGTCGCTGCTGTGCCTTCTCCCCTGATGGAAAGGCGTTGGCCGTCGGTCTGAGCGATGGTGGCGTGCTGGTGGTGAACGCCGACACACTGGAGGATCTCCTGAGCTTCCACCATCGCCGCGACGCCATCTCTGACGTCCGCTTTACCCCAGGTAGACACACACACACACACACACACACACACACACACACACACACACACCTACACACATTTTGTTTTGGTGCTCCTGTCACATTTTCCTTACTTTGGCCTCATTTTTCAGTGCAGCATATAAGTCCTGCATCTCTATGGAAACAGCACAGTCATGGCTAGAAGTAGAGAACTCAAAATGCCATAAGAAGAAAAAAGAACAGAAGTTGAATTTCTTGATAATTTATTTGACAAAGTTGCAAAAACAATAGAATCTTTATAGCCAGCATTTTCCCACCAGTGTGACCAATAGCTGTCGTCTCCTCTCTGCTCTGTGTAAACAGCCTGCAGTTCAGTCAAAGTTTCACAGAGTTGTTGTCACGTGACTGTTGGTCTCAGCAGAGTCCATCATGGCTTCCCAGTTGTGCTGAGGGGTGCAGAATTAAATGTGTTTTTACAGGATCTGGCGAGTGCAAGTGTTTTACTTTTGTAAAATTTTTAAATGAGACAATGAAATTATATTTAAAGCTTTCATTGGTCTGTTCATGCACCATTATCAGATGATAATGTCTGTTATTTTTTAAAGAAAATATGCTTTAAAAAACTTGTTGGCAGGTTTTGGGGTTCAGAGATATATCCACTCATCCTCACACATGTTCTCAGACTCAGGTAAATTCCTGGCGGTGGCGTCACATGACAGCTTTGTGGACATCTACAACGTGCTGAGCAGTAAGAGAGTGGGGATCTGCAAAGAGGCGTCCAGTTACATCACACACATCGACTGGGACGCTCGAGGTAACACAGTTCTCTACATCTTCACCTGTTGCTCATTTTTAAAGTCCCCTTCTACTAAAACATGTTTCACTTCACTGTGCTGAAGGATGTTTTTGCAAAGTTTGTTTGAAACTATGAAAGTGTGATGTGGAAACTTGGAGTGTCCATGTCAAAATTTTAATCGGCATATACATACAGGTGCTTACATGAAATGTGACCTCTGCATTTAACCCATCCTCAGCATGTAGGAGCAATGGGCCTTTCATTTTAAAGAAAGGGGTTAATAAAATGTCAGTTAGACTGTAATTTACATTAAACAGGATGAGTTCTAATCAAACTGTTTTGAAGCCTCGGGTTTGGCATTTTGGCCGTCACCATCTTTCAACCAAGACGTTTTCAAGCAATGACACTAGAGCTAAGTACATACGAACACTAAATACTACAATTAACTTTCATGAACTTAAAACACACTGTGGAAGGGTTAAAGTTGTAAGACGAAAACACCTATAACACCCAAACCGGACAACGCTGTGGTAGCGACCTGTCAATCAAAAGGTAGCCTTAAATACTGTGCTTTATAGTCTATGCTACTCTAAATGGGACCATAATTTGAAACTAATTTTTACAATGTTTACTGAAGTAATAAATCAAGTGAGAAGTAGGGTAATTTTCTCATAAACTTCTATGCAATCATACTTATTTTTGCAATCAAAGGAGTCGCCCCCTGATGGCCATTAGAAAGAATACAGGTTTAAGGCACTTTCTCATCGGCTTCACTTTTCAGAACCAGAGGTTGCTGCCTGGTTTTAAGTTAATTAATTAAATTATAATTATGAAAGACCATTCCATTGTGTGTGTGTGTGTGTGTGTGTGTGTGTGTGTGTGTGTGTGTTGCAGGTAAACTGCTGCAGGTGAACACGGGAGCCAAAGAGCAACTTTTCTTTGAAGCCCCGAGAGGAAGAAGACAAACCATCAAAAACCCTGAGGTGTGTGTGTGTGTTAAGATCTTTATCACAATCTTCAAGCTAAGCTTTTCCTGATTATGTCTGCAGGACATCCCAGTTTGTTTGATATGACAGATGAATGCTGGGAGGAAAAAAAGGCTGGAGAAAATATAAAATGTTCCTGCCAACTAAAAATACTGTCCCAACTAAACATTGCTTTTAATTTAAGAAATGCGACAACATAATCATGCTATTTTCAGAACTTTGTTGTTCTTGGTTACTTATCTAAGTGTTATTGACCTATTTCTTTATTTCTCTGTAGAGGATCATCTAATCTCATTGTTTGTGTGATTGTGCGTATTGTGTTACTATGTGTGTGTGTAGCTGGAGCGAGTCGAGTGGTCCAGCTGGACGTGTGTTCTGGGTTCAAGCTGTGACGGGATCTGGCCGACGCACAGCGACATCACGGACATCAACGGCGCGTCGCTCACCAGAGACGGAACGCTGCTCGCCACCGGAGACGACTTCGGCTTCCTGAAACTCTTCGGCTACCCTGTTCGAGTACGACAGATGGAGTCACTGGTTGCACTTCACATGTGAACATTTAGCTCACATAAACATGAGCTAAACATGAGCTAAACAGGAGATAAACAGGAGATAATCTTGAGTAAAATTTGAATGTAGCACTTGTATTTCAACTGTAGTACTTTTTCACTGTCATCAGTATTTTTGTTCTCCTCCCTCCAGGGTCAGTACGCTCGTTTTAAGCGTTACGTGGGCCACAGCGCTCAGGTGACAAACGTCCGCTGGGCTCAGGACGACTCCGCGTTGCTGACGGTTGGCGGGGCCGACACCGCCCTGATGATCTGGGCGAGGGAGCGAGGAGGCGGGGTCAGTGTAGAGGGGGAGGGGCCTTTGTTTTGTGACAACCGACCCACCGTGGACAGCGAGGAGTCGGACGACGACGTCGAAGAGGACGGAGGTGGGTGTGTCCGGATTTTTTTAGGAAGCAGTTCTGCACTAGCCTAAAACAAGGGCCCTAAAACAACATCTGTTTGCGTTGACAAACACCTCTCAATAGTTCCCCAACATAACCAAGTTGTTTGGTGCCTAAACTAACTAAACTTAAACCACAATGTTGTCACATCATAAAACATCAGTTTTATGTATTGCTACTCTGTGATGCGTTGGCCACAATGCAATAGGAGCTGAGGTCAAGCGGTAGGCGTTCCGAAACAAGTGCTGTGAAAGATAACCACTAGCGGATAAATCAGAATACACACACTGTAGTCAACTATTACATTTGAAAACTAGAAAGGTGCACTGAGTAGAGGGCAGATGTCCACCAGGTGTGTCTGCAACGACGACTACTGTTTTGTGTTCTTCGCGATGCTTTACCCACACTAAGGCATCGCGATGAATGCAGACAATTGGATCGAAGTCGTTGTAACTCACCAAGCTGTCTGCCCATGAAGCAGCAGCTGAGCTGTGTAGAGGTACGCAGCAGTGTGTGTACGGCAGTTCACAGAGGTGCACACTCAATCACTCACAGACATACACGCATACACGACCGAGCGCAAGATCCGCCTGGCAGAGATAATAATAATACAAATAATAAAGTAAATAATAATCCAAGCCTAGCACAAAGCTTTACGCAACGAAACTCAAATTTGTGTGTGTGTGTCTGCGTGTGTGTTTGTGTGTGTGTGTGTGTGTGTGTGTGTGTGTGTGTGTGTGTGTGTGTGTGTGTGTGTGTGTGTGTGTGTGTGTGCGCGTGCGTAGGTTACGACAGTGATGTTGCCCGAGAGAAGACGGTGGATTACACCACTAAGATGTACGCTGTCAGCATCAGAGAGATGAGAGGAACCAAACCTCACCACCAGCTGAAGGAGGTGTCTGCTGAGGAGAGGTATACACACACACACACATACGCACACGCACACACACACACACACACACACGCACAGAATTTTAACAATGGGCCGAGTTGCATGATGAATTTACTGTCTGCTGGGAAAAACAGAAAAGTGAAAGGACTAGAATTAATAGCTGAGTAGAACAAAGAAACTACATTTCTAATAGAAAAGCAGAGGTGGAAGAAGTACTCAGATCTTGTACTTCGGTAAAAATAGCAAATACATATAGTAGAAATATTCTTCTCTGTCTGTCAAACTTGTCTGTTTGAGTTTGTAGCAGTATAATCTTGTCTGGTGCAATTAAAGCTTTATAATACTCCATTTACAGTTAAATGCTTTAAAAACAGTTTGTATTCTGCTGTTGTTGACATTCAGTGTGATGTCCCTTTAATTTAGGCTTTACGACACTGAGATTGTGTGTACGAGTTGAAATTTTCACAAATTCTTTGTGAACTATTCATCCATTCATGTTATCCTTGGTGTGTTGTCAGTGGTCACTGTGTGTGTGTGTGTGTGTGTCTGTGTGTGTGTGTGTGTGTGTGTGTAATTGCGTACCCCAACACAGTTGTATTTGTGTGTGTTTGTACCTGTGTGTTCAAGCATCTCAAGCATGCACAGTTTCTGCATGATTGATTAGTGTTTTTTGGTCCCTTCATGAAACAAACTTTTTGGCTCAGTTAGTTTGTGTGTTTCCACGTTGCACATGCTAACAGATTATTATTATTTCAGTGTTTTCAGTGAGTTTCTGTCTTCAAAACACACAACGAAAAAGGGCACCTTAAAGGAACAAATTTATCCCGCAGAGCACAATTGACAAACATCTAAAAACTGGAGTGCAGAGAGAGAGAGAGAGAGAGAGAGAGAGAGAGAGAGAGAGAGAGAGAGAGAGAGAGAGAGAGAGAGAGAGAGAGAGAGACTGGCAGTTAATTTAAGGATACCGATGTTTCAACGTCATCACCTGTAAATGTAGAAGAACATCCATTAGCATCACTTTCATCATAGTCGTCTGTCCTACAGCTGAACTGCACTCTGCACACGTTTTAGTAACATTGTGGTTTGTAGTTCAGGTTAAGTTCCTGTAGTGGAAAGGCCTAAAGGTGTCCAAGTACACAAAGTACCCTCATGTGTTTCTAACAGAAAAACTCTTGTTTTGTCCCTTTTGTGGTATTCTTACTTCCTAAGTGTTGCCCTCTGGCCTTGTTTGTAGAAACCTTTAATATCTGTGTTGTGTTTTAACTTGCATTCCCCTGGAGGCAGGGCATTGTCAAGTAAGTATGAAACTTACTGTCCAGATGATTTTCAGACGTGCTAAATGTCAATATGATAGGTCTAATTAGATTATATGTTCTGTGTTACAGCGTCCGAATGTAGGGATGCCTTGAACGAACAGAAAAATAGCAATAATAAACTGCTTGTATATATTGTTACAAAAATAAGTAAATCCAGTGATTTGATCACAGAAGATAAGAACATTCTCTGCCTTTCATTCCGTTCCTGTATGAAATGAATGAGGGTTTGGTTCATGAACGACGCCAAAATCAGCTGGTTTCATTGCCGTCGGTTCAACTTATATAAATAGATCAAAATAAAACAAAGCACTCTACAGGATAAATTAAATACAAACAATAAAGCAACAGGTTTGGCATAAGTGATGGCAAATAAAACACTGGCAAAACGACCCGAAAAGGTAAAGAAACTTAAGTTTAATGTTGTTGATATTTTACAGGAACAGTGTGTGAGATTTAGTGGCATCTAGTGATGAGGTTTCAGATTGCATGCAACAATATGACCCTCCGCTCAGCCCTCCCTCTGGTCTGATCTTTAGGATTGTATTACTAATGCTGTGTTCGCACCAAAAGCGTTGTGAATTTTCACGCCGCTTTACTCGCGTGAGTTCACTCGCCGGACTATTTGTGCTTATTTCGCTTCATTTGCTTCACTCGTGCAAGACGCGCCGGAGAGGAGAGGAGAATAGTTCATTTCCGCCATTCACCGTGGAAGAAATAACCACTATTTCCACTTTGCACATGTTGTGGAAGTCCCATAAACGTGGGAACATCAAACACCCTCGTGTCTGGGTTCATAACATCATCCGTAGCCGCACACAGCTTCTCCAGGACCTGCATCTGGAGGACTTCCTCTTCCAGACTATCAACTTATAGTTTCTGATTCAGCAACGGCAGGACGTCATTGATTGGCTTTCGCAACACAGCGTCATGTGAATGTTTCGCCCGAGTTGAACAATTTCAACTAGTGCGAATGAGGCAAATTACTTGCTTCGCGCGGAAGTTTTCCATGACGAAATAATTGTTTTAAAAAACATATATAGTATTTTAAAAACAATTAAATTCAGAACAGGATTAGAAGCGATTTATAATTTAGATATTACTAAATATTCTTTCAAGATCAGCGGCAGTAATGTTTACAACAGCAAACTCACTGCATGAGAGCGGCCGAATAAATTAGGTTTCACTTTCATTTACATGTTAATGCTTGTTGAACAAATTTATTGATAAAGTATTGGCTTTTTACTCGTGAATTTATTGCAGTACCAGTAAGGATCGTAGTTGCCGTCAACTCGAGTAATCCTCACATTACCTGGTTCACTTCACCGCCGCGGCCTCTATGCTCGCTGACACATCGTGTGTGTTTGTGTCTATGTGTGTGAGTGAGTGTGTAGGCAGTGTCCATGGAAGAGGACCCGCTCCCTATAAAGATATAACAATTATTATTACATTATTATATATAACAATTATTAGTTTCAGGTCATTATACACTAATGAAAACATAGTTTTGTACATCATATTCCATTTATCGCCCTAAATGTAACACGCTGTTCCTTTAATGTAAGATTTATTTTGAAAAGCAAAGAAACATCCTCCTCCTACTGATATCTAGTGGACATGACATGAATCATGAATAGACATCCATGAATCGACTCAGAAAACAAAGAAAAAAGACGCTCCTTTTCACTCCAGAACTTGCTTGAGAATTATCTTTTTTTTTTAAGCTGAGGCATGAGGCATGAGGCCTTTTATGTGTGTTTGAGTGAGTGTGTTGTTGTGTTTGTATGTGAAGAGGTGTGTGTGTGTGTGTGTGTGTGTGTGTGTGTGTGTGTGTGTGTGTGTGTGTGTGTTTTCTAAAGCTCTGTACCTTGGTTCTATCCCACTGCTGTCCAGGGGATCCAGGTAACACCTGTCTGTCCACCTCTTACTGTTGTAATGCCTCTTCATTCTATGTGTGTGTGCGCGTGTGTGTGTAGGTGTGTGTGCGTGTGTGTGTTGGCATAACCTCAAAGTGTCTGGATTTATAATCTCAGAATCTCACATTTTAGGGGAATGGATCTAGATTTTAGCATGAGTCTCTATAGTTATATTAAATTGTTATAATAAAAGTAATAATAGTAATACTAACAGTAGTATCAGTTAAACTTATAGCTGGTTACAATTATAATTGTAATGTTGCATTGTATTTGCTTTTTTTTGTAGTTAAAGTCACATAGGTCATTTTGTGGCTGTGACAGTACTAACTCCAGTCTTTCAAGTACTACCATTGATATTACTACTTTGCATCAAGTCCATATTTTTTGCATTTTATTATTATATATTATCTATTTGTTGCAAAGATTTTCTGGATAGTGCTAGTCCCAAACAGGACTAGACATTAGCACGAAGCTATTGTTTAGCTGCCTGAAGCCAATCACTGCTGTCTAATGTTTCGTATAACCTGTTTTGAGATCAGCTCACATCATCCGCGATTCCAAGCAGCTCTTCAATCACCTGCCCCAATCGGTCTTTAAATTCCCAAAACTCTGTATTCTTTACTTTATTCGTAACAAAGTGCTTTGTGTAGGTAGACAAAGGTAATCGGTTTATCAACTCTCTAAAGGTTTGCGGGAAACCACAGAAAATCAAACCTGTTCCAAAAACTTTCAGGAAAAGTGGAAATTTCTGACTTGATGTGTAAATATATTTTTTTTGAAACGTACGACAATTTTTATGAAAAATATGGACTGCTGAGATAGTTACTCCTATTATTCCTTTCACTACTTCTACTTTGACGGTTAACAATTCTATGACTACCACTTCAACAATATTTTTACTATTACTACTTGTATTACAACTGTTAGTTTGCTTACCACTACTTCTTATAAGTTATTAGGTACTCAGTATCATATTACTAGTAGGTTCTGTGACAGAAGGATCACAGCAAGAAGAACCCATCTGTCTGTGGCTGACCTGCCTGTCTGTCCTGTCTCATTTCTGTCTGTCCTGTCTGTCTGCAGACTGACCATGCTGTCTCACTGACTGTTCCTCCACCCGTCTTTGACGGAGGTTGATTGATTACTTGATTAATAGTCTGCTTGGTCCTTCAGGCCTCCGGTGAGCCGAGCGGCGCCGCAGCCGGAGAAGCTCCAGAAGAACAACGTCTCCAAGAAGAAGAGACTGGTGGAGGTTTGTCTGTCTGTCTACCTGTCTGTCTCTCTCAGTCTGTCCGTCTGTCTGCCCTCCTGTTCACCTGTCTCCTCTTCTCTCTTGTAGGACCTGGTTTTGGATCACGTGTTTGGTTTTCGGGGCTCCGATTGTCGCAACAACCTGCACTACCTCAACGACGGCACCGACATCGTCTACCACACTGCTGCCACCGCCATCGTCCACAGTCTCACCACTGGTAACCACGGCAACGCAGTCATAAAACACAGTTTTGACCTTATGCAACGTGTCGTGTTATTTTGTTTGTTAAGTCCCCTCTTTTGTCTCTTAATTTCCATCCTCTTTAACCAGCTAATCCTTATTAGTTAACTAAGCCCATGACCTTTTGCACTTCTAACGTGGAAGACAGTCGCTCTTCTACAGCAGCGTTTAACTAAGGTCACAATGGGACAAGAGGTCAAAAGACAAAATATTTCCTATTTTGTATGTTGCTGGGGAAACACGACGTGAATATGTATATAAGAGATGAAAGAACTTTAAATATGTATAACATTAATTTACTGATCAAATGACACCAGATAGTAATAATAAACTTCCACCAGAAACTTTAACATTAAGTTGTTCAAGAGTTCAGTTGCTGGTAATCGAACCTGTGACCTTTCAGATCAAAGTGATGTGTTCATGTGACTTCTTGTGCTGCAGGAACTCAGAGTTTCTACCTGGAACACACAGATGACATCCTCTCTCTGACCGCCAATCAGCACCCGAAATACAAAAACATCATTGCCACTGGACAGATCGGTACACTGAGCGTGTGTGTGTGTGTGTGTGTTGCTGCATGTTAGTGTGTTTCTCTACTAACTCGTCTGAGCTAAATGAGTCCTGCTTCTCTCCTCTGCTTCATGTTTAACCTGCTTGCTTTACTTGTTTTCCACTGAGAGTGAATAGAAACAGACCGATAACACTTAACACGGAGGAAGCTTTGTCTTTAAAAGGAAATCAGCAGATGTAAAGTTCATTTGAAAAAGGAAAAGAGACAGAATGGAAATTGTTTTATGCAGTTTATCTCTTTGCGGAAAGGAGTGTTGAGAGCAAGTTCAAAGTTCAGCTTTATTGTATAAAAAAATCAGTTATCAGCTAATACCACAGTGAAAACAATACTCTGTAACTCTGTAAGTAAAAATCCTGCATTTAAATGTTACTTCAGTAAAACTATGTAAGTAGAATCAGGAAAATGTACTTAAAGTAGTAAAAGTAGTCCCCTGTCACTGTTGTACTATTTCACATTTTTTCATTAGATTATTATTACTCATGAATTAATGTAAAAACAGGATTTTACTGTTGTAGATGGTTGAGGTGGAGCTCATTTTGAACTTAACTAATGATTATTTTAATTAAGTATTAATCTGCTGATTATTTTAAAGGTTGATTTAAGCAGCAGGACTCACCTATAAATCTCTTTAAATCTGTCACGGCTGAGCTTTTTTGAAAAAACTCACTTCACGTTTTTATCTGTTTGTTTTTTTTTTGTTTTTTTGTTTTTTTTCTTTGTGTGTGTGTTTTGGCTGGCCTCATTTGTCGCCATCTCTCTCACAACACCTCAGGTGACGTCAGTGAACTGCCAGGTAAAAACCAAACCGCCCCCCCCCCTCCTCCGCCCCCCGCCTCTCCACGACAGACACCCTGACACCCAGAGACCAGCCGCAGAGTTTTAGCAGTAACTCAGGATTTCCCTTCTTCCAGGCTTTTGGTTTCAGTTCAAGTCAATGAAAATCTACAAGCAGTGACCTGAAACATCTTGAACATGCTCATTTATACTTAAAAAAAAAAAAAAGACTGCAGTTGAGAGCCGCACAAAATTCATCCTAATTGTTCTACATTGGAGATTTCACACAGCAGACTTTCCCATGCCAAGTCGAGGAATCACAGGGAATGTAAAACAATTACATTAACAGTATCAGTTTGCTCCTTGTGCTCGTAGTATAATTATCTGTAGGGGAAGTTTACTACTGTACACTACAGTTGATACGTTTGAAATCAGCTGTTATATTGATATTTCCCTTTAATCATAACTAACAGAGATAACAAAAAACAATATATTCAATATACCAAATGTGTTATTTTCATCTGAAATAGTTTTGGCCTAAAAATAAGAATAATTAAATGATTCAAACTTGCATTTAGTCGATGTCCCCACAGTACTGCATGACAGGGAAAAATACTGTTTGAATTTTGGATTTGTTTTCCAGTCCAAAAAAGCGGAATTGACTCTTCTTGATCACTATTGAACCACAACAGTGCATTTGGGCTCCAAATAAATATAGTTTTTCTTTGGGCTCTTTGCAGTGTACTCAATGGGATTGAAAAGGTTTGAACTGTGATTTGTCAGTCCATGGTGAGCGAATGTTGAATGTTGAAGACTAGGGAAGTGACAGCACCTTTTTGTCCTCTTGTGTTTAGTTTTCAGTCTCTGCAATGAAACCAACTGAAGCCAACAGGAAAATCGGAAATTGATCTAAAAACTGATTTGTGTGTGACGCTACCAGTACGACATTTTAACGGAGAAGCACTGCTGTTGGTCTGGTTCTCAGGGTGTTTGTATGCTGCATTGATCCCTCTCGCTGCTCTGTTTCTGTGACTCTGCCGCCCCTCTGTCATGATGAAACCTCACTCTGTGCCCTCTCTCTCCTCTCCTCGTGTCTCTTGATCTTTTACCTAGGCACCACTCCTTCCATCCATGTGTGGGATGCGATGAGTAAACAGACTCTGTCCATCCTCCGCTGTCCTCACACTAAAGGCGTCGGCTACGTTAACTTCAGCGCCACGGGGAAGCTGCTGCTGTCTGTTGGAGTGGAACCTGAACACACCATCACTGTGTGGCGCTGGCAGGAAGGTCAGACTGCCTAACCACTAAACCACTGAAATACACACACAGTCAGTGGTGGAGGACGTTTTCAGATCCATTCACTTCAGTAAAAGTACCAATACCAGAGTAAAAGTCCATGCATTGAAAATGTTCCTGTTGCAAATCTGGAAGCATAAAATGTTTTTACATGAAACTGAAATTTTTTTTCTTTCAATCAACTTAATAGACTAATAGTTTCAGCTGTACAAACTGATGAGGCGTTTCATTTATAAAATACTTCATATGTTTTATGTGTGAAAATCTTACTAAAGCTGTCAGATAAATATAGTGGAGTAGAAGAAGAAAGTGTTATGAAAGGCAAAGATCCAAGTAAAGTACCTCACATTTAAACTTAAGTGCAGTACTTTTGTACATGTACTTATTGACATTCCACCACTACGTACAGTAATACTAAATTTGGGAAATTTCTGTTCAATATTCAGTTTCAGGTTTTATTAAAAGCTACAATTAATGTTAATGTAATTAATTAATTAATGTTTTAGTCTGAGTTAAACTGCCAAAAGTATTATAATATTACCAATCTACTCACTGAATATTTTCATATTTAAATTTTTTTTTGCTTAGGCTCAGATAACGATTTATTTTTTCATATTGTAATTTTTTTGTGTGTCAAAGAAAGTTGTGGGTTTGTACATGATGTAAGAATAGTAATTAATAGTAATTAAGATTAAAAATGTATATAAAATAACTCCACTGCAGGATCCAAAGTGTGCAGTATAGCCGGACACCCGGACCGGATCTTCGTGGTGGAGTTTCGGCCGGACTCGGACTCCCAGTTTGTGTCGGTGGGAATCAAACATGTGAAGTTCTGGACGCTGGCCGGCGGCGCTCTGATGTACAAGAAGGGCGTGGTGGGGACGGTGGAGGACGGCAGGATGCAGACGATGCTGTCTGTCGCCTTCGGTGCTGTGAGTCACCTGCAGAATGATTGTCTCCGTTTGTAAAATCTCTGCTCACATCACCTGAAACGGGTCAGGACTCGAACTAATGCTTTGACAAATCCTTCGAAGCTTGGACTGTTGCTATGGTGATCATCATCCAAATCAGTGTTCAAATGTATCAGGTTTTATTTAAAGGCCCGAGCACCGACCAGCGGTTGCCGAGGACCCTACTGCTCCACCTTCATCCCCCTGGAACAGTAACAAATTGGCTGTAGCAATGTTTGTATAGCAATGGTTTTCATTCAGACGGTCCGTAGCTTCACAGAATGGACAGATATTTGACGCCGATGCTTCTGAGACGAACAACGTGTTCAGCCGACCGTAATCAAAAGACCGTGAGACAATCACAAATTATTATTGTTCACAACTTACAGAAACATTAATTCCAGCCTTCTCTTCCCCTCACAATCTCAAACACAAAGCAAGAGACGCAGTCTTCCTCGTCTCTGTGCTTGTTTCACTTCTCAGTCCAAAACTACATAAATGTAAAATATATATGCATATCAATATTGTTAAATGAAGGTATTGAGTGTTTTATCTATAATAATTAATATTGTTTTAATCATATGAAATGTGATTAATTATTAGTTCAGCTCTATAACCAGTGACGTGTTTGCAGAATAACTTGACGTTCACTGGAGCCATTAACGGGGACGTGTACGTGTGGCGGGATCACTACCTGCTGAGGGTGGTGGCGAAGGCTCACACCGGGCCGGTCTTCACCATGTACACCACGCTGAGAGACGGACTCATCGTCACCGGGGGGAAGGAGAGGCCGTGAGTATCACACCAACATGATTACTCATGAACATTCTTCATTTTACCTCGTGGAAAATCTGTCAAACAGCAGCTTCTACACTTTTTCTTTTATATTGATACATTTTCACCTTTATCGGGTTAGTAAGACACTGAGTCACAGTTTGAATCACTCTTGAATTAAACAAAAACAAACAAATTGGACAAACTATCTTGTAATTATGAATTGCTCTCTTAGGATAAAAAGGTTAGTTGGTTGTCAATTATCTCTTTTTAAGAAGACATGATGACGTTGCCTGATTAAATTAGTTTTTTATTTCTTCATTTTTTTGTCTAAAGTTTTAAATGTTTAAATCATATGAAAAATCACATGTGCATATTTTTTTAATTGAACTTGTTATGAGTCCATAGATAACAAATACTTGATTGTGCTCATTATAGTTTCTGAGATACAGCGGTATATGTACGGTATAGTACATATCTATACTGTATTTAGTCTTTGGGCATGTGGGACTACAGTATTTTTTCCAAAAATATAATTAAATATATAGAAAAAAACGTAGTCCCATGAGCCCAAAGACTAAATACAGTATGATAATAAAAACTCACTTCAGCCAAAGGTTTGACACATTTTGAAAATGTCTTTGTGCAAGCCCAGAGAATACTTCCACCAAAGGAAAGATGTATATAGAATATATAGGATTTTCTTTTCAGAAACAACTGACCTCATTTTTTTGTGTGTGTGTGTGTGTGTGTGTCTCAGGACTAAGGAGGGCGGTGCGGTGAAGCTCTGGGATCAGGAGATGAAACGTTGTCGAGCCTTCCAGCTGGAGACGGGGCAGCAGGTGGAGTGTGTCCGATCCGTCTGCAGAGGCAAAGTGAGAAGTTTTGATTTTGATCTTCACCCCTCAGTTGCCGTCCTCCCTCAGGGCAGATCTTCCTCATCAGCCCACATCCTCCTCTTCCTCCTCATCCTCCTCATCCTCAGGGTAAGATCCTGGTGGGGACGAAGGACGGGGAGATCCTCGAGGTCGGGGAGAAGAACGCAGCGTCCAACTTGCTGCTGGACAGTCACGCTCGGGGAGGGATCTGGGGTCTGACCGCTCATCCTAACAAAGAGCTCTGCATCACCGCCAGTGACGACGCCACCATCCGACTGTGGGACCTCACTGACAAGGTACAACACACACACACACATACGCCACCATCTCATTCTCACCGACAAAGTGGTACAAGATTATAGAGAATAATTATCCATAAGGAAGGAAAAAATGAATCAGTAAATACTTCAGACAAAGCAGATTCTTTTTCAAGGCACTTGAAGGCACTCTGTCCTGGTCGTTGCACATCCCGAATGCGATCGATGTGACAAAGTCTGTCCACAAACAGAAATATATAAACAACTGGTGACTCACACACAGACTCAGACGGTGAAAAGAAATCCAATATTTAATGTCACGGCTGGTAATAATATCCTTCCTCCAGACTCTCCACAGGGATATTTTTTGAAAAGAAGAGTTTCAATGATAATTTTTTTTTTTCTAGTATATTGAATGAATGAGTTATTGTTTCTTTTTCTTTCCCTTTTTGTAGAAATTGTTGAACAAGGTGTGTGTCGGCCACGCAGCCCGGTGTGTGAGCTACAGTGCAGACGGAGAGATGCTGGCGGTGGGGATGAAGAACGGCGAGTTCCTCCTCCTCCTCGCCAACTCGCTGAAGATGTGGGCAAAGAAACGAGACCGCAGCGTCGCCATCCAGGACATCCGGTGGGAGAGCGTGTGGCGTTTGGTTTATGTGTATTACAAATATGTTTATTACAAATAAACATAAACCAAAGGTCGATGAAGTATTCAAATCCTTTCCTTCAGTAAATAATACCAAATTGTGAAAATTAAAAAGTAGAAAGAATGTGTCCCGTGTGACTGAATCATTAGATTATTATTGCTCATGCATTAATTTAAAAACAGTATTTAACTGTTGTAGTTGGTTGAGGTTGATCTCATTTTGAACTATTAACTAATCATACTTTTTGTTATGGATTCATTTGATGATCATTGTCTCTATTAATCGATAAAAATTTTTGAGAAATGCCGTCACAATTACCCAGAACCCAAAGTGACATGTTTGTTTTGTCCAGTCTAACAGTCCAAATCTCAACATTATACTATAACTTTACAATCGTTAACATTATTAAAAGGAAAAGCATCAACATTTCACATTTGTGAAGCTGGAACCATGAAAT
This sequence comes from Ophiodon elongatus, assembly GCA_016806645.1. Lineage (NCBI taxonomy): Eukaryota > Metazoa > Chordata > Actinopteri > Perciformes > Hexagrammidae > Ophiodon > Ophiodon elongatus. The sequence goes on from JACSYO010000412.1 coordinate 1,345,295, forward strand.
GTTTTTACATGAAAAATGACTTTAACCATCATAATAGTTCCTGATCAATATTTTGTCAATCGACTGATTGATTAATGGTCTAATCGTTTCAGAACAGAGAAACTAAAGTCCGAGCGGCAGGAGACAAAAAGTATTTTCATAATACTGAAAATTTTGAAAACAAACAACGAAATTCATACATGAAAATATGTTCTTTATATTACTGTGAGTGTGAGAATTAAGGGAATGAGGGGCATTTTAATTGAGTAGTGCTGTATCTTTTATTTTTATTTATTGTGTGTGAAGGTTCAGTCCGGACCGGCGGCTGTTGGCAGTCGGTTCTGTGGAGAACACGGTGGATATCTACGATGTGAGCGGAGGACCGACTCTGAACCGGCTGGCTTACTGCAGCGACATCCCTGCTTTCATCCTGCAGCTCGACTTCTCTGCTGACAGCTGTTACATACAGGTATATATACACACACACACACATATATATATATATATATACATACATATACAATGTATAAAGTATCTATTTATGACTTATAAAACTAATATTCTGTGTGTGTGTTTCTGCAGGTGTCCACAGGAGCCTATAAGCGGCAGGTGTTTGAGGTTCCTTCAGGGAAGTTGATGAACGAACAGACCATCATCGACAGAATCACCTGGGCAACCTGGACCAGGTCTCTCACGCACACACACACACACGCACACGCACACACACACACACACACACACACACACACACACAATCTTTAAACTGTAAAACCTAAAAGTCAAAGAATAAAATGAATTTCCCCAATTTAAGTAAATTCCTAATATAATAATCTGATTGTTTTCTAAAACCATTAATTTAAATTAAAGGACACGTTTTCAGTAATACTGTAGTCTGTTTTTAATTCATAACACACTTGTTTCATTTAGTATTTTCTTGCACATTATATTTGTTATAATAGATATGGTTTGAAAACAAAGACATTCACATATATAAACACACTTTAGCCTTATACTTTATGCCATAAAAATGTCATAAGAAATGTATAGTATATCAGTAGTTTTGCAACAAAACTTGTCTTTTCTCTCCCACAGCATCCTGGGAGATGAAGTTTTGGGGATTTGGCCGCGAAACGCAGACAAAGCTGAAGTCAACTGTGCGTGTGTGTCTCACGCCGGCCTGAACGTCGTCACCGGTGACGACTTCGGATTGGTCAAACTGTTCGACTTTCCCTGCACAGAGAAGTTTGTGAGTCACCCACATTTATATTTGAGGTCTCAAAACGTGTCTCAATATTGCCACAAGACATCTACATTTCTTACCAAACATTTCATTTTCAACAAATCCTCTTATTTTTGGTGGTAAAAGCATAAAAAAACAGGTAAAAAACGTATTACCCTTTTTGTCTATGTCTAGTGCACAGAAGTTATATCTTTTATCAGTAAGATAAAATAAATACAGACCGCCCCCCCCGAAAAAAGGTTGCAAAGGTCGTCTGTCCTAGCAGCCTTTTACAACAAACACAGGACTTTCACCCTGGAGAACGCTGTTTGTGTGGAACCAAAGTCCTGTCTCCCTTTTTATTTTAAGTTACGGACACAAGTGAACTTACTTAAAGGTATAGTTCAGGTGTTTGGAATTGGGCTTGTAGGAGGTACTTATCCATAGTCAGTGTGTTAGATGGCAGGACCAGACAGAAGTACTTGGCACTGGGGAAAAGCAATGTACTGCTGGATACGGGTACAGCAGCAAAATGCACCTAAAAAAAAAAGGACCACCTAAAGAAATCAATATCAGTTGAAATGTACACAATATTTAGCAACTCTTGAGTTCTGCGAAGTGAAATTATTGAATTTGAAGAGATCATGAATGGATATAACAGCTTCAGTCCCGGTCGGATAGGGCTGTCTGACTATAGAGTACACTTAAACTGATATTGATTTAGGATATTTTAGGTGGCTAAAATACGTTTTGCTGCTTTGGTCCCATGCTGGTAATTCTGTCTGTTCCTCCAAACTGGGCGAGTGCTGACTGCCATACCTTTCCCTTCTGCAGGCCAAACACAAGCGCTACCTCGGCCACTCGGCTCATGTGACTAATATCCGGTTCTCCCATGAAGACAATTATGTGATCAGCACAGGAGGAGACGACTGCAGGTAAAACTGATCACTGATCAACAACAGACACCTGATACATAGCTGCAACATCATCTGGAGAAAGAGTGTTTCTGTCACTGCAAAACACAATGTATATATTTTCAAGTTATAGCAATGGCATTTTTATTCATAAACCACAATTCCTAAACACAAACTCAAAGTGCTTTACGTTTAAAGACACAATTTTAAAAATAACAAAAAATATAAAAAATGACTAGTTTGCTAACAGGACTGAGATTATCAGAGGAAAATTAAATGTACAACTGTGTGTAATCAGCATGTGAACGGTTAGATATATTGTGTTTCTTAATGATAATACCAAGCGGGAGTATGTACATTTCATAGAGCAGTGGCCCAAGGACTGAGCCTTGTGGAACCCCAGAGAAAATGTTGTTTCTACAGATTTAAAAAAAATAAAAGCTCTTGTCCTTTAAATAGAATGTAAACCAGTTAAGAACTAGACCCACTAAACCGACTGTTATTGAAATATTATTGATGACTTTCAGGTCAAGTACTTAACTCTGATGTGTAGAAAGCATGTTTGTCTTTGTTTAGCTCCATTTAAACTGCCTTAACTTCACAGGCATTGTTTCTGTGTTATTCTGCACAAACAGCTATAAAGGTCTTTTCAGACCAAAAACTAATAATTTGTGCAAATCAATCACACAGAAATTTTAAGATATGAGCCCATCAATATCTATGCACCAGTTCACACCAAAACTTTAGGGAAGTTTTCCACAGCTGTTTTGATTTCTGCGAATTTCAGATGCCGATAAAAACAAGCCAACCAATTAAATAATGACTTTTTCTCACGCAATCAATACATTTTCTCGAACATCAACGTCATAATTCTGTTTATACTGTCACACAACAATATAGATATTGATCTCGCAAATGAGTGTTCTCTTTGATTAAAAAGAGGGAAGATTTTGAAGACAACATCTGGGGGGGGGGTATAGCAGTTGAACTTTCTTGTGATGGTGAGTAGTGGTGTACTTATGCAAATAATCTAATGGGGAAGTTTCATGTTGAGATCTAATATCTAATTTTTTTTACCCTATTCATCTGTAGTGTCTTGCGAAATGTATGGGATTTTACAATACATCTCTTTAAAGGCAGTTTTTTCTCAGACTGAGTCAGAAATCCCCAGTTCAGTAGCGCTTATATACACTAAACCTTCCAGTATTATTCCTCTCTATATTGTATGAATAAGATGCAATCAGTTAACGTGTTAACTGTGTTAACGTCTGTTTGTGTGTTTCAGTGTGTTTGTGTGGAAATGCCTGTAAAACGCAGAGACTTCTGCCGTCTGGTGACGCTTTTATCCAAAGCGCCTTAACAGCACCACAAGTGGATCCAGAGGGAATCGAACCTGCAACCTTGAACCTTTTCGTTTTTAGAGTTTAGAAGTTGGAGATGGAAGAAGACGAGAGTTTTAGATTCTGTTCTGGTGGCGAGGCAGAAAACTTCAGACTGAAGCCGAACGCCTGAGACGCTTCATGATGGATCACATGACCCGGAAAATGAACAAATGAAGAATCATCAGATGTTTTTTCTTGATCTGAACTTTGTTTTTTGGTTTACTTGAATTCACAACTGCCCAGTTAGTCACAGTGAAGAAGAGGTTCAACTTACAGTCATGTTGTTCTGCTCAATCACCATCCATCTCGTCCTCACAGTGTCGTCTCTGTAGTCACCTCAAGGTTTAGAGAAAGGTCCAGGGGCCAGAGGCACAAAAATCTGTGTACACACAAGACAGAAATATGTATTTCTATTCATCAGATGTACGAAGTTCAATGAACCAGACTGACAACTGAAAGGGCAGAAAGCGACAAAGAGCCCTCAGAGCATCCGTTGAATAAGAATACAAGAAATCCCCAGTCATTGGTGAAAGAAACTAGAAGTTTAGCATCAAAATGTATGAAGATTAAAATAGGACCAGGATCCTGTTTCAGTGTCAAGTGAACATTAATGCAGTCGATAACGAGCTGGAATTAACAGGCAACATGTTCAAACTTCACAATAGAAATAGAAGGTTAGTCTCGTGTCAGCTGAACATACTGTGGACCGACAAACCTCAGTTTAAACCTCTTCAATCTAACAACAAACTGCAGAGAACCTAAAGACAGACGGACAAACTAAGTATTTAGAGCCCTTTTGCACCGTTGTGGTTCAGTAATGATCGAGGGTCACTTACGCTTTTCTGGACTGGAAAACAAATTAATTCTCCAAGATCAAACTGAATTCTCATGCAACACTGTGGGGACATCAACTAAATGAAGGTTTGTGTTTGTATCTTTTATACATCTGCCTCCTGGAATCAGACATGTCTCAGTAACGTTGCTGATGCTGCATTCAGGTGACCTTTGAAAAAAAGAAAAAAAAACAACGTTTGACATTTACAGATTGTTTCATAGCAAACAATACTGATGGGACCATTTTAAGGACGAACTGTAACACACTGGGTTATGATTGGTCTCATCAAGCTGCTGAGATGACCCTGCTGTTTGAAATCATACGGATCATAAAGGACGTTCTGAACTGGGATCACTGGGATGGGACACTGGACTGGGAGAAAAGATATGATTTATATTTATAGAGACATGTCTGTTTGTCTGTAACTGAGAAAAGATTTGATTTAACCTCACTTTTCATTTCAAAGAGCCTTTATGTCGTTGGATATCCCCACACTTAAGTGCCTTTCTGGGTCTTTCTATCTGTGTTGGTTTGTTTTCTTCTTTTCCTTGGGAGTGGGATATTTCATACACTGTGTTTTTCTTTAATCCACAATTGAACTTATTTTGTACTCTGTCTGGTGCTACACTGAGAATGTTCAAACTTTTATTCATCCAAAATGGACGGACATATAAAAATATTTTCTTTGCTGCTGCTTTTTGTTTTTAAAGACTTGAAACATCCAAAGCATCGTGATCGCAAAATGAAAACAGGACATCCGAAGGAAAGAAACACATGTTAGGAGGAACATTTGTGGAAATATCTAAATGTTATTTATGCCTAAATTACAGTGTGGATGAGTTTTCTGTGTCTGAACAGTTGATTATTAACTTGTAACTGCTGTGAGAAGTGTCTGTTTGTGTGAAGAATATCAGAGCATTCATTGACCATTCACCTTCGACACACTCGATTTCCTGAGGTCAAAGGGTCCCTGAAGTATTCACAGAGGCAGCATTGGTTTTCTGTCTGAAAAGAAAAAAATAGAGTTTTTATTGCAGCAGCAGATCACAGCCGGAAAAAATCCACAATAAAGGAAAGTTTTACACTTACGGCTGACGGGAATCTTCTCTTCCTGCGTCACTATCAGATTTAAGTTCAGCGGTGAAACAAAAAATTTATGTTGCAACAGGAAACTGAATATTCAAGAAAACAGCTATGAAGCTGTTAGCAATTTAAAGGAGCATACAGCATATTGTTGCACGTCATGCAGAGACTGCTTTGAAAAACTTTGTATTGTTGTGTTAAAAGACATCAGGACATCTGAGTTTTTTGAGTTCATGAGCTGCGTTACACTATGAGAAAACATGGAGGCTGTAAAATTATAATGTGGATTTGGCAATGTCTTGCTTTTAAATGTTTGTTGCTCAGCAGCTGATTCTCATCTTCCACTCTTCACCTTATAATACAGTTTTGCCTTTTTGGTGCGTCTTTCTTATGTAGCGAAAATGGGACCACAACTGAATTTCACAACTCAGCGTTGACGAGAATAAATGAAACATTGAACCTTCATTATATCACAGCTAAGAAGCGTTGTTCGACCCGACGCAAAATATTTGGTATCCAGAGTGGCCCTCCAGAGGGGCCCTCCAGAGGGGCCCTCCAGCGGGGCGGCCTTCAGCGAGAACTTGGAGGCCTCCGATTCGAATACAGTTGTCTCCAGGAAACAAACCAGGATCTCCAGAAAAACCACAAAGAACTTGATGTGAAGAAAGATGAATTCCAGCGGGGCACGGCTTCTCCACAGAACAGGATAACATGAGGCAACTTTAACTCCTTCTCCAGTCAATTTATTATTATTATTATTCTCATTGAATAGGCAACTAAACTAGGCAACAAAACTGTATAAACTGACTTGACATTGATTAGCTTAGTAAACTGAGTAAATGATTCATTAATGGATGAGTTACAACTTCATGTTACTAAACATTTAAAAATGAAATGAAAAAAAAATTCAAAGGAATAGTTTGACATTTTGGGAGGTACACAATTATCATTACTTGCTTTCTTTCAAAGAGATAGATGTGAAGGAGGCATCTCACCTGTTGGTTTGGCCTTCTTCTTTGAAAAGTATGCACCTCATTGAGACCGGTGTCATATTGGGAAACTTCGTCGAAAAATGGCTGCAGACACAAATACACACAGTTACTTTATTGATAATCAGATTATTATTATTATAGATTATTGTAGAATTTAAATAAACTTTCGAACTGAAGTAAAATAAACTGAGAAATATTTCTGTGCTACAAAACTACAATAATGTAATTTCAAGAATTTAGGTCTGTCAGACATACAGACATACTGTATATCCACTGACACATCATGGCTGCTACTAGCACAGCTATAATGCTAGCAGTAATATCAATATGTCTACTATTAGTAATAATAATCAAAATAAAAAAACAGCATGAGTCTCAGTACTAGAATGAAAGCAATGTTTTCTATGATTAGCTCAAGGGAAGCCTTTTCTTTAACACGGCAAGAAAATAAAAAAACAACCCACACACAATAAAAAAAGGGATTTTGGAGTCATATGTGGTGAAATATCTGTGAAATAATCTGTAATTCACATTTCATCTTTGAAAAAAATAAAAGCTGCAGAAGGTCACAAGTGCAAAGACTGCAAACCTCTCAGACGACGCAAAGAAATGCTGCACATCCGTCCACATGAAATTAAGACCAAAACTAAAACAACTTTTACCTATTTAAATGATTTTGTGCAAGCAATAAAAGTGCCTTTGCACCTCCTGATTACAGCACATCTCACTGTGGTGACATTTGGCAATAATGAGAAAAGACAGAGAGTAAATGTCCTATTACCCCAACACATTACAGTTCTACTAACCAGTAAACATCAAGTAAAAAGAGGTTTCAGCTCTGCTGTAAAGTCTGTGTTGGAATGACACTGGAACTCTGTGACCCTGTAGATATACTCCACTTGTTGCATGATGATGTGACAAATAAATACAAATACAATACTTTAACTGAGGTAAAGGATCTGAATACTTCTTCCATCACTGATCCATAAATACATTAATCCAGTTGACATGTTTATGTGCATGCGTTTTAAAATGTAAATACTCAAGTACAATACAAGTACTTCGAATTTGTAATAAAGTACAAAATCACTGCATATCTATATGCGAACCCACCAAGAATGATCCTGACTGTTAATTTAGTAGCCTAATGTTCTCTCTCTCTCTATATGTATATATCTATACATATATAGTTTTTTTTTTTAAAGTTGTGCCAGATGGCATCCAGCCTTCAGTGGTGGAAAGATTCTAAATTTGCTTTCTGTCAGTTGACTAATTGTTTCAGCTGTAGACTACTTTTATAAACTGTTGGTTTGTTCAATTACAAAACATATCAGGAAATCTTAATTGTTCATAAAGGGTGGAATTTGTCTTCAGCTCACCAAAAACAAGAAACAACAATATAAAAATATGATACAGAATAAAACAGTTCATGTTAGTGTCTGTGGCTTAGATCTAGTCACTTACTTTGTTGAGTTAAGAATATTGAGGGCACTTGGAGTGAAGGACTTTATTTGCCAGAGGGACTCTATAGCGCCTCCCTGAGCTCAAGAGCTCAAACTGTCTGTGAGGAGGAGCCATCAGCCAGGATACTCCTCGCTTCACGTGTTTCTTTGCAAACATCTTCATTTGTCAAGTAATTAAAGCCGTCAGACAAATGTAGTGAAGTAGGGTGTGTCATGAAGTACCTCCAATTTACAATGAAGTACTTGGTTACATTCCACCACTGACTAAAAGCCCAGAGAACTCTGCAACAAAAAGTCTTTTGACTTTTACTCCAGCTTCTGACGAGGCGTAAGATTTACACCCGGTCTTAAACCTAGATGGAGCGAACGGTGTAACTATTAGTCCGGACTTAAAACGCCAAGTTACGACTGACTTAGCTTCAGACCAGGTGTAAACCCTGATGGTGCAAACGGCCCCTGGATCCGGATGAAGATGAGAGGGTCCGAGTCCACTGCTGCTTCTGATCCTCCACCCTCCTCTCCGTCACCTTATTTTTCCATCCGTTGAGCCTCGCTGCCGGCTGGAGACTCGTCCTCTCCGCTCCTCTCAGTTTGGTTTTGATGAAGCTGTGAGGACCGAGGTTTCCCTTCATCATCTTCACTCTTGGTGACGTCATTCTCGTTCAGTCCATATAAGGAACACACATTTTGTGTTACTTTTAACGAAATGGCTGCGTTGAGAACATTTTGGGAGGATTTTCAAACACGGTGATCGTGTCAAGCATAACCCAATATGTGTATTGTCATAAAAATCTTATGAAAAAGTCATAGTATAGTATGTCGTAAAAATCTCATAAAATTCATAGTTTAGTATGTCGTAACAATTTTTCCCCAAATGGAAAAAAAATGTATTTGTGCCAAAAGACAAACGCATCTGGTGAATGAGGTTGTGATGTACTGGAGAAGAGCCGTGTGACATTTCTATGGATTTGAACGCAGAGTGTAAATAAAGTTTGACTCACATATTTCTCTTGATAGATTTTTGTGGAGTGACTGGGTGATTTACTGAACCTCATCTGAGACCCTCTGGTCCTGTTGCACCGCCTTGAGGCCAAAGCACACAAATACACTGAACTGTGAACAGATCAAAGTTATTTAAGGCTTCACTTAAAGTGCGTCTGATCAGTCAGAGGAAGTTGATGGTTTACTGCTTCAGTATGGGTTATGGCTAAATTACTGAACAAGAGAGACACTAGAAACACCAGTTAAAACTCAGCTATAATTCTAACTTCCCATTTTGTCAATTTAACAAAAGTATATAATATATTCCTCTAAAATACAAGAATAATTAACAAATATTTAGTGATAATCACTTGAAATAGAAAAGTTTCAGTGTTTATAAACACAAACATAGCAGAAACGTGTAAAAAAAATACAAATTAATCTGAATTCTTTCCCGTCCCCATTCAAAATCCATGTATGCCTGAAAATCACTGAAAGTATTTACATTTTGGAATTTAAATTAGGTTTTAATATTTTTAAGGTCACAGACAAATTAAATATGTGAAAGCTCCAAAGCAGCACCTTTTCTCTACATGAAATATAAATAAAGTTATGTTACTATAAAAGAGACTCAGTATCTTCAGTACAAAGAGTCTGAACAGTGAGTGTGTTTAAATTCTCTCTGCATGAAGTTTGTAATCATGATGAATCCCTGCTCACACTCTCTCACACACGGTTTTTGGAAAAGTTGGGTTTAATGAGGTTTGAAGCTCTCTGACGGTTTGAAATAAATTACCAGACCGTGAGATTTCTGCCTCAAGTTTCTTCTGCAACAAACATTAAATGTTTTAAAAAAACAACAATTCAACAGCACTGTTTCTTTCCAGAAACAATGTCCCCGCAACTCCTGACAAACCCAGACAAACTATTAATCAAAAAAACTATTTGTGTCAGAAAGAATCCCTGAATGACCAGAAAACTGTTCCTGGAACGGGACAGCGTTGATTTTTCCCCCTGATTTCACTTCTATAAGCATCACAAAGATAATTCTACTTTGCAACACTTCCAACCCGTTCATTCTTTCACATCAGTTCACTGTTCTGCCATTTACAGTGAAGGTAATACTGTCCCATTCTGTCTTTGCCGCCACAATACTCATTTTAGATTTTAGTTTTATCCATGAATGAGTGGAAAGAAAATACTTTGTTAGCTTGCAACACTGAGCAAGAATATTTAGATTGTAATGTGCTTTTCTCTTTCTTCTCTAAAAAGAAATGCTTCTCTAGTAAGTAACAGCATGAATATTACATCATCCATACAAGTGGCTGTGCACCCAGCTTTGCTTGTAAAAGCTCACATTTTCAGGTCTGTGCTTAGGCTTCATTTTATCTGAAAATGGTCCGTTTGTAAACTTTGCACATTCGGTTTCCTCACAAGCTGAGGTTTGTATATTATGTAGGGCTGTCCACTATCAGACATTCTTAGTTGACTAGCAGTCATACCATTTTTTTTCCAACTAATCCATTCGTCGATTGACAATCACACGAAAGCACCACTTTAAATCATATGCTCACAAGTTACTTGGAAATAAGTCAGTCAGCATGAAATAAAAGCATAAAAAATAAAAAATTTGACTGAATAAAACTGACTGATTAGTCGACTTATCGACTAAGAGGAGGCAGCCATAGTATTATGTATGTATGTAAATGAAAAGCTTGACATATTTGTGGGCCGTGATTCGGAGGTCTAGCAGGAGAACATTACTCGTAACTATTAACTTCACACACACACACACACACGAGAGAACAAACGTTTGGTTCATTTTAAAAGCATTTTAATGGCTTTTTGCACATATGTAACAGATCAGGAGAAGTCTACGGGTGCAGATCCAACTAGCAGTGACCCCCAGTCCACATCACACCGACTACCTCACCTACAAACACCCAAGCGCCGCACACCCGCCCCGCCCCTCCCCAAACCCAGCCCCGCCCACCCCCGTTGTGGCATTATTGATTGTGCAATATGAAGAAATATCTCGTTACTATGGTTACAGTGACAGAGGAATGCACACTATACTTATCAAATTGCCAGAGAATGTAGCATAAAAAAAAAGAAAGAAAAAAGGAAGCATTTCAGGAACAATCACCAAGTGAAGAGTTTCTCAGTTACAAACCCGACCAACCCCCCACCACCCACAATGTCAAACTTTGGGGGCTCATTCCTGACATTTTGCTTCCACTTTTCCTGACAAGTATGGAAGTTAATTAATGACAAAATTTACAAATGAGCACAAAAGAAATTCAAGCTTTAATCAAGCAAGTTTAAAAAGCAAAGTTTCGATCTGGGGTTCATTTTGAAATTTGAACTCACCTTTTCTGACAGCTGTTTTTTTGTGATTTTGTGAATTGTGGAAACATATTTCTGTAGAATACGTCTATATCAGGCTGGTAAAATCATATATTTTGCTCAGCTAGACACACTCCCCGATTGTGAAATCCCTTCAATTGTACAAAAGCCAGACCATTGATTAACCCCGACAGTTTCTGCCTGGCTTTGAACGCACAATTGTGCCCTAAATCCCCCAAACCAGCCCACTTGTGATATTATGGAGGTGCATCTTGGGTCAAGTAACAACATTAACGAGTGTTTCAAAGTAAGCAAGGTAAACAAACTACAGCATGCTCATTTAAAGATGACATGCGACAGGAAGGCTGTTCACATAATGAGGTCTCAAAACACTAATAAAAGTCTTAAAAATCATGCCAACAAGTCTGTTTCTGCATGCTCTCAGATCTCAACTCGCAGATTGATTACAGTGCAAATCTCTTCTGTTCCTTTTGTCATTAAAGAACTTCCATATTAACCGAACCAAACAAGCAACTCAACAGTTTTCTCTTCATTTGGTGGCAAAAGCAAAAAAAAAAATAAAAATGGAGTGCTGAAGCCAACAAGCAAGCGACCATTATTCTGCAACATTACTCATTTCCAGTAAATGCTTTTTTAGAACCAACTTGTCCACTTAACAGCAATGCTTAAAGTAATTTTGTTTTTATAATACATCTACGTCTCTGTACTCGTCAGACTAAATAAACCTTAGACATAGCTTAACTGTGGAACCGAAAAATACATACTGGACGAAACAAAAACATATTCCAAATAACTAAAGGAGGAAATAAATGTTTCAAAAATGTAACCAGGGTAGAAAATAAACCTTACTGGATGCTTAAAAGTTTGAGTTCACAAACATTCTTACTGGTCTTAGTCATTTATTCCCCCATCGAGACTCAATAGCTCCTTCATTCAGATTTGTTAAGTGTACATAGCGTTAGTTTTCAGGTAAAGAACGTTATACTCAAATGAAGCTTATTACGGTTTGTAGGTCTTATTAGTAGTAAATATAGGTGAAATTAAACACAGGTTTATTTTTTAACAGTTTGTTATACACAAGTTATACATACAGTTCAAAGCACCGCAGGGTAACGCTCCAAATTACAGCCACTTTCTGCATCTTTTTTTTTCTTTTCGTGAAGCTGCAGGAATTAGACAGCACCAGAACTTAGCAGAACATAATGATGATAATAAGCTTTTCACAGGTTTTATTGCACACATTTAACCAACAGAAAAGCAGTTATTCAGTGCACAAAATGCGGTTTAGTGCACTCTTGTTTAGTACTTCGAACTTGATTTTCCTGCTCTTTAAAGTTTAAACCGCTTTCACCACATTATTCTGCACTTTTTACACTTTCGCATAATTTAGGCATTTTGGCTCAAATTCAAAACGTGTGAGAGGTGTAATTTCAGAGGTTTACCCCGCTGTGGTCTCAGTTTTCCCCACTACAGAGGGATACACGTCATCTTGCAAAGACAAAGCCTCGCAAAAACTGAGGATGGACCCTAACAGGAACTAACTACAACTTCCCAAAAAAACAAAAACAACAAAAGAAACTGAGACGACTTGGGAGCGTAAACACAACCCACAAAAGGCAGTAGTCGACGAAAAGCTGGGATGATGAAAAAAGCACAAAAAAAACAAAACAGTAGGAGATAGAAAACACAAAATATAGCAATAAGAATAATAAACAGGAATATTCTGGGAACTCCTCTACAGCGTGTTGTTGTTCAGCGGCAAACTCTGTTTTTTTTTTATTTATTTATGACAGCAGCTGCCTGAAGCGTTTGCAGACCTCTTTTAAATTTGTTTTCCTTCAATCCGATCTTTTTTTTATTCGTTTTTCCTGCTCCTTATCTTACAAAAACTGAACAGAGGACACAGGTTGGTGTGTTGTAGCTGAACTGAAGCTCTGAGCCAGACCGGACGGTTGATAGGCACAGAGTGGAGAGAGTTTTGGCTCGGAGCTTGCATGCTGGAGTCACACTTTGAGAGAGGAAGAGGAATAAAGAATAGAAGGAAGAGAAAGAGAAGCTGTTTGGGATTTCATTTGACATAGCAACTGCTTATCCTGTAACTGATGCATCAACTGTCCAGATCGTCCAATGAGTCACATGGTAATATAAACTGCCAATAAAGTATATTTTTCCTCATCAACTTACCTTGTTATCACTTAATATTATCACATTAACAGACTAACAGTTTTGAGTACATTTGAATCCATTTAGAAGTAAATTTAATTGCACGTTGAGCAGTTATTCTACTAGTTTTTAGTTATTACAGTATCAGTTGCTACGAGCTGACTCTAAATCAAATATTCGGTCAATTGATACGGACATCTTCAACAAATATTTGACCAGAGATGGATCGATAATGAGGAGCGACCCCAAACAGCACCAGAGGAATGAGCAGGAGGAGGAGGGTAGGAGGAGCGTCTATTTCTTCTTGCTGAACAGACTGAAGCGTTTCTCCTTGTCTTTGTCTCGTTTGCCCGGGCTGGACTCTGCCGCCACTGCCGTGGCAACGGAGGCCGGCAGCGTCTGAGCGCGTGCGGCTGGGGCGGGCGTGCTATGGCTGCTGGGCGTCACCTCCGTCTTGTCGCCCGTCATGGCGGTCGAGATAGCCGAGATCCACAGGTTCATCTCCTCCTGGAGGATGAAGTGTAGGAGAGAGGAAAAGGGGGGGGTTAACAGTGTTGACCCCAGGGAGAGCAGCTGTTGCTCTGGAAACCGTTGATGTGGAAACATGCAACACTTTACTTTAAGTCCCCCGAATGGGGGACATGACAAAATATATAATAGCAACAAATATATATATATAATTAAAAATATGTTTTTAAATAAAGCAATAAAAACAAACAATTACAGAAATCCCGTCTTTTTCAAAAGAGGGTTAAACATTATGACTAATATAGTTTATATAACAAATATAACAATGTTAATGGAGGACAGAGACAGTGGAGGAGATTAATAATGAGGAGATTAATAAAAATACTGAGAAAAACAAATATGGAGTTTTTTTTTTATACTTACATCATCTTTGGCTTGGAAGAGATACTCATTGCCATCAGTAATTCTGTGGAAGATAATGCATTTAACAATAATCAATTTCAAAGTGTTCAAGACTCACTTCACTGGTACACCTACAGACTATTTATTTTACTTTGATAGATGAATTTGAAGGAAGCTTTAAAACGTCAGTCTCAGATGTTGAAGAGTTCCTCTGTCCAACAAAGTGGCCAACACATCAATAACTGCTTACAATCGTGCTGCTAGCCGCTCTCTCAAATAGTCTCTGTTTTGACCCTGATGAAGGCCACACGCTGAAATGCAATAATGTCACAATAAAGCTGTTCTTTATACTACCAGTGTAGTAAAATCAAGACCATCCCATCTGTATATTAATGAATAGAGGAGCGTGTTAGTGTTTCAGGAAAAAACATGTTGGCCATGTAGGACATTCTGAGCCTTGGTAATGTAAAAACTATTATTCTTTGTCTTGCTTCTGTTTCGGGGAAAACAATACTCTAAGTCATGATGTAAACAGGAAGTATAATATTGCCATTGAGGCAGTGAATCTGCTTTGGTCTATTGGATAACCCGGACCCCCCTCTCCACCACCTTCTGCAGGGACAGCGGAGCACGTTTTCCAACAGACTCCTCCAGCTCCGCTGTCACCAGGACCGAGACAGGAGGTCATTCCTGCCCTCTGCAATAACACTTTACAATAAAATCACCTCTGGCCAAATAAACCACCCAGCTATAGCACCTTTGTTGTTGTCGATTACATCTTGCACTACTGTTTCGTTTTGTTAGTTAATTTAATATTATTATTCTATTCTATTTGTTGTATATATTGTGCATTTTTCTTATATTCTATTTTTGTATATATTGTTCTTTCTTATGCAAAAAAAAAAAAAATTTTCTTATGTAAAAATGCTGCTGTTCCAAAGAAATGTCCCCTTGTGGGATTAATAAAGTATCTATCTATCTATCTATCTATCTATCTATCTATCTATCTATCTATCTATCTAACCAACCTCCATTTTCTTTTCTTAGCCTACATTTGTTTACCTTAGTCAAGATTGGCACCATTAGAAATATTCTGAATGAAATATTAGCAGTTCCTGATTGCAGTCCACCCACGGATGTGACGAAAACATGATGATTCTCAGGCAAGTTCTGCAGTCATATTTGCTCTTAAAACGATTCTCACTTGAGCTTGAAGACATGTTTCTTCTTCTTGTAGTCCAGCGCCACCTCGGAGATGGCGTCCTTCAGGGTGACAGGAATCTCGCTGTGGTAGGGAATACCCTGACTGGCGCTCTTCTGATCCTTATAGAAACCCATCTCCTGCTGATTGATCACACAGTACACGTTGTGCCACGACCTGCAGAGACAAAGTCCGATCATTTATTAATCTCATCAGAGCTAAAAGCCAGCAAAAACTATTTCTAACCATTAGTGTTTTAATTCTATGCTGTAAATTTGGTCTTTAAAAACACAAAATATTTTCATTTTACAGAAGTAATAAACACTTAATGTCTAAAATCTTTCTATGAAGGAACAAACGGATACACTTATGTCAAAGGTTTGATTTTGCTTTCATTTCTGTTAAACCATTCATGCAAGCATTCGTTCGAAAGGTATGAAAATAAATGATTGTGTATGTCATCATGCTAAAACAAATCGCAGAGTCCACCGTAAGCAGCAGGGAAACTTCTTGGTTGTCATATTTCAGAAGTTATTCTGCAGTCTGACAATGACCCAACGGGCCCTACCTGCTCGAAGCCTTCTTGTTGTGTCCCTCCCACTCATGTTTGCGGTGCAGGAAGCCCTCCAGTTGGGACGGGGGAGCGTCCTGCTGAGATTTGGCCGGCAGGGTCGCCGCCTGGCTGGCCTTGCCCTTGCGAGACGCCCCGGGAGACCCCGTGGGGCTGGGCTCTGACACCCCATTCACCACCTCTCCACCTTCCACGTCCTGGAAACAGAGGAGAGACGAGTCAGAGGAGGACCGAGGATGGATGGATTTCTCTCACAAACACTCTTTAAAAAATTAATAATAATCTTTCTCTCTCAGACACAGAAGCTGTAAATCACAGTTATCAGAGCTGCAGCATGCAGAGCAGAGCAGAATCACAGGCTTTGTAGACACAATTACCTAAACTGCAACCTGAACAAACAGATGTAGTGTTTTTTTTTGTGGAGTTTATCTGCAACCTCTGACATGAATCATGAATTTGATTCTCCTCAAATCGAATCGACTCAGGCTGAACTGTACTGTGAACCAACTATAAATAACTCTGGTAAGTCAACTTAATGCACCTAACATTTCTTACATTTCTCACAGGGCACTAGTTTCAATCCGAAAAGTTAAAAGCTCTTTGGCTTTAGACAAAGACAACGCATTGACATCAAACTGATAAATCATTTCAATAGCGTTACGACTGAAAAGTTCAAAACAATGTATTTTGTGGCATCTATGATCCACCTTCCAACCAACCCAACAGACATTACCAAAGCAAATTACTGTCACATATGGCAAATAAATTCAGCAAATTGTCACATTTAAGAAGCTGAAACTAGATAATGTTAACTAGTAAAAGAGAGAGTACGTATATTTCCCTTTTCTGGTTAAGCAAAGATTCTTCAAGATTCAAGTCAAGAGCAACAAATGACAATCAAATAATAATTGTTAAATGATGCACCGTTATCAGACATAGCTGCTGTGATGCTGGTTCCTCTTTGGGTTTGAGGATTGAAAGCGTAAAGGCTAAACTTCTAGTTAAATCTCAAAATGTCAAAGTCAACTTAAAAATCTTGTTGGATTTCCTAAAGTCAAGCCTGAAGTTACCGATTTGTTTGGTCTCCGACTCAAGTCCTCTGAACTAAACTACAACATCTGTTAAAAGCAATGCTAGCTAATCTCACACACTCAACCAAAACTAGACTACAGATCCGTCCATCAAGCCACTAACATCAGCTACTTCAGCCTTTGTAAATGCATTTATAAGCGTTTGTTTTTTATAGCATTTAATTAAGTGAGTGCAGCGATTTGTTCCAGTACTGATTAGAAAAACATCTGCATTGCACATTAAGAGCACCAAAAGATAACAGTCTGATCATGCACTGATTACAGGTTTTAGGACATGCATAATAAATCACAACACCACTCAATGATACACAATATGGTGGACAGTGGAGTGAGGAAAGACGAGAGGGAAAAGCTAGCAGATGGGAAACACAAAAAAACTCAATAAAATCTCAAACAATTATCAACAAAATTGCTTGGAAGTCATTACTGGGCATCATTATTGGTGAGGGGAGAATGCGATTGGCCTAGTATCAAAACAGATTTTATTTTTCCACACCACACCCACTCCAACCGGATGCTTATTACCCTGTTACTGAGCTCTTCAAGGGCTGGACCAATGGTGGACACTCTTTATGAGCACAGATCAGAGGCCGGACCGATCCTGGGAGCTTTAACTGAAGGGCTGCAAGAGCTGGACCTATCCTGGGAGCTTTTATTTGGAGCTTAGCGAGAGCTAGACCAAATCGTGGGAGCATTTACTACGAATCCCGAGAGCATTTACTTGGGTTGGACAAAACCTTTCCTGACAGCTAATCAAAGGTTGGACCAGTACAGAGATTTCTTTTAGTGGCTTGTTAACGTTGGGCCTCCAACTGAAAGAGGGTAAAGGTCTGGACCAGTTCTAGGTGCTGGAGCTTAAAGCTTATCAAGCTTTTTTGACAAGCTTCTATTAATTCTAAGAACTTTGACAACTGTTGACAAATCCCAATGGTAGTTTTATCTCTTCTGTTTGGGTAAGAAACTTTGAATTGAGGCGGCTACGAATCAATGTTAACACTCAAGTCTCCACTTTAGAAATAAAAGACAACATGAACATGGTTATTTTGACCAAAATCAAAGAAAGTTGTAGTTTACAGCATTTTTATGATTATTTCATTGTACTAAACGATCAAATATCAAAGTATATTAAGTAGTGTTAACCGCATATAACATTTCAACTATGTCACATAATCCTACTTTCACAAAAGACCAAATCAGAAATTGTCTTAGTTATTATTTTATAAGGATTTTACTTTTAAGTCAGATTGGACCCGTAAAGTAGGGCAGCCTCTGTAAGGATTAAGCCTGATTTTAGCCCTGAATTGGTCGTCCCGGAATAATTTTAGAACCGTGTCGAATTCCTGTGAGATCGTTTGACTAGCAGCTTGAGGTCACGACTCGTAATCATTTTTCTGATCAACAATTTGGCTCTCGGATAATTGGTTGGATTTCTGGCAAATGACTAATGACTGTCTGCAATTTATTCAGCTTTGTTCTATGGTCTACTTCCCACATGGCTGCTGTCAAATACCCCTTATAAACTGCAGTAACCTTGTTTTATTTTATTGTCGTAGTATTTTAAATACCGGGACTAAATGTGGTCTTGACTGATGCTGGCATGATATAAAACTGAACCTGAACTTAGTCTGTATCCATCTGCAGCTATATATTTTTAATTGTTTCTTTTTAATTTCTATACATAAAAAAAGTGTCTGCCCAGCTTTATACCTAATTTGACTGTTATATGTAGCAAGTATATTTCCAAGTTTGTTTTTTACAAGATCAGGACTATAAACCACAACCATCAACTAGAAAACTTTAACTGTGGGTAGTAAATGTCTTTATGATAACAGCCATTTGGCAGGAAACCGCAGCAACTATGTGCAGTTACCTTCCTATTGCAAAAATCGAATCGGTATAATAATGAATATTTCTTGTGAAATAATTAAATTACGCAGTGGTTACCAAGAATTATTTAGTTACCTACTGTGAAAACAAAGAAAATGCTACTAATGCGAGTTGGTTTATGGCTATACAATCATTATTTGAACTTGGTGTTCATTTTATTGATTTTTGATCCACGTCAATGAAAGAAGCCTTCTATGGAAACCAAAATATATACACGTATTAAAATAAAGCCCCAGGGTGAAAACTGGTGAAGAACATGGGATGAAGAATTACAACATTGACAGAAAACTCAACTGAAATGCTAATGATGGTGACAGCATGAAACAACAAAAACAACTGTATGTGGAGAGAAGTCACAACTACACATCGATGACACATAAACAGACGAACCAGAATGGGTCTGACTGCTCTGATTGGTTCCGACAGGGTTTATTAGGGAATGTGTGTTAGTCAGGGAACCAATGACAAAGCTGGATGGACATGCAACAGAAACCATGAAGAGAAATAAAGAAGTTAACAGTAAACAATGGAAACATAATACAAAACATCTTAACTGAGTATATATAATGAGGATGGAGTAGGTATGCACACACACACAAACACACACACACACACACACACACATATACACACACACACACACCACATGAGGTATGTCCAAATGCTTATATATGAATGAAAGATCAATTTGACATGAAACTGGAATTATTTTGAAGATTAATTCATATACACATGGTCAGTATATACAGTCAACCTTAAAAATACAAGTCTAGAATGAGTTGTCGTTCTAGACTTATATTTTAGAAGATCTTCTCCTCAACCGTTTTTCTCTAAAAATATTGTTTGCCAATTATTAATTGGAGTCTGAATGATCCAAGGATCATGTAACTTGCAAAACAGCATGTCAAAATTATTATATATGAAACTTGGTATTAAAATTAGAATGTGCATTATTGATTTGCCTTTTTACTAAACAATAGTGAATTATGTTAAATAGGTGATAGATGCAGAGTGGGGAGTTGTGAAAGAAGAAAAACGTACAATGAGCAAAACTAACATGATGTATCCTATTAAATTAGTTATGCTTATCATTGTACTATTTATCTGCCGAGTGGGCTTGAAAAGTTGTGAATGCAACTATTTAAATATTTAATGTTTTCTTAAATAAGTAAATAATTAAGTAAACTATGATAATCTTCTAGAGACACAAAAAAACCTTTATAGTTATAATGAGGTTTAAAAAGTGAATCCCATTCAGAGCAGCTTTACATGAAGAAATGCATGTGCTGTTAACTGAATGGTACTTTATATAAAGTATATAAAGTAGTATGTTGTATGAGTAATGGAAGACCAGGTGCTACACATACTGCACTCTATGAAAATGAGATGGTGAATTTGGGTTGTGGGATGTCGACACACACATGGGGCATGAAGATACAGTAAGTAATTGTTTTTTTAAAAGTAGCTTTTAAAGTAACTTTTTACAACTAGCAGTCTGCAGAAAATAAATAATATAGTAGTTTTTGGAATAGATTTCTGGAAAATATATTACTTTAGAAAAGGGTTCTCTCCTAAAACAATATAAAGTAGCATTTTGAAATTTAACTCCTCATATATCTGTGATTGATTTATTGCATTTATGCAATCTGAAATGTTAATGATCAAACTAAACTTATAGCATCTTAAAATCCTTTATTTTAAGACAAAAAGAGTAAGACATAATTTACCTAAATATATTTAGGAGAATGGTACTACAATGTTTTTGTTGATTTGTTATAACTGATGAATGCATGCTTTATATTTCGTCTGTCATTTTATGTTAAGTTTCATTACCGTATATATCACTATGCAGATGACGCCAGAATTTACATTCTGGCATAAATATAATCTATAAAAATACTACAAATGCCCAGAACATTTTTACGGATCAATAGATTCGTTAATTTGTTTTGGTGGACTTCTCAGGTGTTCATATTCCAGAGGGTGAATTTATAAATGACAACATAAAATAGCAGCAACATTAACAGTTGAGGGGAGAGGACGAGGGAAGTGTCAAGCTGAGAGAGACAGAGGGGAGAAGGGAAAGAAAAAATGAGGGGAGGGATGGATAGAAAGACAAGAAGGGCTGCAGTGTGTGTGTGTGTGTGTGTGTGTGTGTGTGTGTGTGTGTGTGTGTGCGCGCACGTGTACGCGTGTGTGTACGTGTGTTTGTTTTGTGGTCCCATTCACCGCTTTTGCAGTCACACTCATACCAAAAGGAGATACATACTTTTTTTGCTAAATGTCTCAATATGCAAACATTTAAATGTTGAAATCACTAAAATGATGTTCCGTTTACATTCCTCATGTACTGCTACTCTGTCTGGTTTACAGAGTAGAGAATAGCACGATTACAAGTTGTCCATCATATCTATTTCTAAATTCTTTCTTTGAACTAATTAAGTACAAAAAGGAATGAAAAGTACTAAAACTAGGGCGAGGCTAAAACTACTTAGTTTCCTCACAGTTATTTTCTGCAGGAAGTTTCTCCTTCAGCCCAAAACCCAACAGGCCTTTTTTGTTCTTTCACATGTTTCAGATAGTATCATTTCAACACTGCACTATTTTATTTCTTTGATTCAAAATTATATATATTTTTTTTACTTGCGTGGTGTTCTTGTCATACATATTAATTATTAAAGCATTGTTGGAGGGAGCCTGACAACTAAGATTTTCATACCAACGACTGATTCTCTGTAATCTTTAATCTTTGCATATGATGCATATTATAATAAATAACTTGTAACTAGAATCATGAGGGATGCATTTAAATAGAAGCACTAAATCCAAACACATGGACGCCTTTTAACACAATCTGCAGTTACGCTCTTAAATCATTATAGTTATTGCTTTACCCATTACGTTTTAATAATCAAAATGTTCTCATTAAATTACTGGTTGTGAGGCCGATTGGTCCTCTCACACTAGTGGTACTTAGTGTTGGAGTGTCTCCAAATTAAGATTACATTTTCCATCAGTCCCACTGTTCGTCTTAATAAAGAGGTTATTAGAGGAGATTTTAAAGACCTCTTAAAGATGAGGATCTCATTTTGTTAAAACCAATGACCGTTATATCTAAAAAAAATTATGCATGTGACAGCTGTAAAGTTAAACGTATTCCACTTAGAAATTAAGAATATTAATCAGTAAGGAGGAGAAGCAAACAATAAATGCTGAAGACAAGTGATACATACAAGAATACTAATGTGTGGATCCCAGGAGTGTGTGAGGAGGAGGAGGAGGAGGGCTACAACACATCCGGTCTAGGATATTTCGGCATGAGGTCAAAGGTTAATGTTGCGTGTGTTTTGTGACGTTTCATATGCATGTGGTTATATTCAAGTATGTTAAATGTACACATCATTAGTGTGTGTGTGTGTGTGTGTGTGTGTGTGTGTGTGTGTGTGTGTGTGTGTGTGTGTGTGTGTGTGTCAGGGTGCAGCGGTGGGCCTGCGGTTCTGCAGGGTGCTGCTGTATTGCTGGTAGGCGGGTGAGCGGTAACTAACCCTGGGAGACTCCTGATCGGACGGCAGCCCGTTCTGAGACACCGGCTCACCCTCCCTGCAAACACACACAGTACACAAAGAGTTAGACACACTTGATGGATGTCACACTAAAGAACGGCTGCAACTGACAACTGCTTTTACCATTAACTGATCCATAATTTCTTTGAAATCCATCATTCATCTGAAATATTATGTATTGCAAAATGTTGTCAAAACATTACTATCTGGCATGATGAGGCCTCCCATTTCCTTTTTTTCTGATGTTTTTTGTTTTAATTTTCCACTAAAGTATCAAAAATCTGCAGACTGAAAGGTCGTTTTCAAACATAAAAGAAGAACAACTTGCAACTGACAGAAGTGAAACTCAAAGCAGTTTCTCCTGATGAGTAAAAGGTAGTTTCTGTAAATCTCCCCTTATTATCGTTGAATTTCAAATGATATAAAACAGATTAGAAAAAAGTGTGTTTGTGCATCAGCTGTGTGTTCTTCCACACTCTCACCTGTGCTGAGCTGCAGCGTCGCCGGGCTGAGCCTCAGTGGGCGAGGGTTGTCTCCGCTTCTCTTCTTCCTCTTGCATTCTTCGCACTTCCAATAACTCCATCTGGACACAAACACATTGAGCCTCACGCGAGAACCACTCAAAGAAACAGATTCCTCCGAAAGCGGCGTTTACTCATTTTATTTCTTTATTATTCTTTCTTAGATACAAACAGAATTCAACGGTGGTCCAGACGCGTCGTACGAGTCACGTATGGATCCGTTTTCTCTCATTTAATTTAGTATTCATAGTCCCAAATTTCTATCTTAAATGACACAGATTAAGTAAAACAAACTTAAAGCAAAATAAGTATTCGGTTCATTAGGCAATCACCATCATGGCTGACAATTTACTGAGATGTTTATTTGATTTCATTATCTTTACTGGCATATTTCGACAGCAATTTATAGAGTAAGTCAGTAGACAGCGTTTAATATTCTTTTGTCTTATATGTTAGTCATAGAACACTTTGCTTTAGAAATGCTTTTTTTAGCCTCTAACTTCATGTGAAACTATTCCCTCTTTATTCCTGTCACAGGACAGCGCTGCTCTGATGATGTGATGTCATTGACAGACGTATTATTCATATTTTCTAATTGTTTCGGGTCCTCTTATATGACAACCAACGCTGCTTAACTTGTCTTCTCTTGTGAATAAAACTCGCCCACACATGGAGCAGAACAGGCAGCCTTGTACGATAACTTTAGGGGGTGACGATTATGCAAATTATGTTTGGTGAATCGGACTTAATCAGTTAGCATAGGAAAATGTTTCCGCGTCCTTTTTCTTTTTTTTGCCGTCTTTTTAAAACTTTAGCATGGCTCCATAGTGCGTGTGGGCTCGTGTCTCACCGTGGTCAGCCTCTCCAGAGCGGAGAAGCGTTCCTCCCAGGTGGCGGCCGATTTCTCGAAGGCCTCGTGGCGTTTGATGAGTTTCTCCACCTCGTCCACGCTCTGGCCGATCTCCCTGCTGGACAGGTAGGGATCCTGACCCAGCAGCCACGCCTCGGCCACACCTGCATCCCGGGAGAACTGGTGCACCTCCAGGACTGAACACACACACATTTCCATGTTAAACCAGATTTATTCAGCTAATTCAGTCAATATGCTTTATGTCAACATGAGCCTCGACTAAATGAGGAGCTCTTTGACTGGCTGACTAACTGGATTAAACACCGTACCCAGTCTCAGCCACTCCCATCTGTCCTCCCACTTGTCAATCATGTCTTTCCTCTTGTCCGTCAACTGTAACAACTTTTCTTTAATCTGAGGGGAGAAAAAGTTTGATGAGAACATTTGAATGTTGAAAAAAAAAACAAGCAGATTCCAAATGTATTCATGCGGTTTGGAGACAAACAAGAATCATGAGCATCTTCCTAAGAATCTATCTAAACCCTTTAATTGACATTTTACTTTGAAAGGTTGCTGTTGAAAACAAGATTCAGCTGCTCTTGTTTACAGTTTGTGGCAATGAGATTTGTTCATGAGGTCAAAGGTCAGGTTAGATTAAATATTGAAGGATAACTGTATTAAATACTGCCAAAAGCTTCAAAACACAAAGTAATGACATGAAGAGAATCCTGCACATCAGGAGGCTTTTGAATCCAACCTGAAATGAAAACTAAAACAAAAAGGTGAGAACTAAATCCCAAAGAAAATCTGCAGACAGAAAACAGCAGCTTACAATTGTCAAACTAAAAACAGAAAGAGGTCCAGCTGTGTGTAGTTTAGCATGAATGATGTGGATATCTAAATCTGTCTGGATGAAGGCGTCTTCACCTCGTCTGAAGCGTAGTGCTTCCTGGCCAGCAGCGCTTTGCCCAGCTCGATGCAGGCCGTGAAGCTGTCGTTGCGGGCGTCGATCTCCGCCTTGATGCCCTGGTGGTTGTTCATCAGCAGCTCCACCGACGACACGTCCCTGAAAGCCAGAGAGAAAGACACAAACAAAACCACATCAATAAAGTGCAATAAGAGGAAACACTTAATCCTCAGATTGTTTGATACGAAACACGTCTGGGAATAAATTCGGCCGATGATTCTGTTTGAATCAAACAGAAAGAAACAGGAGAAAATAAAATCAACGCACGAATGCGGCTTCTAATGTGACAAAAATAAAAATGGAAGACCGCATCATTGATCACTATCGACAATCTGAAGCAACAAGTCGATTGAAACCCCTTCGAAACTCATCAGTCAAAATGTCCCATAAAAAGACTATCAGCCCTCACTCTGACCACTAAGACATCAAAACACAACTAATAAGCATAATCCAACTGCACATTGTTTCAAAGATGTTTCCAAATGACGTTATTGTATTCATGTAGACATTTTCCCGTAGATGTGTCCGAGTGACTTTGGATCAATTTTAAAAAGTAATTTCCATCAGAAGTGAAGTGGGAGGTGAAATAAGTGAAATACTGAAGCTGAACGGAGGAAACATCAACACATCAGAACAAAACTAAACGCCGACTCATCAGCGGTAGGCTGGTGTTCTTACCTGGGCTGGTCCTGGGCCGCGATGAGGCGGATGACGTCCTCCATCCACAGCATCAGGTCGCGCACCATGCTGAAGAAGCGGAACTTGTCTCCAGTTTCGAGCAGCTTCACCCGACGGCCCTCCGCCGCCTCCAGCAGGTTCTTCCAGGCCTCGAGGACCTGAAGGGGCGGGCGACATGACAAATGGCAGAGTTCAGACCAGAGAGCCCAGAGGTTGGGCTCCTCTAACACACATGGTCTGTTTTAACTGTCCTAAAAGCCTCCATTGTGAAGGAGCATCTGAGAATCGTCTGTTTTAGAGAAGAGCAGCAGCCTAAAGAGCAGATATCGCAAAATGCTTTATCCATCATAAACCCAATTCATTAATTGGTTGATATTGTGTTTATATATTCACTGCAAACACACTATTACTACTGGCGCAAACAGTCTTGCACATGTCCAGCACCGTCATCAGGGAGCTGCAGGGGAGCACAACAGCCCGGGGAAATAAATAAATAAATAAATAAATAAATAGCATTAAAGCAAAACAATGCAGATTGCAGCATCAACATGGCAATACAACTCTTCTTTTAGTATCTCTGGATGTATTGGGTCATTGTAGGCCATGTTGCACATCAGTAAGCAGGACAAAAACAGCCATTTTATTTTATCCATTAACAATTTCTCCTCGTAACATGGAATTAAATATACCGTGATAGAGGACTTTATCCTCGCAGCCAATCCCTGCCTTGATGTTTTCAGTGGATTATGTTTGCTTACATCTCCACCTGCTCAGTGCTCAATCTGAGCTCTCCATAATCTGTCGGCACTACATGGATACTTCATTTTCAGTGCTTTGTTAGAAGATCTAAATTAAACAGTTATTGACAGGATCGTGAGCTGTTCCAAGATTATTTAGTGCCCTTAAATTTGATTATGTTTGCACAAGCACTTTCTTTGCATATTTAGATGCAGCAGGACTTTAACCTGTTCAGTGCCACAAATCTGACATCACAGAGACTGTTTGCCTGAATAACTAACTAAATAAGCAATAAGAGGTGAAGAGTTTCTTGAGGGGTCGTACCGCCGCTCCAACGAGTAATGGCCGACCCGTGAGCTGAAGCAGCCTGCTGTCCATGTATAGATCAGCTCAGCTCAGTTATGTTCTCAGGCAGGGTGAACCGTAGATTTTAGTGCGAGTTTGACAAAGAGTCAGATTATTAATCTGGGCTATTAATCCATATGCTACGAGGTATTTTCTAACACTCCATCAGATGGCTTGGTGACGAACGAATAAGTTCCAACTCAGAAACAAAAAAAAAAAAAAAATCAACCATCTCTGATCAATTTGTTGAACAACATCAACAAAAGTTTCAGCACAACAGTGGCTGATTTCCTCATTCCTTGTGATTTGTGTATTCTTACGTAATAGATACTGAAGATTTTTTAACTTGATATACACTTTCGCTTCGTGCAGACATTTGCAGCCGAAACGCGCCTCTGACCGCAAGTCAGAGAATTTCAAAAAACAAAAAGACCCCGGTGGGCCGGGACAGACTGACTGCGTCGCTGCAACACAACGCAGGAGAAATAAACATAATTCAACAGCCAATGGCGGCACCACGAGTGAAAGTGTGTGAGCTTCACGAGGCAAAGCATTTGTATTTTCTCAGAGAAGTGAGGCTGACACTTTGTTTTAGTTGCAAATGTGTACAGAACAAAACTCTACATTTATTGTCGACCTTGCTGATTGCGTACAGAAAGAAAGAAAGATAATCCTCTCCAGGCTGAACAGGAGATCTGTACAGAATCTTTTCACTCCGCTCTCTGTTACGTTTTCAGCCACAGACACATTGTTGATGGAAACGCGGCTGCAGAGGACTAAAAGCGATATTTTGCCAGCTAACAAGCAACTACATTTTAAGCAAATGCGAACCAAAACATTTGATTGCACCAATGCGTGCAGCCGTGACATATTAAAAATGCATCTTAAAAAAATGACTGAGAAAAGCGTGACGCTTAAGGCCTCCAATTTCATTTTATGTTTTCACCGACTTACCAGACCCAAACTGTATTTGCAAACTACTAGTAGTGTTTGTTTTAACCTCCTCAGAGACACAGGTGGGTGGTGTTTACAGCTTGATGGTACTCATGCAGTATCAGGCAAGTTGTCAATAATAAACCTTTGTATTGAGGTTGTGTTGACCTCTGTGCAAAAATCCACCCACACAGCGATCTAAGAAAGATCTAAAACAAACCGTACGAGTATTTGTAAATCCCCAGGTCCGTGACAAAGACTGGGCCGGAACTAAACTGGATCAAAACGACTAAAATGTCACTAAAATTAATCAACATTTTAGTCGAAATATTAAAGGAAAGTCTAGAACTGCAGCCAAAATGAACACTGATGCAAAGCCAATGTTTTTGGTAAACGGAGTCTCACCTCTCCCTTTCTCTTCTGGGTGGACAGGGAGGATATGCAGGGAAATGGACATACAGGGAATGGTCAAAACACAACGCCATCAAAAACACTCAGTGCGTATCATTGGCAACACTCCGGCTGTCAGGAGCGTCGACACGTCGTGGTGGTACTGAAGTGAAATCCCGCTTGAATCTGAGGTTATTATTGTTCGCCAACATTTTCTAGAAAGGTCTGTTTCAGATGTAGATTTTATGATGAGTTTGCAAAATCCCTTGAACGGCTATTTCATCAGGCAAAACGGCTTAGGATGAAGACACTTGTAGCAGACATATTCATAAAAATAATGGAATAAAGACGGATGTTTGGTTTGAGTAAATTAACAACTGTCCTGCTATCGTATTGTAAGCAGGGTTGCACGTTTCGCACACTGAGGTAACTCAGTTAGCAATAAAACCCAGCCGACAGGTTGAGCTGGATTTACACTACTTAAGGAAATACGATGGCCACGCACTAATAATAAATAATATACCATTATTTTTGTTATGTAGTACATTTTCAAGAGTTAAACCTGAAAGTTGCATGGAAATAATATCGCACTGCAGCAAATTTGCTCAAGCATCATTTTAAAAACCGACCACTAGACTAGACTGATGCCGGTGGAGTTTGTTTGCGTTGACTAACTCCAGCTTTACAGCCTCTAGAGAGACTTTGTGCAGAAGAACAAGCTTCTGAATTTATTCTCAAAAAAAGGTCTAACAGTGCAACAGCTTTGCATTAGTTTTCCCACAGAACATATTTTGAGGATGTAGAAGAGCTCAGAATCAAACACTTTGAATGGAGCTATGGAGCAAATGCAAATTCCTTCAATCATAAATTTCCTTTTGACTTGAGTTTAAAAACCGCAACATGAAATACTATGCAATATGTCAAACATATTTGTGTAGTGTATACAGACAGAACATGAAGTGAATTCTCGCATTGCGTTATCTGTGTGAATTTGACAGCAGAGCCATGAATTCCTTCAGACTCGAGTTGAAACATTTTCACTTCTTTGCCTCAGTCCCCCCCACTGGAGTGGATCTGCGTCTGCTAGCTCCCGCTCTCGACTTCGAATGCAACTGTGCCGTTTTTTCAATTTCACTTCACGTTGTGTCTGAACACATTTAGTCTTTCAACCTGCAGGATAACGAGTTATGTTTTTCAATAGAAAACTCCCTTCTGGGAGACCTGAGTGCCATTTGATATTAAATGTATAATTTCTCCAAAGTATGCCGGAAGATTCACCTTTAAAACAACGGATGAAACGGTCAAAGAGAAAAACATATTCAGCCCGGGTCAGCACTTTCACAATCTCATTCTTCACAATATTTACTTTGAATACTTACTTATAATCGATCCTTAAGGATTCAGAGAAAAATCACCTTTCAACTAGAGGTTCTAGAAGAAAAGTGAATAAGACCACTAATGTCCCCTCTGTGTACAGAACCATTAACAAGGAGACTTTATCATGGTGTTTCCTGCATTTTGACCACGCCCTGTAAGACTTCATCATGTGTCTATAACCTGCTGCTTGTAGTATGATCACGAGTAAAATCCCCTTTGACGATTTGAAGAACGGTGCTACATGTTTTGTCATCTTTTATCAACCTCGCACAAGCGTATTCTTCATCTTATCCCAGATTCTTTTACCTCCATCTAGAAATGATGTTGCTTTATTTTCCAAAGAGATAATTTCAGGGCGGAGGAACAGTGCAAAGTTAGTGCAGCAGCAGTGCAGCATGCATGAGGAACAGAGCCTTTTACAGTCACTTCAATAACATGAGTGCAGGGTCCAGTTCAATTTCAATCCACCAGTAAGAGAAGCAAGTTTTCTACCATCTTTACATTAAAGCTACAGATAAATCATCTGATCATCTGTAATTTCACATCTGAGATTTACGAAAGTGAATTCAAAGTGAACTTGGCCGAGTCCTGATGCGGTTTGTGTTTCGCCGCGGCCTGAGACTGAAGCTCACCTCTCCTTCTCTCTTCTGAATGTCGTCGGCTTTATCTCCAGCGTAAGCGGACTGCAGACGAACGGCGTCCTCCTGAAGCTGCCGCACCTGAAAGCAGAGGAGGAGGACGAGGAGGTTCAGGTTGGTTGAGAACACGCGGAAGAATTTAAACGTCAGTACCATAAGCAGGCGGATCGCGTGAGAGCTTCGGTGCCACGAGCTGAGAACGTCCCACAAAGCAGCATTTTAAAAAAGGTACAATTTTCACATCAAGCTGTTCATTTCTCACGTTATGTTCAGATGAGATTCTCCAAAAACTAGGGGAAAACACTCACCTGTTCCAGCAAAGTACTGGCTGAAAATGTCTTTAATTGAGAGTTTTCTCTCATGATGCTCTAAATTATAGTACAGCACCTTTTCTACTGTGACAAAAGTACAGACTTTGAATAACTGAAATCTTTTAAGTTGAATTTATGAATTTCTGGTCTCAGTCAATGATCCAGTTCACCCCAGAGGTTTTCTTCCTCATCAAACCTTTTGGAGCTGGCTTTGTGAACGGGGACATAGAGATTCAAGTTATTGGAACCAAAAGGAAAAACCCTGAAAAGCGTCCCCAGAGCAAAATCACACAAGAATACTCCACTAGTGAGCCGCTCTGAAGAGCTTTCAGTTTTTATGACTTAAATTGTAACGTCTCGTGTCAAAAGCCAACTGAATGCGTTCCAGGTTTTTTTCAATGTCGCCTAGCAACAGTTCCCAGTCTTAAATATAGCTCCTGTACCTGTGTTCCCAGTGCCTGGATGTCGTGCTCGAAGGTGGTGTGCATCCTCTGCAGGGTCTCCACTGTGTTCTGGTCGCGGCCCAGCTCCTCTGGCAGCTTCTTGTGTTTGTCCAGGATGCGGTTGAGGATCTCCTTGGCGTCGTGGTAGAACTTGTGGAGTTCGAAGGAGGCGGCGAGGATCTGCGTCCGGGTGTCGATGAGCTCCAGCAGGTCGGCCCAGGCCTCGTTCAGGCCGTCCTTCCACTCGGCGATGGTGGCGGCGTCGCCGTGGCCGGTGTTGATCAGCTCGTCCGCCTGCTGGTTGACGGTGTCCACGCGCTCCTGGCCGATGTTCCCCGTGTCGCGGGCAAATTCTCTGAAACGCTCCTGCAGCATCTGAAGAAGGACGGAAGTTGGGATTAATTACAAAGAACGCTGAAGGGGCCAGGCTACTGAACATGTAGCATCCTGTCTACACTGGTTACTTAGTGAAAGCAGCACATCAACAGCAGCATTAATGTTTGGATGTGATCAAGAAATATAATAATCTTTAACATAAACACATAATATAAACAAACTATTTTGATGAGGATTCTTTAAAGTGAAAATTTTAAATAATTCCAAGACACATTATGTAACTAAATGAAACGTTTTAGAGTGTAGAAAGAAATTGTAACGGAGAAACTGTTTCTAAATGACCTCAAACATTTGGCTGACATAAACAACCGTGATAATATGTCTGCCATAAACTAATATCGGCAGCTTGAAGGGTCACTCATCCAACATTTATTTTGTTTCCAAGTGAAATAAAACACAAACGACTGGTTTACAGTGATCTTCTTGTGCCAGTTTTCCTCAAGGTGCTTTCCCTGCAAACAGTCATTTTCACAGAGAAATCTGAACTAGTGATTTCTTTATTCAATTTCTAACCGTTTTTTAACAATCACTGAAAAGAATTGAAACATTGATAGCATCATTTTTTTTTTTTTTATATTCCTAAAGGAGAGGAGTTGATTTAACTCCGTGTCCCTTGAAAAGTACCTAAAACATCCTCCAAACCGAATGACTGCAAAACCAGCTTACAGTGTTCGACTACCCCACACCAATCATGAGACGTGTTCTCTACTCACGGTGACGTGCTCGTAGTCCTGTCCCAGCTCGTGGGATCCGGCCACCACCTCCCTCTCAGCGATCCACTGCTCCAGGTCGTCCACCTCCCGGTTCAGCTGGAAGAGACGCAAACGCTCGTCCAGCTTCCCCCGACGCTCCTCCGACAAGTCCTTCAGCCCGGCGTACAGCTTGTCCACCTGAGACTGACGCATGCCGATTCGCTCGCTGCACGACGGAGATGAGGAGGAGAGAAAGTCAGGGATTATGGTTTATTACCGTCTTTCTTCTTCATCTCTTCAATATCCCTTTGTTCCTTCTCGTTTCCTTCCTTCGACCTCCACTCGTGCTTTTGTTTCCTCCCCTTCATCTGTATCTCCTCCTCTTCACCCTTTCATTCCTCGTCTCCGTCCTGTGTCCTTATTTTCTTTACCTCTGACTCATTTTAAGCGGAGTTTATTTGTCTCTTCGTTGCTTCCCTCCCCATTTTCAAAATGTAAAACGCTTTCTGCGTGAATTAAAAACTAAACCTAGATCCTCAACCTTTGACCTGTAATCCCCTCCGCCCTCACCTGTCGGGGTGCTCAACGCCCACCAGGCCCCGGCTGGTGCTGGACAGCTGGTGGACGGTGTCGGCGTAATCCTCCACCGCCTGCTCCAGGATATGATGCTTCTTCAGCATGGCCACCGAACTCTGCTCGTCCTGAGAGACAAACAGAGATTCATCTCGTTATTTTTTTGTTAAGTGACAGAGAAAGAAAGAATCCTCAGCGAGTACAGAAGGGGGCACGGAGAGAAAAGACTGAAGAGGAGATGCTCAAGAGGAATGGAAGAAAAAGTAAAAGGAGAAAAATGAGAGCTGGAAAGAGTTAGGAAATGAGCATGAAATATAGCAGAGTGAGAATATTTACCATAAGTTGAACAGAGTTTTTAATCATTATCATTAATCAGAGTAAGGTGTACTGACCCGCAGAAAGTCTGACACCAACAGCAACTAACCAAACTAATAGAAAATTCACAAACTCAGGAACTGAAACAGGAAGTTTTTGAGCCACGGAGCAGAGATCCTGAAAACAACACTGTGACGTGTGATAATTAATACTTTTTATCTGTGTGAGTGTGTTAAACACAAACCTCATCAGCTCTAAACAGATAACGATAAGACTTCATTAGTCGTGTGAGTGAGGCTGTGGCGTTCATCACCACTAATCTGATGAAAGAAATATTAAGTTCGTCCTGAGGATGGTGCCAGAGTTACGGTCAGGTTGTTACTGACAGTTCATATGAAGGGTTTATCCTTTGTATGGGGGCTGTTTTGGGACATTTCAGACTCATTTTCTCAGGTTTTTCTTATTTCTTTTCTTAACTTGTGAGTTACAATTATTATCTTGAGCGCACAAGATCGAAGGAGGAATAAAAAATACCTTCTGAGATTTTACAATATAACAAAGTACACTTACACAAGTACTGTACGCAAGTACAAATTTGAGGTATTATTTTGCTTGAGTATTGGGGGGGGATAATATAGTATACCAAGGCACTTCCTAACAGTATTTTTACAGTGTGATATTAGTACTTTTAATTAAGTAAAGGATCTGAAAACTTCCTCCACTGCACATCCTCCTCCTGCCAACCCGTCTGACCTCTGACCCCTGCCTCACCTTGGCCTTCTCCTCTGACATCATGTAGAGCTCCTGTTCGCTCATCCAGGCCTCGGCCTCGGCGGCGTCAAAGTAGTACTGCTGGGCCTCGTGGGCCTCACTGAGGCGGGTGTGGCGCTTCTCCGTCTCCTTCCTGATCTGTTCCCATAGTGACTGGAGCTCGGCGAGGCGCTGGCGGATCAGCTCGGCCGTCGGGTTGTTCTCCCTCAGGACGTGCTGGCTGCGCTCAAAGATGTCGTCGTAGCGCGGCTGATGGCCCTGGATCTCCTTCTGCAGGGTCTGAGAGGGTCAAACGTCAAGTTGATGGTTGTAGTTTCAACATGGAAATTGATTTTCAGTAGTGACTCAGTGAAGGCGTTTGTTTGAGTACCTGGTTCTTCTTGATGAGCAGCTGTACAGTCTGCAGGTTGTTTCCGTGGTCGGTCGATGTGGCCAGAGCCATCCTCTCCTCCACCCACAGCTGGAGACGAGAAGGAATGTCACATTATTGCTGCTGCTACTACTACTACTACTACTACTACTACTACTACTACTACTACTACTACAGTATAATTACTGCTATTGTTATTACTGCTGCTACTGATGTTACTACAACTGCTGCTGATATGAACAATGTGACATATTTTTTCAGCTCTGCCGCTTTTAATGAGAAGAAAGTTTACATTATTACTACTACCACGACTACTACTGCTACTACTGATATTACTGCTGCCGCTAAACAGCATTACTTCCCCTATCAACACTTCTAATACCAGTTTCATTTTTATGTTTCAGTTTTCGCTGTCCGTCTCTCACCCGGATCAGATCCCACTGTATCAGAGGGGTTAAAGGTCAGCGCTCTATCTTAAACTCTTCCTCTACTTACGATCTCGTCCTCCACATCCCGGTTGAACTGGTGGATCTCGCGGGAGGCCATGAGGTTGTCTCGTCTCTTCTGCAGTGGGTCCTGGAGGGACTGGAACTTCTTCTCCACGCTGATCCTCTGGCCGTCCACCTCCTCAGAGCCTTTCCCCTCCTGACTGAGGGCCTGCGACTGGCTCTGCAGCTCCCCCACCTCCTTCTGACGCACCTCCACCTGGCTCTCCAGGATCTGCAGGAGGACGGTTTGCAGGTCAGACAGGGAGAAGTAATACGTTTGTAAAAACTACACAAAAATAAGGAATGAAAAAAAATTAAAAACAAATTTAAAAAAATTAAAAAAAATAATATATATACATATATATATATATATATATATATATATATATATTAAATTCTAAAAATGTGAAATGGGAGTGATCTTGTGTGTGAAATTTAAAAAAAGACATCTTAACTCAAAGTCCATTAACTAGCCATTTCCACAGCTTTCAACTATGACCATTTGCTCTTTTGTCAGATATCAGCTGAGCAAACTCTTTTTGAGAAGACTGAGATTTAGTTGAAAGCTCCGGGAAAAGCTAGCGAGTGGACATTGAGTTAAGATTTTCTGCAGCAAATTAGTCAAATTAAATAATGAAATGAAAATGAATGAAAACATGATGTTCAGATGAGAAGAACATGGAGAGAAAAAGGTCCTTAGATATATAAGACTGTAATAAAAAGTATTATAACAATAATAATAAAACACAGCTTTTACAAAGATAAAAGATGGTTCAGAAGCCTCGTCTCATCTTCTCCTCGATTCAGTAAAAATCTGTGTTAACCTCCAATCACTGACTCAAAAACATTTCACTGATAGAAAAATCAAAGTGAGGATCATCTTCCAGCAGCCAGCCAGTGCACCAACAGTCTGAAACGGCTTCACAGAAGATACAAAAAAACAGGTGGAGTCTGGGATAAAATGAGAGCAGAGGGGAAGACGAGGAGGAGGAGGAATCCTTTCTCTCCTCCGTTTCACTGTACAACAGATCAAACACTCTACTGATCTCTCACTAACACACACACTCTCTCTCTCTCTCTCTCTCTCTCTCAAAATAAATTACAGCACAGATCTCAAGAGAAGACGGATGATAAGAGAATTAAAGCTGCTCTAATAGACTGAAAATACCAACATCATCCCTCGGACGGCTTCACACTCTCAGTTCTGTCTCTGTTACTGGTGGAGAGACACACACACACACACACACACACACACAGACAGACACACACACACTGAACATTTCTCAGACTCAGTGTGGGCTCGTAACACATCAAATGAGAGATTACATAACTGCTGTGTGAGTGGAGTGTGTGAGAAAGAGTGTCTGTGTGCACAGCTAAGACTTTGTGGATATGAAAGCGTGTGCGTGTGTGTGTGTGTGTGTGTGTGTGTGTGTGTGTGTGTGTGTGTGTACCAGTGGATGGATTATGTAAAGGGGGTTAGACTCACTCCTTTCATCACTGTAAAAATTGAGAAATTACTGAAGAGCTTCCCTTCAGGAACGTAAGAGCTTTGGATCACAGAAATGAACGAAAAAATGATTAATTTCACAATTGTGAAACTCTTTTTGCAAAAATAAGCCAAAGTGCAGGAATGCATTCAGGTATTATCAATCACTGTCCATTTCGATATTAAATAATTCAATTTAGAAGCACAGTTATGTGCCTATCTTAAACAGAATACTATCTCAGGGTCTTAACTAACACATCAGACACGTTATGTGATCTCTGAAGCTTATTTGGAGCTTAAAGTGGACGACGAACTGTGCAGAAGACTTAGAGTCCACAGTCATGCAAACTGCTTTGTGAACCTCTGCTGACAGCAGCATGCTAACATGTTGATGTTTACCATCTTAATTTAACGTGTTAGCATGCTCCAGATTCTTCCATCACAGTTGATTTGTGTACCTCAAACAGCTGAAGCCTCATATCATCTTCAGCTTTACTTTTCTACTCAAAACGAGGTGGATTTTATTCTCCATCTCTTACAGTGAAGTCATACCAGCATGGACAGGAAGGTTACCAATGTTTTTTATGTACATGCAGTAAGGGCCTTGCTGCATTGTATTAATAATAGACATAATATACATAGATTTCCTGCACGGATGGATCACAAGCCAAAAATCTTTGGAATCCCTGAGTAAAAAAAAAAAAAAAAAATCAGCTAATGCCAACTCCCATTTTGTAATGGTATAAAATCTGTGAAGTGGAAGAGAAACTCTGCAGTCAAACTGAGAGGCTTTACAGGAAGTTTAGTCAAACTAAGGAACTAGAAACTAGAAAGACTCAGTCTTCATGTTAACGGGGAATTCCTGTGAAGATCTGGAGAAGTGTAGCGATCGGGTAAATCTGCTCCTCACCTGCTGTTTCTTCAGCAGGATGTTGACGGAGGTGAGGTCTTTGCCGTAGTCGTCAGACTGCAGCTGTCCGTCCAGGCCGC
This sequence comes from Ophiodon elongatus, assembly GCA_016806645.1. NCBI lineage: Eukaryota > Metazoa > Chordata > Actinopteri > Perciformes > Hexagrammidae > Ophiodon > Ophiodon elongatus. Next base: position 1,382,131 of record JACSYO010000412.1, read on the forward strand.
CCAGCCACTTGTCCAGGTCGGCGCAGCTCTGGGTGAACAGCTCCGCCTTGTTGGCGTCAAACAGACACTTGGCCTTCGTCTGCGTGGTCGACTCGAGGTCCTCCCACATCGTCTTCAGGGACGCCAGCTTCTCCTTCACCATGGCCTCCGTCTCCGGCTTCTCTGCCATCAGCGCCTGCCCGTCCTGGAAGACAGTACTGGCTTTTAATACTCCGCCGTCATTAGCTCAAGAAAGCATCCAGTTTTGTTGATAAAATTAACGAAGAGTGTTTGGCAAGTCCATCAGTAGAGACTCGTGCTGTGAGGAAGAGCTTTGATCAAAAACACTCATTATTTTAAATTCAAGTGAAGGTCTCGAAGTTTCCAAATATGACAAGATGTAAAAACAAATGATGATGGACAAAGACATTTTTCACATATTGGTGGAGCCATAAAGAAACAGCTTCCTGGATTTTGAAAATTACTTTTTTTTTTTTTTACTTTGAGGAAGCTCAAGAGGAAATATACGGGATTTATTGAGATTAAACTGCTCCAACATATGTCACTGCAGACGGTTCTGCTGGACTGTGTTGTTTGTAGGAAGATGGTCAACGTACATCATATTTAAAATGTAATGAACTCATTTAAAATCAATGGTTCACATCAAATGACGTCTTTGGTTAGTAGCCGTTTCACCAGGGCTGTTGTTGAGCCTAAATAAGCTAAATAAGGGACGTGTGCTGCAAAGAGCAAATGCTTTTCGTCGCCTCCTCCCCTCCCACCTTGTCGATCTTGTCCAGCCACTCCTTGTTGGACTGCAGCTCGGCCATGAAGGCCTGGTGTTTGAGCCACTTGCTGTGGAGGTTCCTGGCCTCGTCGTACGACATGTCCTGAGCCGTCAGCATCTTCTCATTGATCCACAGGGACAGCTGAAGACACACACACACACACAGCAAATTATCTCGGGGACTCTCCAACGGAGTTACTGCAGGTTTTTCGGCACTGATTTAATATAAAGTGTCTGTAGTTTACCTCCTGGCAGTCCTGCAGGAACTTCTGCAGGTCTCTGTTGTCCTTCAGCCTCGACAGCAGGTCGCTGGCAGCCGCTCGGTTCTTCTTGTGTCTGTAAGACAATTATCAATATTTTTATAACGTATACAAGTTTTTCTGCACAGTTTTACCTGGAAGTTTCGAACATTTTTTGCACTTCCAGATATAATAAAAGCTACTTTTTAAGCCTGAGTCACCAATCTGGTGCGGGCAAGGTTGGAGTGCCTTGCTCAAGGAAAGGTAATTAAGGGAAGTTAATGATTAAGTGTCATCAAGTAATTTAACTATAACTGTCTTAAGCCTGGTTCGGTGGCCCTTAAAGCTGCTGTTAAACTAAACTGATATTAAATATCCTATACATGGCTGCGGCTAACAATTATTTCCATTATAAATTCATCTGGGATGTGTAAAAAGTCCAAATTAATACTCAATGTCATGTGAAATGAAAAAATAGCTTGATGAAACTTAAAACGATCATTTACTGATTTTCTCTCACTCACCAACCAATATGGCACAAATTAAACATCAGTAATTAACACAAATCCCCCAGACAGACAAACTGAATCTCGGTCACCTCTGGTCGATGGAGTCCACCTTCTCCTGGGTGCGCTCTGCGTTGATGTTGCCGTCGGTTACCAAGCGGCGTCCGGTGTCGACCACGCCGCTGATCTTCTCCTCGTTGGCGTCCAAGGTGGTCATGAAGTCCTCCTGCTTCTTGATGGCGGCCTCGGCCCCCTCCAGAGTGGTGGGCATCTCAGTGTGAGCCAGCACGTACTCCTGAGACACAAACGCAGAGACAAGGAAACTTTATTTGTCATATGAAAAACAATCACAGTAAATCAATCGCTGGCTGTGAAATGCGCATTTGTCAAGCCTCTTCCAAAACATGACATTTAAAGTCACCGTGGACATATTACGTCTCCCCTTGTTCCCTAACTTTTCTCTTTAAGAAAGTCAGAGGCTGCCATCAAGTGGAAGAAGTTTGTCATTACAGCAACATGATCAGATGATTTAAATTAATTTCTGTATGTTTTTAAATTCTACTATAAGATTTAAAAAAAGGAAAAGAAAAAAAAAAGAGTCCTTTTACTTTATTTCCCCAAGTTCTCTCGATCGTGCTCTTTCTCTCTCTAGAGATGTAAACAGGTAGGAACATTAGAAAGTAGTAGACAGACAGTAGAAGAGGAGACACTAATGTGTAATGAAGGTCAGCCACTCGATGGATCCTCTTGTTTCACTTGGTGAAATGATGACGAAGTCGAAATGTCCTAACAAAATATTTGGGCCTTTCAACTGATACTTGAATGAAATTTGGGAGTGAAAACCAGAAATATCTTTTCAGTAATCTGTGAGTATGTATGCATTTAAATAAAAGGTATTTTTCTTTTTTATGTTTTAAAAACATACAGAAAGTAAACCGTATAAACCGTATAAACATGTTGCTGTAATGAAGGACTTCTACCACTTGGTGGCAGCCTTTGACCTTCAAGTGAGAAGTCCGGTCCTGAGGAGAGGGACAGAAAGTTATCTGAAATATGTCCACTGTGACTTTAAAATGTCATGTTTTGTCCGGCAAACACTTCAATCACAAAGATATCCAGTTTATAATTACATTAGAATGAAAACCAGGAAATCCTCCTTGATTAATTCTCAGTATGTCAATTAATCAACTAATTGTTGCAGCTCTACATCTATCCATTTCCTTAACCACTAATCCGGTACAAGGTCAGGTGAGGTTGGCGCCAATCCCAGCATGCACTGGGTCTTTGTATGCGTGTGTGTGTGTGTGCGCGCGCGAGCACGAGCACAAGAGAGATGGAGAGATCTGGTCCAACATGCATGAGACCGGCCTGGACGGAAGCCCAGTCAGAGATTTATCTGCTCATCACAGTGTGTGTGTGTGCGTGTGTGTGTGTGTGTGTGTGTGTGTGTGTGTGTGTGTGTGTGTCAGTATTACCACAAATGAGAGAACTGTGGTCAGATCACATGACGGTGTGCGGGTGTGATGACATCACGGGTTTACCTGGTTGTTGAGGAAGGCCTCGGCCTGCTTGGTGTCCCTGAGGAACAGCTGGTAAGCGTGGGACTGGGACAGCAGGTTCTGCCGGTTCTCCCACATCTTGTGCAGCTCGTTCCAGCCGGTGTCGAGCGCCTGCAGCCGCTGCCGCAGGAACATGTACTGCGCGTCCGTCTGGCCCTGCGTCACCATCTCGCCCATGTCCCGCATCTTCTGGTAGTCCTCCTCGTAGTTGCGGATTTCGTTCTTGATGTTCTCGTGCTGGGCCAGCAGCTTCTCGGCCTCGGCCAGCGTGTTGGGCATGTCCTCGGAGGCGATGGCCGTCTGCGTCCGCGACAGCCACGACTGGAAGTCGTCCACGTCGCGCAGGAACTGCTGCAGCTTGCTGGCCTCGCCCAGGGACTCCTCCCGGTTCTTCATGGTGTCCTGGAAACCGAAGACAGAAAGGGGGTCAGATATTCAGAGAGAAGCGGAGTCTGCGTATGTTGAGCCCTTAGTTAGGAGATGACTTCAAAGAGATTTTGTTGTGCTCCTGATCGTACACTGTGACAGGTACTCTCCTACCTTCATCTCGCCCCAGACGCCGGTGATCCCGTCCAGACGTCCCTTGATGGCCTCGGACTGGTCCGGGTGTTCCGAGGCCAAGCGGTCCGCCTCTTTCCCCAGGTCGCCCAGCTTGTCTTCGATGGCGGCCAGGTCGCGCTCCATCCCCGTCAGCTTCCTCTGCAGAGCCATGACGCCGGCCAGGTCGTTCCCGAGCTCCTGGGTCGACTCGATCACCTGCAGGAGGACGGGATGGGGTGAGTTAGAAATACTTTTATTTATTAAACTCTTGCCTAAGTGCAGTAACCCCATTTGACGAGAGCCGTGCTGAAGAGGACATTGTGAGCCCTAACGAGGATTGTGTCACTCCTATCATCAGTCTTTGTCTTCCTTCTGTCTTGGGGATAATAATGCTCTGTGTTTTGGAAGAAGAAATAACGTTGACGTGAAGTCACGTGCTTAGCTGTGAGCTATAATTTGAGCTTGGTTTGTTCTTCAGGCTACGTATTCGTTTATATTTTGGCAAATGATCCCCATTAAAAGTACGCAGAATTACCTCTCAGCAGTTCCTGTGGCATCGTACCCATTAATCTACAGACACCTTTCCCTGGATTACTTTGATCCTGAAGGGAGCTTAAAAACTTGATGTTTCTCCAAGTTCTCCACTACGCGGCGTCTTCTTCTGGGATTTCTAAACAAGTTCATGGACGATTAGCAGCGTGGAGATAGTGGAGCTGACATGTTATCATCTGGATCCGAAGATTTGTGTATCATGTCTGTGTGCTCAGAGTTATGACTCTTGACACGCATCGCCGCAATCTGTGACTAAGTGGTTTTCTTAGTACCTTTATTGGCTCGATGACCTGTGATTCAGTCCCCGCTGCAGCTCCAACTGCTGACCGTGTTGGTGCATAATACAATAAATAACTCCCTGTTGTTTATAGAGCGCCTGCATGCCCCCACCCCTCTCGCCTCACACCGTGTCTTTGCTTCACGTCTCTCTCCAGCTCAACTCACAGTGTGACAGCATCTGCTGTGGAGGATTAAAGTGCTGTAGGAGCAGATGTTTTTGTTCTGTTGGTACCTTGGTCTTCTCTTTGATCCAGGACTTGGTCTCGTTACACTCCAGGTGGTAGTTCTGGACTCCCAGAGCGGAGCTCAGACTGTCTTTCTTCTGGTCCACCAGATCTCTGAACTGACTCCACCTGGACGGACGGAGACACCGTCAGCAACAAAGAACACCATGTTCCTGCCAGCTGGGTGACCTGGTTAATAACCGCTTGATTACTTTATCTAAATGACCCAAACCTGTTTAGTCGTCTTTTAGCAGCTCAGTCACAGTCCATGTGAAGTTAGTCTATTTACCTTATTTAAATTTATTTAACTATTAAGCTTATTAAAAGCTTAGTTACAGTTCAAACTTTAGTTTAATATTATGTGTAATCCAAGTTAAGATACTTGTTTAGCAGTTAACTTTCTCTTTACATACGTTTCAATGAAGCAACCCGTTTAATCCTCGTTTTTGTTGTTTAATCCCGGTTAGATTACTTTTTTAAATAGTTGCCGGTTTAATTCTATTTAGTTACCCGATAATCACAGTTTATTTCCTTTTTTATAACAAGGTGTTTTGTCAAGTTCATCTTTCATTTCAATCCTTCCTTTCGCTGTTAAGTTTTACTTAAAGTTAGTAGGTTAAAATCCTTTAGTTGTCTGTCTGATTCCAGTTCACCTCACTTCAAATCTTACTTAAATCCCAGTATTGTTACCCAATCAATGATTTCTGTTAAATTACTTTTTTACCCCGTTGGGACAGCTGCTAAATACCAATTCTTTACTTAATTATGTTTGATCACATATTAATCGTCTGTTAAATCCCGGTTACAGTCAGTGCTAAATAATAATCATTTAAACTTATTTCCCTTCTTAGTCTAAATTTAGTTTCCCATTTTACCCGAGTTAATTTATTGTTTAGTTTCCCTTTAATTCCAGTTTATTTACCAGTATAATCTCAAATATTTGTTTAACACCGGCTAATCCCAGTATATGTGCTGGTTTAATCCCAGTTAGATTACCTGGTGTTGAGTTTGTCCTGCTGGGTTTTTATCTCCTTCTCACTGGGATGCCCGCAGTGGATCAGTTGCCTAGCAACCTGGTTCACCACGGCAACACGGGACGCCTGGTTGTTCATCTCCGGCTCCAGACTCTCAAACCTGCACAGAGAGAAAGTGAGTTAATGTAATGACAAACATTTAAATTCAATTAAAATTATTAAAACTTTTTAATGTTTAATAAAGTGATGATTTCTGTCATTAAGACCTAAAGCTTGTGAGCGTCTTTAACTAAAAGTGTTGCTTATATTTTCTAAATATTTTTGGAGCCTTTTTGCCCTTTTATTCCGTCCTTATTTTGTATTATTTATTACTATAGATAGTATGCAGTATAGAGTTGACGTGTAAATAAAGTTCCCAGTTGTGCTCAAACCAGGGATGGTGCTATTACATTGTAAACTTTTTTATGCATTAAAAAAATCCTAATAAACAAGTTTCACGTTACTGTTCAGAGGATTACGTATAGTTTCAGGTAAATGTGACGTTTGGAGCCCGATGGCTGATAATCTCGCCATTATCTGATATTATTTTTCAACATAAATGATGTACATAACATAAATAAAGACTTGTGATAAAAGATGTTTAATTAATTGTGACTGATAGGAGAGTGGCAAATTTATTTAGTGTAAAATCGGGACGGTTTGAAAACGTGCGGCGGTGGTGCTTGCAAGTGGAACCGATACGATTAGTCAATTAATCACCAGTTGATTGAGATTCATGACATTGTGATGGACATTTTTCACTATTTTATAGACAAACCCTTCTTTAAAGGATGCTTCGATTGGAGAATCCGTTGGGGAACAATTAAGTTTCCTTTCGACTGGCAGGTTTTTGTTTGTTGTCGTCGTTTGTCTTCTTGCATTGATTTTTTTTTATCACATAGCTCGTAAACTTTTCGGCTTGAATCCAAATGTGTTGTGTGAATTATGTTTTATGACAGAATCTATTCAAATTAAGTGAACTGCCGTTCACCGTGGAAGATGTCCAGCAGGTTAACTGTCTCTTTAAGGAGAAGGAACGTTTTTAAGTATGTTTAAAGAGCAACTTAACACCAGCTGGAAATGCAAAGTTTTGCTGCCTCTCACTGGTTGAAAGCTTGAAGTTTGTTTCCCTTCTGACCACACCCAGCAGTGATGTCACAGAGTCCTGGAGTACACCTGTTCATCACTGCAGCAAGGTGAAAAGTTGAACCACTAGAGGTCACAAACATTTTTTGTGAGGCGTTAAAATACTCTTTAAGATTGTATCTAATTGATTGACAGTTGTCTCAGTCCAACTTGTTCTTGTATTTTTTGTTGTTTGGCATGTGTTGTGTTTTTATCCGATTGTGAAGCACTTTCTGTTTCATTACTATTAAAGATGGCAACAAACTTCCTGGTTCGCAAATGTTGTTCGACAAGTACAAGACTCGTGCGTCGTGACCCTCACCGGTGCTGGACGACCTCCAGGTCTTCCAGTTTCTCGGGGATGTCCATGCTGTTGAGCCACTGCTCCTTCTCGTCGATCCACACCTCGCAGGCGCTGGCTTCGCTCAGCATCCTGTAGAGAGCCAGAGCGTCCTGCAGCGCCTGCTTCCGGAGCCGCGTCAGCTCCACCACCTCCTTGTAGCGCTCCTCGATGCCCGCCAGCCGGCTCTGAACCTGCAAACGCACCAACACCATCAGTGGTTGAAGAGAATCTCTCTTCCCTCCTGCTCTTATTTTAGACTCTCTGGAGGTCCGTGCTGCGTCTGTCAGAGCTTCACCTCCTCAGAGTTGGCCTTCTCGGGCGGAAGCGTGCGCGACTGTTCATGCAGGGCCTCGATGAGGGGCCGGTAGCTGCCGATCTCCTCGGCCACGTCCTTGTGTTTCTTCACCAGAGCCTGAGTGGAGAACTCGTCGTGGCCGACGTCCACGCTGGAGACGATCCGCAGCACGTCCAGCATCCACGTGTCGATGTCGTCGGCATCGGCCTGCATGGAGAAAATCAAAAGGTTTAATATCATCAAAAACTATATTTAACAAAAAAAAAAAAAAAAAAATCCATTTCTTTTCCAGGTGACAAAATGTATCCTGCAGACCAGAATCATTTTTTTGCTTGCGAAGAAAATTATTTTTGTTTGCTTTTACGCTTTACAGATGTCTCCATTTCTTTTTTATAATATTGTTTTAAAGGAGAAAACATTTATAAATCACAATTCCTGCGACAAACCACGAAAATGTGCACTCCGAAAAGTGTTTTCACCTGGAACTGGTGCTGGTTGCACGCCTCCTCCAGACGAGCCTTGCGGACGGCAGAGAGACGCTCCAGAGCCGCCCACTGCTCCTACAGAGAGAGGAGGGAGGAAGGAAATGAAGGAGGGAAGGAGTGAGGAAGTGATACAATAGTTATGTTTGAGGACGGACTTATATTCACTTTTTTTCCCCATTGACGCCAATAAATCAAACCCTTTAAAACAAAGTTGACCGCGAAGTATATTATAAACTTAATTCTATTTTTATGAATCAAATATTAATTCAACCACAACCCAAAAAGAAAAAAGGATATGCATGACCAAGAGCAAATTCCTCTGTTTCAAAATAAAAGCTGATCACCAGATTTTCCATAACAATTGAAAACAACGTAACACGAAACATGTAAAAGTTGCAAAATTCAACATTCCCCAAAATACCAAGGACACCAATGGTAGCTAGAGTCCTTGATTTTTGCACAACTAACCTACTTGCAGTCATTTAAATCTAAAGACTTAATTAAAAAAGGCAATTAATTACTTTTTTAAGCCGTAAAGTTGAATATTGAGACGTTCTGAGACTTTTTAAACGGATTTAAAGTTTCCTTTGAGAGTAGAAACTCAGGTGCAGCGTACCTGGATGTCATCGATGCGCTCTTTGATCTTGTCGGCTCCAAAGTGGTTGTTGGCCACCAGCTCCTCGCCCTGTTTGATGGTCTGCTGCAGGTGGGCGGCTCGCCCGCTCATCTCGTCCTCGAAGGCTTTGTGCTGACTCAGCAGTCGCCGCGCTCCCGTCAGATCCTTCCCATAATCCTCGGAGGACAGGATCTGCTCCTTCTCCCTGATCCAGCCCTCCTACAGACCGCAGACACATTCAGGCCTCAGTTACGTCGCCTCAGAAAAAGAACTACGGGTTTTAATTCTGACGAAGCCGACTGTGCTGCGGTTAAAGGTTCTTAGTTACAGCACAACATTCGGTCATTTTGGTTCAGCACTATAGCACAGAGTGAAGTGATTAAAATAAAAAGGTGGGCAGCAAAACGTTAAGCAATTTATTGAGTGTCTGAAAGCCAAAAAAAGGAGAATAAAAAAAACAAACTGACAGGGACATTTTTGATTTAGTTGCCGGGTATACTTTCAATAATTATAACAAGAGAATTAATAAAAAACCTCTTCAGCCATTTCCCAGAAGAACTTCCAGAGGCGGCGGGACTCCTCGAGGCGAGCTCGCCGCTCAGCCGCCAGCTGACTCAGCTCCTGGTAGCAGAAGTCCATGTGAGCGACCCGATCCCTGATGATCTGAGGATCACAGGGCTTATAACCTGAGGAGGGGGAGAGGAAATATTACCATCACGCTCATCTATTTTTCTCTGAAAATAGAGAGTGATAATAAACCTAAAATGTCTTCTCTTCATCCGTCTGTCTCACCCTCCATGTCATCGGCAAACTTCTGAGCGTTGCGGTTGACGTTTCGGACTCGGTCGGCCTGGATGCTGATGTCGGCCTCCACCAGAGCGTGTTTCTGCAGCAGGTCCTCCACACCCAGCAGGTGTTTCCCATAGTCCTGAGAGAGCAGCATCATCTGCAGGGAGAGGAGAGGCCGGGGTCAAAGGTCAAAACATCCTCTAAGGATTGAGACATGCAGGATTTTAACGCCAATAAATTAGTAGTACACCGATTCAGATTCTACGTGGCTTTTCACTGCGAGATCCGATTGCTGGATGTCTTGAACCATAAAAGTTCATCAAAACTAGTTCCTGCATCTTTTTTTTCCTCTTCCACAACACCACAAAACTTTAAAAACACAAATCAGAGAATATTCTTAGTTCACCTCAACAGACCAACTAATAATCCGAGAGGAAATCAAACATACTACAGTTCAAGGTTCAGGATTTTATCTGCTCTGAAAAAATAAAATAAAGAATCTGACTGCGTCATCCCCCCATACCTTCATCTCGTCCATCCAGTCCATGATGTAGAGCATCTCCTGGAAGACTCTCTGCAGGCCGAGGGTCAGCTCCAGTCTCTGCCTGCGGGCCTTCAGCAGCTCCAGCAGGTACTCCCACAGCCGGATCACGTTGTCCTTCCTGGCCGTGATGCGTTTGATGTCGTGGTAATTCTCCGACTCCATCTCCCTCGCCACGGAAACCACCGCCTGCACCAGAGAGAGGGAAGGATGAATGGACATCGAAAGACAGATCTTACATTGTTTTGGGTTCCTACACTACAAAACGGAATTTGACTGTTTCTGAACTGACCTGAACTCGCTCCTCGTAGGCTGCAATGTCCGTTTCTATGGCTTCATGTTTCTTAGTAGCAGCTTCTACGGCCTGGAGGTCAAATCCAAAGTTATCCTGGTAGAGGACAAAGGAAAGGACACAAGGAGAGGAAATGAGAGGAAAGCAGACAAGAAGAGGGAGAAGGAAAGGAAATAGGAGCGAGGGGAGGACACAAAAAAAGGATAGAGAAACATACGGACAAGATATTATTATTAAGACTTTTATGAATGGATTAGAAATAATCTCTGTGAGCAGGACTGACTGACAGCTTTTTCATTTCTGAATTTCTGGAGAAATCTGTGAGCACCATTTTTGCGCCGTTACAATTTTATATAGTGAAATGATTTAATAAGATATAAGACTATGGTAATATTAAAGTGTGCGTTACCTGGGAGACCAGCCGCTGGTTCTCGCTCAGCCAAGTCTCCCTCATGGCGGCTTTGCGGTCGAAGCGTCGGGCGAGCTGCTCCAGCTTCTCCTGACGAATCAGCTCCGTCCTCAGAGCCAGCTCCCGCTCGTGCTCCGCCTTCTCCAGACGCTCCCATGCCTAAAACAAACGCACACAATATCAGCAAAACAGCTACACAAACGATGAACAACATGGTGGTGAATAACACAGTTAGATCAATATCAATATAATCATTTCTTTTTCAAATTAACTACAGTTCTTTGAGATTGGGATTTATATAATGCAAGTAGATGTAATGAACCAACCCTTTTAAGGGATTTTCTCATCATTAAATAACTTAAAGCCGTTATCTCTATGATGATGACTTACCTTGTTGATGTCGGAGATGAGTTTGCCCTCTCGAGGAGTGTAAACCTTCTGGTTGTTGGCTCTCATCTTACTCTGGATGGTGAACAGAAGAACCTCCAGGTTCCCCTTCTCTGTGAACCTGCACACACAAACACACAAAATTAAGATTATACTATTCGAAGATTTAGTTTCAGACATTTGGTTTCAGTTAGTGGTTCAACGATGAAAACGTGTGCTATAAAAGCAAGTCTAATACAACAACACAATCTGAAACCTCAAAAATCCAGAAAAATAAACTGTCACACATTCAACAAATTTCTGCTAAATATGAATTGAAATGTGTTTTTGCTCACTAGCCATAGTCATGAAGTTATTAACTCATGTCTCATTCATGTTTCAGTACAAAGTAAACAAGAGTTTTACATTTGTGAATGTTTTGTGTGAAATCTTTTTGTAAGAACACATTTTATTGTTTAAGCTTTATGATGTGAGAAGGACAGTTGTGTTTAGCTCCATTTGGCCCAATAAAAAAACCTCATAATTACAAAAAGCCACTCGTTTCTTTTTCCCTGCAGCTGTTGGTAAGAATTATTTTTCCAATGAGATTCGCTCCGACTCTTTACAGGTAACATCACCGACATCTCTGCTCAGATTCAGACTCAGACGGTTTTGTTGTTTTGTCAGGGAGTTTGGGAGTAAAACTTTAGTAAAACACAGACAGTAGGATGCTAGCTAATGTTAGCCTCAAGCTAGCTGCCCCGGGCTTGTCTCTCTCATTGGCTATTGTGGTCCTGCTCAGAAATCAATGACTTAATCATCCAGATTGTAACTCCTCACACAATACCAATGTCTTGTTCACAATGACCAACTTATTCCCTGCTGGTTCTTACTTCTGTTCAGCATTCCTTTTAATGTTATTAACCAGTAACACCAAGGTAAAGACTGGGGACAGTTTAAAGTCATCAGACTGTAGTTATACAGTGTTCACTGACTTTGGTGGTTTCTCCACGGTGCGGTAAGTGTTGAAGGCCTGCAGCTGCTGCTGGACTCCCACCAGTGAGTTGGCAAACTTCCTGTTGTTGAGGATGATGATGGTCTGTTCGATCCACTCCAGCAGGTCCGACGCCAGAGACTCGTACTTCTCAACCATCTTCTCCGTCTCGATGGCGTTGTCCAGGACCTGAAACACACACGAGGAGGAAATAAGTTTAAAACCACTACAACAGCGTGGTCCTTTAAGGTCTGCTGAGGTGAGAATGTATTTGAGGTGTTAGGAGGTGTTTGGTCACCTTGCCGATTCTCTTCCCCTCCACCTTCAGCGCCTTCATCTTGGAGAAGTAGTGGTAGTAGGTCACCACGTAGGTGATGATGGACTTCTCATCAGGGTGGTCCACACTGATGTCTGCGCACACACACACACACACACACACACACACACACACACAGGGTCAAAGATCAGATAGCATACTATATGAAAATGCAAAGGTAGGTGTGTGTGTGTGTGTGTGTGTGTGTGTGTGTGTGTGTGTGTGTGTGTGTGTGTGTGTGTGTGTGTGTGTGTGTCCTCCCTCACCCTCGGCATCCAGCAGCTTGGTGAGGCCCAGGTGTTGCTCGGCCAGGTTGAAGGCATTCTGCAGATTGTGGTGAGCGTTTGATTTCTTCAGCTTATCAAAGTCGATCAGGTCCGGTCTGAAGACAAACAATAGCAAACAGACAAAAAAAAAAAAACTTAAGTCATTGATCAATAAAAACAGAAATCAGGTTGAACTCTGAGCTGTCCCCAGGACGAGTTCCCCCGAAAGAGGAGGACTCTGGGATTTAATGACTTGGATTTTTATATTTTTGTTATTTATAATTCAGTTGACAATTGGGCTTTCTGTGACATTTCTCCAGGGACAAAATTCTGGTGAAGATTCTGGTAAAAATGTGTTATTTATCAATTTGTCTCAAAATATTGGAAACAGCTTATAAAACATAAACCATTTGTACGATTCAGTCAAACACAAACCCCCAAATAATTAATCAGTGAGTTTCAGAAAATCAATTTTTTCCCCCCCTATCTGCTGCGTGACTGTTGTTTATATTACTTACTGTAATGTGCATAAAGACATGATTTTAGTCTGAGTGTGGTTTGAGGGAAACAGCCTGCTGACTGATCAGCTGAGACTCTGCCGTTAAAGAGGAGCCTGTCTGCAGTGGTACAACAGAACATGAGGAATGTTCCATTTGTGTTTATGGTTAATAAAAAGGTTGTGATGAGAAAGCTTCTCTTTAAAGCTACTTTGTGCAAAATGTTTCCCGTGATTGTAGCAGCTCGTTTATTCTAAAAAAGGTTGACAGGGAACACTTGGAAAGATGTTACAAACATCCGCCCGTATGAGAACAATAAAATAACCAAATGAAGATTATTATCGATGTCTAGTAACTTCCTGTTATTGGAATCCGTAAAATGGTTCCATAGCGTAGAAGAGTAGTCGCAGTGGCAGTATTACTAGTAGTAGTAGTAGTAGTAGTAGTACCTGTGTTTGTGGATGATGGCGTTGAAGGCCATCCCGTCTCTCCAGCTGGTGCTGAAGTTGTGGATGTTGACATTTGGATATCTGGAGAGGAAGAGGAAATCACAGCTCGTCAGGTTCTCATGTCGCACCAATGCTATTGAAAATGGTATTTAATGGTGCTCCGTTTGTCTTTTCCACATCACATCACATTAAATTTAAGTATGTCAGAAAGTTAAACTAATGGGGCCATCACTTCGGGGACTGTAGCACTTTATCAGCCTCGACTCTGCACAGCAAATGGTGGAAAGTAAAAAACGATGAGATGGAGGAAAAAAAAAGGGAGAAGAACAGGAGGCAACGAGGCCGATGAGAAATGTAGTCTGAACTTTGGAGACCGACTCAAAATCTAGAAATGCAGATGTGAGGAAGTGAACTGGTAAACTTGTGTGTGGACTCTCACCCGGCCGTCTTCATCTGACACCAGAGCAGCAGAGCATCTTTAGCCGACTTCTTCTCCTTGTTGTCCTCCGTCTCCACACGGATGTCCTGGATCTGAGACAAACACACGGAGAGAGAGAGAAAGAGAGAGAGAGTAGGTACCAATGGAACGGGCGACTCAATACATTTGAAGTTTGTTTACACCCTGAAGAGTTAGATTGTGTGTGCAACGGTCTTTGTGAGCCACTCAACTTAAACCTCATATATAATGTTGGACGGCTGATTAAAAGCATTCATGCAGCACTTTTAACTTTCTGTTTTGAGTATTATTAAATTATGATGTAAATGTTTCCCCCATTAAAGAAAAGACAGAACGGGGAGGAGAAAACAATGCTAAAGAAATCAAATGAAGGTAATATTATTTTTATAATAAAGTTAACTTATGTTACCAAACCACTTACCAACAAAGACAATAACCATAATAAAACATAGGGAATAACACATTCAATTACTAAAGCATGCATAAAGTCTTCATCAACGCCTGCTGCGGTTGCAGCTCTAAAAGATGAATTTTGAATGTTCGGTTCGGATTTGACATTAAGGGGTTTATTTAAAATAAAAACAACACACATGCCATGCTGTAAGAAGATTAAGAGCAACAGTATAAAAACAGACATCGTGGCGTCCCTAAACAAAACAAATCACTGTGAAAATGTCCCATGTTGCTGCTTTCAATCTCTTCTCACTCATACATGCATACTTGTGTAATGACCACTGACATTATGACATTATGCATTACCTGTCGGCACAAACGTCCCCACCAACACTCCTCACATCAACGCACACAAACATCTGGACTGCCATACTTGTGAGGACATTCACAATGCATTCCCTAGACCCGACTCTTTGCCCTTCCACTTTTTAAAGACGGCTCTCACTCTTCAAGCACGTGCATATTTTCTAAACGTGCGCACACTTTCCAAACATGTCCTCACTGTCCAGAAATGTTTTCACTTTCTAAACACGGGCATACAGTTGAAAAAACACGACCTCATTTTTCAGAATGTCCCGATTTTACACTTTCATAACATGTCCAGATCTTCTTAAACTGTCCTCCCTGTCCAAACATGTCCCCGGTTTTAAAATCATGCTCACATTTAGGAAATGTCCTAAAATGCCCAAAACAACCCTGAATTTCCAAACTATCTCAAAATAGAATATGTCCTCACACAAATAGAATGAGAGCACACACACACACACCTCACCTTCATTGATTGACATCCATCAGTTTCAGCCTGATAGAAGCGTGAGCCACATCTGAGCCACAAATCAGCAAAATCAACATTGCCGAGGCATATATGACACACACACACACACACACACACACACACGCACACGCACACCCCCACCCACACACTAACACTGTGGTCCTGCTGTCAATCTGCACTCGGCTCCATTTCACCCACTGCAGGATTTAAAACCACTAAAAAGAGTTTTTTAATCCTCACGGCTTAAAAAAGCTAAATCCTTTTCCCCCAACTGTTCACTGTCCCTGATGATGACGACATCGTCACCCGAGTGACACGACAACCCCGTCAACATACAGTAGATGACGAGTGTGATTTCAGTCCTTAAATGGGGTCATTTTCACCGAGATCAATGGTTTGAAGCGGATGAAATAAAAAGCTCAGGAACGTAATGAAGTCTTGAAATAAATAAATTGGAAATATCTAAATAACAGTAAAATATTAAGTCATTTAAACTTACAACTCTTAATCTTCTATTAACTGATTAAAGATGTCACATTTTTAGGATTATAAAAGATTTAACATTACCCCGACTCTGCTTTCATTTCTGGAGAAATAATGTGGAAGTTTATCTTTTAATTACATTTTTTAATGATGATTTATTTTGTAATTAACACTTAACAGTGTGGCCAATTTATTACGTACATTTGAATAAAGTTAATAGTCCCCTTGTTGTCATTTTGTTTTACCTTATGTGTTAAACTTATTTGGGGATGCAAAATGAAACCGTGACCATTCCACTATAAGCAAATGACTCAGCATTTTTAGAATATTTGTGTCATTCTGTCATTTGGACGTTAAAAGCAATGCCACATTTGATATTTTTATATGCGAGTGGGATGCAAAATGGGATGCAAAATAGTAACAGCCCATAAAATACAGGTCTAGATTAACTGCCAAGAGGAAGGCCACACATAAGTAGTTAACTCCTTAATTAGAATATAACTGACCATTTTATTAATTTAGGGATCCAAAATAGCACAATAACGCAAAGCGAACATGGTGTCACAGAAGAGGAAACCCTTGATTAGGTGAATACTAGGATAACAATAATAATGCAAAATAATGAATGGGAATAAAGGGTCTCTGGCATGTGCCATTTATGTCCCATCTGAGCTCTGACTGTTTGTTTGTTTCACCATTTCTGGGGATGCAACAATATCCCAGTTGCTGATTTACGATAAGAAGATCATAACGCAGACTGACTCCATTTGTTCGACTCATTTTGAGATACAAAATTGCACAATGCACTGTCCCCTTAAACTGGAAGGCGATGGACCGAGTGACCCACATCACCGCTGCAGCCTTCTGATTCCAGCCGATGTCACCGAGTACATTTACGACACCATGGGATGCAAACTTGCGCGGCTGCCTCTTACCTGGAAGCGGAGGATGATGGTCCAGATGAGCCCAAGGGTGAGGCGGTGGTTTCCGTCTACGATGTCGTGGGAGCCCATGTTCTCCAGGTGGACCCTCTGCTCCTTCAGGAACTGCAGAGCCTTGTCCACGTTCTCCAGACAGTGGATCCTCATCCGACCCTTGGTGGGTTTGGGCTGAAACAAAAACACATCTCAGTTTATTTACGACTTTCAAAAACCAGGAACCTTGGACTGCTTCCAGCTGTCAAATGAACATTTGAAGAAAACAGCTGCAGACTTTCATTTTTTATGTCTTCTTTGCTGAGTGAAAGTTTTTTTTTTTTTATTATGCAACAGAGCAACTTTTACTTAACAACAATATCCTGTTATTATCTCAGTAGATGCATCCAATAAACAGTTGTAAATACTTAAAGCAATAAATATCTATGCTTGTATGTATCTAGCTTACATGTGTGTTCAGCAAAACTACGACCAAGAACCAAATGTCACTGCCTTCAGAAACCACCAGAAAACAAGGATGTTAAGTTGCACAAGTAAGGACCAGTACGGCTGTGGGATTGGAAAGTTTAAACCAACTTATTCTGTAATGTACATACTGTCATGAGTTTATCAAATTACTCAACAAAACCTTGAACTATTCTGGCTTACAGATAAAAAACTGGAATGATTGTTGAATTTTTCTGTTTTTGAAGGAAGTTTTGTCTCAAAGTTTTGAGAAAGGTGATGGTAAAATTATTTTTTCTCTCTTTGATTTCTATTGCAGTTTACGATCACATATGCTTTAAGAGTCATTTCTGAATTTAGTTGTAGACGTGAAGATCTGAAAATCAGAAATAAACTTTCATGAATTTAATTGTTTCTTTACAGTATTGTGGTTGAATTGAAAATGTGTGTGATGTCTCCTGAAACTGATTTACGCTGGACATATTTGTATTCATGCAATCGTCACCAAGCTCTAAGAGTATCACTCCACACATTTGGCTAAACCAAAGAACAGCTGATATGTTGTTTTAAATCCACAGAATCAACAACAGAATATTTTTTCTCACGAGTTGGTTTGCTTTGTGTTAAGAGACATCTTCAAACCTCCACACCCTCAGAAAGTCCATCAATACAGTCGGGCAAAACAACATCTTATTGAGCTTACATCACAGTTATTGACAGGCAGTGTGTGACCTTCGTTATAAATGGAGAGACAGAAAAATCAAAGCTGCTAAGTGAGATATCAACAAACAAATATAGAAAAGAAAAGTCCCTGAGATGGAACCGTGGTAACAGACAGGAAGTGTCGGCATCACCTCCGAGTGTCAGTGAGGTTTTCCAGCAGACTGAATGAAATATGATGAATGAAGAGGCGTCAGATATGATTATTATGACAACAGTGGAGGGATTTCACACGGTGATAACCTACTTTACTGCAGAGCTTCGGTCCTGCATCAGACAGATGTCTGACAGCGCTGCAGTTACACAACAAACAACCAGTAAACAGAAACTCAACTGAAGGTGAGAAAAAAGAGCAATATCAGGGTTTTTCGGTCCCTGCCAGAGGTGTAAAAACAACTCAGATCCTTCCTTTAAGTACAAATGCATCAATGTAAAAATACTCCATTACAAGTCCCTGTCGCATGTACAGCAGCTCAAGCCTGCAGGAAGAGCGCCGGACTTTGAAGCAAGCTTTAGTGGCCACACGGTGGAATTACAACATCCGAGCCCCCAAAAAAAATAGACTTCTGTAAATCATGTATATAACTTATGTAAAATGTTAATCTTAAAATGAAATGTAGTGCAGACGGTTCAACATTTCCTCAGAAATGAAGTGAAGTGGAATTATTAAGTAGAATAAAATGGAAATACTCCAGTAAAGTACTTTAAATAAAAGTACTGCTACTCTTACTGCTTGGCTTGAATTCTATTCTATAGTTGAATAGTTTCCCTGAGGACATATCCTAGCTATTATCTGATTGGGCGCAACGAGGCCGCAATATCATTCATGAGAGAATTTCTTTTTTTTTTTTTAAAGTGCATCTGTTTTTTTTTAACCAGCCTCTGTATTCTGTCTGAGTGACACACGAGGATTAAAGCCACAGGATGTTCTGGAGGAGCAGAGCACTGATGCAATTAACACGGATCTGATAACAATAATATACAAGTCTCTCTGGTCAATATCCACCTTTAAGCCAACTTCAACTTCACTCCGTCTGTGCTGGGGACAGGTGTGATCAGCTGGTGATTATCAAACTAACTTCAGGCTGCTGTTTAACTCCTCTCCGATTGTTTGATGGTATGCTTTGCAAAAGTGTTCTCAACGTTTTGGAAAAGATGACGAAACCTTTGTTTTATATATTTGATGCACATATTCATATCAAAACACTCTTTTATAGAAGTTCAATGAATGTTTGTTTTTTTTTTCTTACTTTTTAATTGTCAGAAATGGTTGTTTTTTTTGTCTTTCCCATCTTTCTGTTCTCAGTGACTTTTCATCTTGCTGGTGGTCTACGCTTGAAAACGAGTCCCTTGGATGACACCGACATGTTTAGGGGGGTGTTTGAAATATAAATAAAACAAAGTATAGTAATAATAAATAACTACAATAAAATAAATGTCGGAGCTGTCGGCGCAGCGTCGTTACATCCTGCAGGCCGTCCACGCCACATGTCATCCGTCCAACGCTGACCATCCGAACTACAACCAGGCGGCCGGCCAACAATAACACTGCCGTCTTTGCTTTTCCTCACACAGACACATAAACACCAGCCGGCTAAAAGTCTCTCTGTGATTCAGGATCTGGACTCAAACCAGAGATATTTTGGACCTTTGTCTGCAGGAGTCACAAATCCAGGAAACCACACAGAGGTTCAGAGATCAGCACTTTATGCCATGAAAGCAAACAGAAATCTTTTTACTTCCATCCGCTGTCTGGTGCTTTTAGCCGGTTTTAGACTGAACTATCATGCTGTGTCATGTTGGGTATAGAGGTGGCTCCCCCCTTGTTCCTCTGGTTACAGTGCGGTGTAGTACAAAGCCTGATCTATCTTCTTCCTCAGTGCCATAGAACTCCATTGTTCTCCAAAAACTATTACAAACTCATCAATGAGCCTCACCTTTGCACTGGGTGACGTGTTCCTTCATTACCACACACACACACACACACACACACACACACACACACACACACACACACACACACACACACACACACACACACACACACACACACACACACACACACACACACACACACACGCTGCTCACTAGAGCACCGAATGTGGATTAATCTGCCGCTGAAAATAGTCCCTAAGAAAGACACCATTTCCTCGAGTTTGTTTGATAAAAAAAACTACATGAACAGTGGTGGAAAGTAAGTAAGTACATTTACTTAAGAACTGTACTAAAGTAAAACATTTGAGGTACTTTTATGCCACTTTATATATTTCTACCTCCTCTCCATTTTGGAAACAAATATTATCCTTAATTACTGGATTCTTCACATATTGAGATTTAACACTCAAAACAAATGACGCTACCCAACAGTACATAAAGTCAAACAGCTCCACCTCAACCAACCACAACAGTAAACTGTTGCTTACACATTAGTGCAACAGTAACAACATTGTAATGATATCGGGATACAATAGTACAACATGAAGGATCCTTTAAATCCTGCCTCTGCAGTGCGAAAACAGCCGCTCGCTCTGAGATTCTTCTGTAGCTCCTGGAGGCGTTTTGACTCCATGTAAACCCTCAAAGTTACTCAATGACTCCTTTCACAACTCTAACGCCCCCCCACACTGTCTCCCTCTGTTGTTCCCTCCGTCCATCCTGCTCACCACTTCACCATCACTCTGCTTCTCTGGTTTATTCTATTTCAATATCCCCCTTTCCCCTCTGTCTCTTTTCCTATGCTCGTCATTTTTCCTCCCCTCACTTCCTCCTACATGAGCAACCAAAATGCCACAGATTCTCTGACTCCCTGATCTGTCAAAAAAAGACACTAACCATACATAGCACAATAAATGAAGTATAACAAAAATGTAAAATAATCAGAAAATGGAGTATTCATTCCTGGCTGAGTGTGTGGCTGTGTTTTCTCTTTGTGTGCATGTGACAGCTTGTGAAAAGGCCGGATGACAGCAGAGAGAAGAGTTGAAGAGAGACGGCCAAGAAGAAGAAGAAAAAAGAGGAAGAAGAAGAAGGGGGGAGTTTGGCTCATAGCGCTGGAAGTCACAAAGCGGGGGGTGAAATTGGGATATTGTGTGCGTGCGTGGTGGTGTGTGTGTGTGTGTGTGTGTGTGTGTGTGTGTGTGTGTGTGTGTGTGTGTGTGTGTGTGTGTGTGTGTGTTTGTGGAGGACACATTAGGGCAGGGTTTCTACAGAGTTCACCAAGTTAAATTTAAGACTTTTTAGACGTTTTTAATAACGCATAGAATTAAATTTAATGCGATCATGATCCTGGATGGATGATGGAAACCAGTAGGGACGATATGACCCAGACTTATTTATTGAATCACATTTTTCAGTCCTTCCCAGCAGTATATATATAACACTCATTCCTAGAACATAATGAATCGCTGAGCATGACGTAGCGACAGAAAAACTGATGGATTGATTAACCAACTAGTTAAAAGTTCCTTGTCGTAACTAAACGGAGCTTCCTTTCTGCAGTCGGAACATTTTATAACTAACATTACAAGATGTTAAGTGTTTTAATACCTTTCTTAATGTCATTTTTTGAGGAAACCAAATGCGTCAATGAATTTTAATTTCTTTTCAAGAGCTGCAGAAACCCCGGTAGGAAGACGGATAGGAAAGACAAAACAGTAAAGTATTCCCGTTGCCATGGTGACGGAAGACTTGCAGTAACTGCATCTCTGCACGTCTGTCCGTCAGTCATTCACACCCTCCCACACACACACACACCCACACACACATACACACACGCACACACAAAAGAAAACTCACCAAAAAATGTTTTCCTTCATCTTCATTAATGCATGAAATCAAATAAAACTATTTCCTTCTTGTCCAATAACAGTTAAGATATATGCTAAATCTGAATATACAGCATCTGAATCTACAAGTAGCTCAAACATAAAACATATTGTTGGTCATAGACAGACTTCTGTAGCTTTGGTTGAACCATATATTCCCATCATGAAACACTTGAAAAATGGAACCAAAAAACAAAAACACAAAAAGGAAAAATAGAATTAATTCAACTGCTGAGCATCTGTTCCTGCTGTATCTCAACTTTAATTAAATCTCAGGCTATTCAATTATTTAAACCACCTAACAGGAAGTAAACATGAAGGTTAATGAACATGAATGGACATGTTTATCATCCACTTTACTAACAAAACATGAATAATGATATAATGGAGGAAGGCAGTTTATTTATGAAGCTTTAATTAATGACCAACACGACAAAATCCCAGAATAATGATAAGTAATTGTCCCCTTCTTAGTATAGAATACTGCTGCCTATTTTATATTGTCTGAAAGAAATGTCCAGACTTTAGGTTGTGACTAATTCCTGGATGTTAAGTATTTTAATATGTTTTCTGCACCGAGAGGTGTTCATCCATACATGAAGGAATAAATCAACCAACACGCCACTATGAGTCCGTTTCATTGGTTTAAAACAGTTTGGACGACAGATATAATACCACTTGACTATTTACCCCCATTTCCCTAAAGTCAGACTACAGGAGGTTGCTTATTTACAAACTCTTCATGGATTAGTGCTTCTTTCCACAAATCAGGTTTCCATCCAAATGTAGCATATATTTTAACTAAATTTCAAGGAAATCTGCAAACGAAAACATGAGTGAACGCTTGTGTCTATCCACTACTCTTGTGTTAATATTAGTATAATATATAAAAACAGCCAGTGGAGCTAAATCTCCAGTTGGTTGCTTCATTTCTGTCATCATTGAGTCCTTAAATCGGTTTCTGTTTTAATCCAGACACTAACTTTTACAGCTCAGACAAGCATTTGCGATATTTCAACTTTTTTGTACATTAAAAGATTTTGCTGGCTGAACATTTTCATACCGTGCTGCCGTACTGATCAGACTCTTAAACCGACATTTTCTACTGATGCGACTGAAGCTATATCTCTGGATGTATTGCTTGTTTTGTCTTGACTTACATACGGTTGCTGTAAATAAGCAATAAAACCTGTGTTTTTTTAGAATTGCATTTATTAGATTACCCGGATACATTTTTTACATGTGCTATTACCATTTATTTTTACTTTTAAAAGTACAACTGAAATATAACTAGGCACAGGTCTATTTAAGCTTACTTGCTGGAGCCATAAGATATATTATAACCAAGTTATGATCCACCACAAATACTGAGTAGTGTGTTTATATTATGTTACTGAGAGAGAGAGAGAGAGAGAGAGAGAGAGAGAGAGAGAGAGAGAGAGAGAGATATATATATGATTCCTGGTTAATGATTGTCATAAAGTCGGTGTTGAAACAAGCCGATAAGAAGAGCGGGAGATTGGAGACCGCCAACAGCTTGTCGTGTGCAGCCAAAGAGGGAAGGTCACTGCTGAGGAAAATAATGATATACTGGAACAAGGTATTCTGCCGTTGAAGCCTTAATTAATGAGCAATACGATTCCTCCAAGGAATTAATTAACACGTCATAAAGATGACGTAGAAATCGTCTGCCGAGTCTATAACGCCAGAGTCAAATCCAGAGAGACTACAAGACTTCTTTTACCCTGGAAAAATTATATAAAATAATTGTTAGACTGATTTGAAATGAGAAAAATCTACAGCTTAAATGTTCTTAGTCATGGTGTTTCCTGGTTTATAAAAACTCATTTGATATTTAAATGTATTACAGCGCTCTTGAGAAGATTTTACGTTGATTTTAGAGCATTGAATAGAAATTAGTCTCATCAAGAGAAAAAGGGCGCACTCCAAAATGAGACAAACATGTAACATCGTCAGCAAGACATCTGAAGAACGAGAGGATTCCCTAAAATGTTGAACTGTTCCTTTAACTGTAACCTGCTGCTCAGGTGTGAGGCCCTCCCTCCTCTGCTCTCCTTTCAAAATAAAAGCGCACACAGCATGAAACCCACCAGTTTCTCTCCTGACAGGACCTCCAGCAGTTTGATGAGCATGCGTCCGTCCCTCAGGTCCATGTAGAGGTCGGTGATCCGACAGGAAACTCTGGACAGGTGAGAGTTCACCCACTTGACGAAGGTCTTCTTCTGCACCGCCTCACGCTCATCTGGGCGAGAGACAGAGGGATCAGAGGTCAGTGGAAAAGGAATTGAAGGTGGAAAACATGACGACAACTGAGGTAAAACATAACTGAGGAAGAGCGCGAGGGGAAAACCAAAGCTCTGCGAAAAGGTAGTAAGAAGACGTGGAGTTATTTTGGATCATTGTCAAAATCTTGTTTCTAAGAGGCAGAGCAGCAGGTGTGTTTGGATGTGTACGTGTTTTCTGGTGGTGTTATCCCATTGGCTCATTGTTCTTGGAAAGCTTGTGCGATTGTGTGTGCGCGTGCATGTGTGTTTGGGAGAGGTTTCCTGTGTCTGACAAAGCAGACTAAATCTAAATCACTGCTGTAAATATTCACACACACACTGACAGCGGACACCTGCTCTCTGCAACACAACTTAGATTACATCTCACAGGGCTGATGGTTTTTGTTACTTGTCACACGTGCGTGCGTGCGTGCGTGCGTGCGTGTGTGTGTGTGTGTGTGTCAGAGTGCCTCCTTGGCTGAACTCTGGCTCAGTTGCCACAACAACCAAGTCAGGAAGTTGCACAAGGAGGAGAGGGTGTGGCTGTGACACACACACACAGCTGCTAAATATGTGCGTTTTCACACTAGTGATTTCTCCCCCTTTTTTCTCCCAAACAGATTCACAAAAAGGTCGTCGCAGCAGATTCAGTTTCTCCTTCGTGAACATTTCAAGTGTGCAGCAGTGAAGACGGAGGTCAAAGGTCACAGCAGTCTGATGACACACGCCCTGAACCCCGCTTCAATCTTTGAGATTTCCAATCTGTAGACTTTAAACTTATTTCTCTCCCTGCTTCCAACTTTTCCTCCAGATAATGATTCCGGTACCCAGACACAAGATATCTGCTGGTACAGAAGGTCTGATACCAGTGCCATGACTGTCTTGGGTCGATATAGCACCATATCTATTAAATGTGGGTTTATTTACCTCAGATTATGAATTATAACTCACATGAGGCTTCAATATTTTGTTTCCCTCTTTCTGGTTATTCCGTATCATTAAGGGCCGAGTCAGATACATGAGTTCTCAGAAGAATCAGGGTTTCCCAGTTGTATGTGTATATAAGACTCACAGGACACGAACGTGAAGCATTAACATGAATCTCACAAAGTGATTTCATAGCATAAATCGTACAATGTGCCTGTGAGTTATTGGTCGTGTTCTCATTGTCTTTTCTTGCCCACAAAGCCTCATGTTTCCAGCAAATGACAAACTAAACCCAATGGCTCTATCAACGTCAAACAACGTCAAACTAAACAAACTAAAACAAACACAAATGAGCCCGTCTTGACACACAAGAAGGACATTTTCTCTGCAACAGTCGGGTCAGAGCCCATGAACTGAAAATGAGACATGAATGAACTCTGTTTGACCTCTGGAAGGAAACTGGACTAACACACACAAACAAGTGATAAGAACCCCCCCCCCCCCCCTCCCCACCGACCTGTTTAATACCCGCAAACAAACATTCATACAGATCCATGACCTTCAGAGGAGTGTGTGTGTGTGTGTGTGTGTGTGTGTGTGTGTGTGTGTGTGTGTGTGTGTGTGTGTGTGTGTGTGAGAGCTCGGAGCAGGACAATAGCTTTAGTGTTCACTGGCATTCAGCAGCTTTATCACTCAGAACAAACACACTGGAGGATTTCTCATATCAAACCGGAGCTGCTGGAAATATGTGGAGAAGACGTCACAGGGTCCACGATCGGCGACCGCCCGGAGCCAGAAACACTAAACATGTTACAGTCGGGAGTTTGATATCAGGATTAGATTCAGAATGAGGCTCTTCCTGGCTACAAGTGTAATCCTAGAAAAATACATCACTTTTTAAAAGTGGAAATTATGATTAAAATGCATGAATGTTAATATGTCAGATTTCTTAAAAAGCTGCAGCCAGCAAAATGTAGCCAACAGTCTGCATCTTGACACAAAATGACAATAAGTGTTGCAGAGTGGTGTCGGTCAGTGCTCCGTTAACTCAGAAGGGCCAAACTTTCTAAACCAGAAAATAAACGGTAGCATTGGTCAAATGTTTGTTTTAACATTAAAAGTGATCCGTTTAAATTTTCCCTAAGCAGCGACCTCTCTCAGACGCAGAGGAAGAAGAAGAAGAAGCTCATCGTGCTATGATCTGCTCTGTCACACTATGTCATTGCTGTTTAACGACAAAATATCCACATTTTAAACTTACGGGAAAATATTTCAGTTCTCTTGCGGCAAAATATTAATTCCAGCAAAAGATGCAGCATTTAGGGAGATTTACATGGTTTCCTGTTTTTTTTTTAAATCAAATTTCTGACTAAATCTAAAGGCCTGTGGTGATTGTAATGGTATTAAATACATTTCACAATGAGTAGTGTGTGTGTGTGTGTCTGTCTCTATGAACTCAGGACCTTGACTTCCCATGATGCACTTTTTTCTGTGGATGTGTGACTTATGGGAGTGGCTCCTTCACAGGATGATACAAGGAATAATACACCTCACATGATGTTCAGGATGTACATTCCTCTATGTCTGTGAGTGAGTGAGTGAGTGAGTGAGTGAGTGAGAGAGAGAGAGAGAGAGACGCTCATTCAAAGTGGGCAGAGACATTGATTTATTTTCGTTTTTTTTATTTTATTTGTCCCAATGGAGACAAACAAGGCCACAGCCTTGTGTGTGTGTGTATGCTGCCTCAGGCTTAGGTTGAGGTCATCCTGCACTTTAATTCTGTGTGTGTGATTGACCCACTGAGACACTCCATCAATATATCCCTGTCTCCTCTATAATCACACACACACACACACACACACACACACACACACACACACACACACACACACACACACACACACACACACACACACACACACACACACACACACACACACACACACACGTTGTGGATTCAGCAGTATCCGTAAAGCCAGAAGAGGTAATTGAAGCCATTGACATTGAGTTCTGCTTAGCGGTGCATCTGTGTGCAGCTTAGCCTCAGCAGGTGAAACCACTTTATTTAGCTCAATGCTAACAATGTTGTAAATGTCAGGGAATGAAGTCCAGCTGAAGCTAAACTGCATTTTTATTATTGGTTAAACTGCCAAGATTTAGTACGTCACAATTAAGTTATGATAATTATATCCGTCCCTGATAGATAAAGAGGGGTGTGGTTAATCGTAGCGAATCAGCAAGTCTAATATATATCTAAACAGCGTACACCAGAATAATATATGATGTGATTAAGTAATGATACTTAGTGTTGTCTGTATTAAAATAGCAACATCATTTTATAGACCGACAGAACAGTATCTTTGAATATTAAGAACGGTTATCACACACACACACACTTTTGTGTGTCTACATACGAGTGTAAACACGTTTTCCTGCTGGGATGAGCATCTGCTTCTTTTTCAGCACAGGAAGGGAAAGCCCCCCCCCACACACACACACACACACACACACACACACACACCCCCACCCACCCACACACACACACGCACACCCCTGCGTGCAGAAAATGCAGGAGGAAGCATGAAGATGGAGATAAGACTCACTGCTAATCACAGCGCACGCACACATGTACACACACACACACACACACACACACACACGAGGTTATTGAGTGCAAATAAGAAAATGTATGTTTGTTACTGCTGCCGGCTCAAACGTTATCGTAATTGGGCAATCATGTTGGGAAATAATGTAATTCACAACAAAAAAAAATTAAATAATAAATGTATAATACATACGTTTTCTTCAGAGCTTTAAAAAAATATAAGAAAGATGGAAAAAAAAGAAAGGCGAGGAGAGGAACGAACAGTCAATGTGAGAAGAGAAAAGGAAGGAGACGGTAATGAAATAAGAAAACAAACTAAGGAAATAACCGTTATACAGAAACTTAATTAACAAGAAAGTTAAAGGAAAAAGGACAAAAGGAAAGGAAAAGAAAGAAGAGGAAGAACAAATGATGAAAGAATAGAAAGAGAGGGAAGGAAGGAAAGACTATGAGGAGAGGAAAAGGAGAGAACATGAAATAAAATGAGGAAAGGAAAGAAGTGGAAGCTTTTGTCACAGGCAGTGCTCCTCCTCCGCTGTCTTCAAACCTAACCAGCTCCACCAATCAGCTTCTTTCATTTACTGATTAGGTGAGGGTCAGGGGTCATCATTGGTGACACAGCCTCACCTTCAATCAAACAGGAGGCGGGACTTCTGTCTGACAAGTTCAACTCAGGGCAGAAAAAAACCCTCTGAGGAACAGCACACTAAAAATGACATTATATCAAACATACGTACACATCAGTCCACAGCTGTGTTCCCCTGGGTGATGACTAAAACACACACTAAAACACACACACTAAAACACACACACACACACACACCGCGTGTTTTAACATGATTTTGGTTCAGGAATAAATCTTTTATTTGTCATCATCCAGAGCAGCTCAACGTGTATGTGTGTGTTGGTGGGGGATTTTGGGGGAAATATCTTAACAGTTAGTTATGCTTTTTAATGTGTGAGCCTTCGTCCAATGATGACGAAATACTAATACTTGGTTCTGTACACACACACACACACACACACACACACACACACAAATAAACCCCAGAGGTGAAGATTAGATGCATTGGGGAGGAGGAAAGAAAGACTAAAAAGGAGGACATGAAAGACGAGGAGGAAGAGGTGGGCGAGAAGCTGGTTGTCACGTAAAAGCAGAAAAGATTTTTTTTCATAAATATAAAAAAGGGGACAGACAAATGAAATAATTCATTTACAAGTAGTTAAAAACCACTCCAGGCTAATCACTGAATGGTGAGCATGAACATGATTTTATCCGCTCTTGAAAAAAAGGCAACGCAACCACCCGATGAGTTCTCTCTTCATTTCTTGTGAAATTGTTTTGGTTCAAAAGTAATTAAATAACGTTGTGTGATTTAGAATAGTTTCAAAAGAAATGTTAAAACATTTATATTATTGAAAGTACACATGTGCTTATGGTAATAAGTCAGTATTACGATGGACAGTATTAAAAAGGCGATGCTTTTTATTTTGAAGGGCAAAGTAAGTTGTTCGGTGCTTTTGTCGCCAGCTTCAGTGATGATAGCTTTATGAGACGACTAGGGCAGAAATAAGTTTTGTTTTGTTTCATGATTCAAAACATCATTGAAGCGTCTCTGGTTGTGGCACTTTAACCCCCACAAATCATCTTTGGTCGAGTACAGACTTCGGCTTGCAGAGGGAACACATGTTTGATTTGGTCTCAGAATCAGCGTTAATTATCTGCAGCTGATGTAATCTGTCTCCAGCTGTGTTTGTCATTTAAAATGAAGCGTCAGTCAGCGCTTCTACTTGGAAGTCTACTTCCTGAATGTTTTGCATATTGTTATTGAAAAATGAGTGCGGACAGAATGAAAAACATTTAAGAGATTCATCCAAACCAACTGGTCCAAACTAGATCCAAAAAACAAATAAAAAAACGGCTATCTAAAAATACAAACACAGGTGAGACGCAGAATCCCCTTTAACACCAAAACAGTTGTGAAAAGAGAAGGAAGAGAGCAAAGAGAGACGACTTTGTGTGTGTTAGACAGGCTGAACACATCAAACATCTGTTTCCACTAACAGACAGAGAAGGTCTCACTCTCTCTCACACACACACACACGCACACACACGCGCACACGCGCACACGCGCACACACGGCTCTGTTCAGTCTCCCATGTCTGTGGTGTGTTTCCAAATCCAACACAGTTCTGGGCCCTGCAGTGGATCGCATGACATTGGCCAAACACAAACACACACACACACACACACCAACCGATCATATAACCTTATCAAAATACACACTTCCAGCTTTGCAATTCCAGGATTCTTGCATTCCTGATCTCCCACAGGAGGAGCAGGGAGGCCGCCGAATATTACCCTTAAAGTGTGTGTGTGTGTGTGTGCGTGTGACTTCATATCAGTCGAATACTGTAGTATTTGATTCACTGTTAACCGTTAGTCCTCATTAAGTGGAAGGCTGCCTGACTTTTAGCAGTAAAACAAATTAATTATTTTCTGTCTGCAGATTCTAAAATGTTAACGATTAGCTGCTTTTTGGTTTTATACCTTTCATTTAACATTTTTAGTTTTTGAACTGTCGGACGAAAGCAAAAATCTTTCATAGACTAAATGAATTGATGAATCAAAGAATTGTGAACACATTAATTGTTAGTTGCAGCACGACGTTCACAAGCTGATGGGTAAAGGGGGATGTACAGGATGTGTTACAGCTCACAGCACATTTAGGCTGAGGTATATTCAATTAATAATGAAGAAATCCCTGAAGAATAGCTGAACAGGTTTCCTTTAATGGTTTCCTTAAAGAAAAAAAAAAGAGAGAGTGTCTAATATCTGTGGAATGAGCTGCGTGTGGATCGGCTCTGGCAGAACGCGTCGGAGAAGATTTAGGTATCAACTTCCATCACGAACTAAACGGTTTCAGACAGCAGAATGGAGAGAAGAAGGCCGACCAGCAGGATCACATGTTCAAAGATGCTAAATGAGCATGAAAAGGTCAGGAATGAACTGAACCCAGAAAATAAAAAGCATATAAAAGAAACATCATGTTTCCCGGCATCCTGCAGTCAGACAGCAGGAGAACCGGCAGAGCCTTTCAACCAATCGCAGGACACAATACTGAGCCGGCAGGAGCCACAGCCAATCACACTGGCCTCTGTTATTGTCTGAAATATGAGAGCAGAGTGTAAATGAATGGATGTGAATGTGTCTCTCTCTCTCACACACACACACACACACACACACACACACACACACACACACACACACACACACACACACACACACACACACACACACACACACACACAGTGTTTTCCCATCGGAGCAGAGTGTGAGCCAGCATGAGGAACAGAGGACTATTGAGCGCTGCTGAACACACGGACTTCCTGATTATCAGACTCTAAACTGACTGAAGCCATATGTCCCGTTCACTCGGAGACATTTTCAGCCTCGACTGTTTTAGAGTTTATTTGGGTTGAGTCCAAGTCTATGGCGGCAAACTAGAAGTTAATTAACTGTAATTAGAGCGTTTCAGGCCTCTGAATGCTGATCATTGTAACGACACGGCACTTTCATTTCAGAGCTGATCTAACAATGACTACATTTACACGCACACTCATAGTCCACTATCACTCAGAATAACTCGATATGATATGGCTCATGTAAACGTATCCCGTTTTGGATTATTTATCTTCAGTCGCCATGTAAACAGCTTATTAGGGACTATTGCGTTTTTTTCTGAATATTTGGTGCATGTAAACTCACCATGGTGACCAGGTCTTTGTATTCCTGCATGACCCGGGAGAAAAAGGTGGAATTTGAAGCCGAATTGTTTTTTGCGGGGGAACTCGTTCCAATGTGAATCAAGTTTTTTACGTGTGTGTAACAGGAACGCATGACAAACTCAGGAGAGCAGACGTTCTTAGTGATAATATTTCACCCTGCGCTTATCTTGAGGTAATGTGACCGAGCAGAACACCGACGGGACGGAGCTCGTTTGTGAGTTCATGTTTCAGGAATCAGCCTCCTCTCAGTGTCACTCGTGTTGTTTTTTTTGTTTTTTTTGCGAGCCAGAGAGCGAAACTTAAAAAGAACTTTACTTGGTCCTCGATTCAATGAGGTTCCTTACTTAATTAACAGCGTGGTAAACCTCAGAAACTCTCAGGTAGTACGGAGAGACAACAGACGGAATTGAAAAATCAATCTTGCAAAAACAAACGGGCTTGCTGAGGACGGGACTCTCAGGTTGCGTCACTTGGAAACATTCAAACCTCGTTTTTGGACTTTGAATGGGGATGAGCCCGAGTTCAACTTTGTGGCAATTTGACTGCACTAACACGTCATGTGTCAAGTCAATTAAACGCTTGTTTTAACCTTATATTTGTTAACTTTTTTTTGACAAAGTGGCAACATTAAGAATACGCAGAATACGTTATTAGCAGCTCCTGTTTGCAGTGAACCCAGTCATGAGAGGACAACTATAACTGAAGTAATCTCATACTGAAGAAAACTTAAAAACATGAAGATTCTCAGGCAAGTTCTCAAGTTCTCTAAAGCTATTAATTTGTGTCCTTCACATAACGTTGAATAAACTGTAGAGCATTAAATCAAGAATCCTCCTAAAGGACTTTGGATAAGAATACACCGGGCTCCTTTTTTGGGGGGAGTTTCGTCATTCGGTCAAACTGTTGCAATTTGTGGTCTCGCACAAATTCAAACAAACACCACCAGCTCACTAAGTGCTACAGTCAATGTTTATGTCCTTGAGGAAAAGATACAAATAGAAGCCCAACGAGCAGCTACAGCAACACGTTACACAGAAAACCTCCTTCAAGGAAACGCAGCCAAGCCCGTTTCACATTTACACTCCTACTGCGGGTCATTACACACCGAGACGAGCGATAAGATCTCTATCACTCACACTCACATATTTGCTTAAACCTATTACGCAATTGTCACACCTGCTGAGGCCAAACCTTTGGGTTCCACCTCGCTCACGTTCAGCAAATACTAAAACACACGACTCAGCGGTTCTGGGAAGTTTTAGTTCATTTCATTTGAAGAGTGTCTGTGGCCTGCTGCTCTCTTCACACACTGACAGTTTAATAAAGACGCCATGCCTTCCTCCTTCTTTCCCTTCACGCTGCTTTTTTTCTTAACTCATCAACAAACAAACAAACAGGCTTTTCAGCATCACTGTCAGTACGCCTCACAGAGCTCTCTCCTGCCAGCCACCGGGAAACAAAATGGAGTCCATATAAATCAGCGATTCTTCATTACAGTGGTCATGTTACCTTCATCAGTCACGGGTGGATGACTGAAATTCCTCATCGCTGAGAAAAGAAACATTCTGTGTGTGTGTGTGTGTGTGTGTGTGTGTGTCACTTTAATGCTAATGAAACGGCATCAGAGTGCCACAGACATCCGTCATCATGTAATGACTTTCCTCCAGTAATCTGGCAGCTGATAGAATCTAAAACATCTGAACCATGAGCTTCCTGTCAGGATCCGCCAAATCCATCATTATTATTGCATTTTTTTGCATTAATGTTCATGTTTAAAGCTTATGAACATTTTGGTTATTATCGTAAAACATTAAATTCTTTAGCATTACTAACTATTCTCTCGCAGACAAACGTATTTTACAAGGACCGTATAAATGTTTTAGATTAATAACATGGGTTCCCACACTATGAATGCAGTTTAGAATCTAACCAGATGCAAACAGTAGGAGAAGAAGCCCATCGAGGCTCTGTATCAAACTTATTATTTTATATATATTATTATTATTATTATTATTATTATTATTCAGTTTAGTTGAGCACCACTGCACAATCTCTTTGTGTGCTGGGCTCCAGTGGAAGGACGGGAACAAAAAGAGGGAAACGTTTTACAAAAAAAAAGAATCTAACTTGACATGACTATTGTGGAGCTCACAGTTCAAGTTATCATCAGATACACCTTTGAATACTTTTTTGAGGAGAGCGGAATGATGCATTTTGCTCCCCCCCACCACCTATCCTCCCATCACCACTAAGTCAAATCACAAGTGCATTATGAGAAATCAACTCAATGAGAAATTGTGAACCTATCCTTTAATCATGTTACCTTGAAATGGAGCCTGCAGCAGGATGTGGAGTTTGGCATAATGTCAGTTGAGTTGGCTAATTATTCCTTTATTTCATTACCTCGACAGTGTACAGGAGACGGATCGTTTAGGAGCTTAAACCCAGCTGTGACCGGAGTTTAACTCGGGTCAAATACAGACTCGTGCTGCTATTTTAAGATGTGTAAACACCTGAGCAGCATCTCTCCAGCTGTTGAGTTGAGAGTTAAGTAGCATTTAATGATTAACTAACGTCAAACTACCTTTTCAGCAGCCTCTGCTTTCAGTTCATTTCTATGACAAATGAATAACTGGTTGCAATAAATTAAATTAAATGCTTGCAGTCACCTGAAAATACTGGTCGGTTGAGGAAAAATGTACAATTAAGATAATTTTGTTCCCCAACTTACTGAGCTTTGTGAATACATTTGCACATCAAGCATCATTGTTAGCCTTTTGGTCTGAATCGTGTGGCTCTAAGGCCGTTAAAACAAAACCAGAGAGAAACTGATTAAAAGCATTGAAACTAGTTGTAAACAGATGTGATCTCAGTGGTTTGTGGTTTGAGTGAACTTCTCCTTTTTTTTTTATGAAAATAGCTGTTCATCCTGTGCAGCTGATAACCTGAACACACGCTTCATGTTTTCAGTTTATTTATAGATTTTTTACTTTCTGATGGTTCTCCCTCTCTCTGGGCTCAGATATGCCCCGCCCACTTCTCTGCTGTTGTGAGCATGCTCAGTCGAGCGTTCCCATTAAAAGGTCCTTTCATGCTGCGTGTGGATCAGGACGACGTGATATCACACACAGACATACACACAGACACACAGACACACAGACACACACACACACACACACACACACACACACACACACACACACACAGAGAGAGTGGTTTTCCTGTTCTTCTGACTGTCACACACTCAAACACTTACTCATGTCACCTTCGGGCAAGACGCTCAACAACACCATTCTTTGTCTCCCCACCCCCCCCCTCTCTCTCTCTCTCTCTCTCCCTCTCTGTAACTGATACTGCTCACTACCTCAGGTGAAGGGTTCTGAATCGTTTCCATGTTGTCTGCATTTTAGGAATTATCATTGAGGTAAACCCAAGAATTTCACCAAGACAACATAACGTGAGACAATAAGAGACGTGTTGGACTCATATTTCACAACAAGGAGAAACACAGTATAACTTTCACATCACAGGTCTGACTTACTTCTGGAAAACCAGTAATTAATGACAAAATGTATAAAAATTGGAGGCTTTGTATAAAAAAAAAGAATTTATAAACAAATAAAGTAATGCAGTGTAGACTTTTCTAATCAATCTGCTTTTTAACAGCACCACCACTTAACATTAATCAGACCCGTCTCAAGTCTGCATTATCTTTATTCATCATTTTCAAAGCTTGAATAACAGAAGCTCCAGTTCTGCTCATGATTTTTATACCGTACGGAAATGAATGAAAACCAATGGCTGCCTGGAACAAGAGGAAAATAGTCTGCAAAAATGTTGATTGATTTGATAAGATGATATAACAATTTTGTTATATCATCATATTTGTGTATGTATTTTATATACATTTGAATCAACAAATAATGTTTTTTTAAACGCTGGTATGTTTCTGTAAATGCTCACTACATTTAAAAACCAACACCAGAGCAGAAATGCTTTTTTTTTCATTTTTTGTCAAATGTGTGAAGAGGGCATCATCAGATTATGTCAGAAGCTGCTGAGTGGAGACTTATTGACTCCTCCTGGTTGAGGAGGAGTGAAGCGTTTCTCATCCCGCCTTTGTGTGACTTTCATCAGGACGAGACGGCTGAAGCTTCCATTTAATTCCACTAAGAGGATGGATGGAGGGAGGGAGGGAGGGAGGAAGGGAAGAGGAGAAAGGAGGGAGAGGGGGGAGAGGGGGATGATCGGGGCAATGACAGACGCTCTGCAGAAGCTCATGAAACATTGATGAGGTGGAGGAGGAGAAGAAAGAGGAGAAGAGGAGAGAGGACGAAGGAGTGGACAAACACCTTTTAGACAGACAGAGACAAAAACAACCAGGGATGACGATGTGGTTTGGACATTTTTTGTGCCTTCTGGACCATTTTAGACAAACCCCCACTCCTCTGTTAATCCACACCTACCCACACACACACACACACACAGCTCAGGGGCTCCCAAAC
Source organism: Ophiodon elongatus (assembly GCA_016806645.1). Lineage (NCBI taxonomy): Eukaryota > Metazoa > Chordata > Actinopteri > Perciformes > Hexagrammidae > Ophiodon > Ophiodon elongatus. The sequence continues at coordinate 1,417,794 of JACSYO010000412.1, forward strand.
AACCAAGATGTCTGCTGATTGGCTAACTCAGGACAGCACAGGAACAGTGGGGGATGATGGGAGCAGAGAGGGATGATGTTATTGTTTTGTAAGCGTGGCTGTGTGCTAGCTGTGTTAACAGTGTGTGTGTGTGTGTGTGTGTGTGTGTGTGTGTGTGTGTGTGTGTCTGATCCAACATGAAAGCTAGTGTGTTTTAACCATAAATTAATTAATGATTTATTGCCGTTTTACAGCCTTTTCTGTCACCATCCATAACTCAAATGTGTGTGCCAAAGTGTAGCCACGCCCAACCCAAATTTCAAAACAAAGGGTTGGAAGCTGCTACTGATGGGCAGGAAATAAATTAAATCTGAGTTTTTATCGTTTCTGCTGCCATCAAATGTTTGTTTACATGAGTGAATGTTGTGAAAGCAGATTTTTAGATGAAAAACCAGCAATTTGTTTTCTATCTATAATTCAAACTCTCCATCAAATATCCTCTAATGTCCATGTCTTTAAACTGCTGATTCTGTAAGATCTTAAATATACATACACTTTAATATACACACTATCTATATCTTTGTCTCTCCATCTAGCCATATATCACTTAATCATCTATCCACCAATTCATTTATCCATAAATATTAATATGTACATTTATCATAAATGTTACATGTATCCATCCGTCTGTCCGTCCATAATTTCTTTGAAATCAAAAGCAAAGGATTCGTTATAAATCCCTCTTGTAACCGTTCACCGCTCAAATAATTAGTTTCATGGGGGAATACTCGCAGTACAGAAGCTGAAGACGGTCCAACGTCCATTTCACTTGGTCTTTACGACCTCTGATCACCAAATTTGACATACAACCAACATGACACCACAGTTCAGATAACAGGTTGGTTACAGAGACGCTGTGGGTTCAACACACTCCAAACACTCCACCATGTTCTCCCGAGTCAATAAGCTCGACATCAGTCAGCAGCTAACAGACTCGGTATAAAAATCTCCCATGAGTCAGTTCAAAAGGCAATTTGATGACTTGTTTCCCTCCTTAATTGCCTGACTTCTAACAAGGGACGTTCGCTCAATACTCGGCCTAACGAGGAGGAAGTGCTGGTCCTCAGCTCCCTTCAGTCTCCTCCCGCTCACATCTGGAGCTCTTTGTAGCGCAATAATCACCCACCGCTTCGATATTCATCCCCACCCCGCTGGGATTTAAACCCGCTGCCTTTTAGGATGCGAGCCGCTGCTCTGAACCACCTGAGCCACTCCTGGGACAGCACATGAATCTATGTCCCCTTAACGCGTTGCAACTGCCCTCATAAAAACCAGCTCCCAGACCTGTTTATCTGTCCGCGGGCTATCTAATCTGAGAAGTTAAAGAGTTTCCAGGGACGATCAGGGTTTCATAAAGACCAGCGATGGTCTATACGACATACACAGCATCAATATAGCAACTTGGTCACTTTTGGTGCTTGAACAATAATTCAATATGTATTATATAATATACATTATTCAAAACAATGCACCTACTGAAGCTGAACAGCCCCTTCGGAAAGCTAGAAGACTTCTGATAAATTCATGAAATTCTACAGCAGCTGTAGAGTATTTAACCATTAAACTTCTGTAGAAATTAAGTTATATGATGAATCCTGCTTATAGAAGATCAAGTCAGAGGTCATGTGTAGACTTAGTCTTAACATATGAGGATTTACCAAAGTCTTCATCAGCATTTGTTTGACTTTTTCGATTTTCAGGTATCCAAACTTCATACACATTGTCTAGAATTTAATGAATACTGTATCCAGACAGATAATCCCTCAAAGTAGAAGTCTATCCAAACTAAGTCTCTTAAGTATCAAGTATTTTGTAAAGTGGCTGGCTGTTTTTCTGCTGCTCCACTTCGTTTACCAATCTTAGTCTCGGCACATGTGGTATTCACAAACCCTTGAAAAGATTATTATAAGGTTAATAAATCCAAAAAGTGCATAAACACTACCTTCATTGAAGAAGAACTCTCGATAAAAGGTGAGTGCACTGTATACCGACCGGTGCTGCTCTGTGCCCTGGGAACTTAGTTTTGCAAACATAATTTTATCAAACACAGACACATTGATTTTTGGAATCTGTGCATTGATTCAGACTCGAGGACAAGAACTGCGTTTTTCATGAGAATTGATTTTCTCCAACGCTTTTCATTGAACGTTTGTTTTTTTCTCCCTCGCAGGGAACGCCAGCTGTTGTCAGTTTGGATTCATACAGGACAATAGTAGTGACACATTTCCACAGCAGGCAAAAGGTCAAAATACCCATAAAAACATGCTCAATTTACTCCAAACATTCAATTCATTTGCCAAAATGTGGCCATTCATAGTTTTTTGCAAGCTTTGACCAGAAGCTACATGAGGACATATTTTGGGGATTTGGAACATACTAGGTAAACTGTCCAGACGGACAAAAGTGCATTATGGCGTGGAAGGTCCTCTTTACTCCCTTCTGAAGTCCGGCTTTTTAACCACTGCAGCAACCACAATTAAATCCACCCACATCACTAAAACTTTATGAGCCTCAACAGATAACGCCATAAGCTGCCCTTCTTCAAACAAAACACAACCTCAAAGTCAAACCATCGATGACCCCGTGCAATGCTTCTATGAACATCTGACAAGATCTATTCAACTGAAGGACCTCGAGGTGCAAATTGTTTCCCATTGGATCGTAGAAAGAAAGCAGTGTTTCCCCTTTCGGAACACCAGAGGCCTTCGCAATCAGGAAGATCTTCAGGGGACACTTTGACACGCTAGCTCATCTTCTCTTTCCGACTCAAAGCCACATTGTGTTTCCTGAATAACAGTTCTTAGCTTGCAGCCCTACAAACCACCTGCAGAAACCACCTCCGCCTGGCCTCGAGCCAGAGAGCTACTTTTAGATATGAGGGAGATGATGAAGGTTTCTGGGCATCAGCATGATGATGAGGCTGCGATCAGTAAACGGGCTCCATTAGCCTTCAGCTAAATTCAGACTGCCGATAGTGCTTCTTCACAGAAACTGTTTTGGTATTTAAAACCTTTCATTGATGGCAAACATCCACGGATGAGCTTTCGATAGCTTCTTGTGGGATGTGGAGTGTAGAATACTTTACTCTTTGTGTTTAATAAGACGGTTCTGAAGGTTATTGGCCAAAAGAAAATCTCTCCCTGCAAGAATTTGATATACGTCTCCCAAGAATGAGTTTCCCCAACAATGTGACAGATTAGAAGTGAGTCAAATGATTAAACAATATTAACTTTGACACATCCTGTCGGTAACTACCAGTGTGCTATGCGTTTGTATTTGTAATAGAGTAATTTACACAGAGTTGCATTGCTGCAAATCATCTGCACTTAACTTTGTGAAAAAGAGACAACTTTTATGCAAAAATGGGAAAAAAAGAGATAAACTTTAGTTTGAAACTGACGCTGTCAATTCATTGATTTCCCTTATTCAGGCGCTTCACATTACGCATTACATGCGTTGTGTTTACATTTATTAGATGAGGAAGTAGTTTGCACACTTTAAAAGTTTAAGAGTAAACACTAGATTATGGTGCAAGGTCTAGTGGCTATGAACTTATGTGCACTGGGTGTTAACCAGCGTGTCTTTATTCCTAAAACCAGCCAGCAGCAACAGAGAGCCGTATCTGATCCCCGAGCTGAAGTATTACCATATTGCATGTGTTTCTAGTATGACTGGAAGTCCTCACCCTGCTCATAAAACTTGGGCTCAGAGGTCTAAAGACAAAGATACTGTACAGAATGGTCTGGGATAAAGTTTTGATTTTGGGATATTGTACATAAACTTGTTGTTTGTTGTACAAATGATACATTTTTTTTTAATGAATGCAGTCAGAAAAGCATGTTTGTGAATCATTGTCCAGAAATGAATAACTTGTTCCCCTTAATAAAATATGAAAAATGACTAACTACTTGGACATTTCTCAGCCCACACCCAGCTGACTGATTACACGGCTGACTGGCTAAGAATCTTACTGGCTGGAGCCTCACTGGTCACATCACAACCATCTGTAAGAATCTGGGTGTGAGAGCTGACTGTCGTCTTTCAACAGCCGCTGGCCCCGATCGGCAAGACACTAAATACCCAGCAGCCCCGATGTGATCAGCATTATCAGGATGAATGAGAGGCAGGGCGGGGCTCTGGTACAGTGAGAGTTTACTGAGACAAGACTTATCCACACAAAGTATTACACCACAATGATTTTTTAAATCTAAAAATAAAAAATGAAAAACTAACTTATGATCTAAGTGTATTCAGACTTCTTGTCATCTGTACGAGTTGTCTGAAACTTTTATGTTTCTCATGAAGTTAATTTCCAGTTTTCTCTGGAAATCTATGTGCACCTTTTAAATTGCATGGATTACTTTGCAAAACTTCCTAAAAAGCTGCGGTTGCTCTGATCTGGCATGTTGACTCTGAACCTCCAGAAGGCTTTTCTTTTCTAGGAATTCGAGCTCCTTCTACTGTTTCACTCCCCTGAAGTCACAGAGTCTGGATACAACCGGCAACTAAGTGCTTCCAAGTGTGAAAATCCAAAGATATGTCGCAAGTAGATTTCACTGAACTCTCTCTCTCTCTCTCTCTTTTCAAATGTTCCTTCTTGGGACATTTTGACAGATTTCCAAGTTGCGTTCCCATCTTACCTTGGAGCTGTTTAAACCTCCCCTCCAGCTGGTTGTAGTTGAAGGCAGCCTGGCTTGAGAATCCGGGGCTGAGGTTGGGGCTCGTACCCCGGCCGGGGCTGGGGGCATGAGATGGGCTGGGGCCACCCGACAAAGGGGACAAGGGGCCGTCGTAGTCCAAAGACGGGGAGAGGGGACCGGGGAGAGCGCTGGTGGCGCTCTGAAGCTCCATGATGAAACTCCAGAGAGAACGGTGGAAGATTTTAGATGAAACGAGTCCACAAAGGCATCAAGGAGAAACTCAGAAGAGAAATATCAGAGTTTCCAAGTGGTTGAAAGAGTTTCCAGATGAATGGAATTGTCTTCAAGTGACGAAATCAGAGTTTGAGCTTTTTCGCAACAGTGCGAAGAGCTTGAGTTTCAACAGGATTAAGTTGTGTCCGGGACAGTAAACTGTCTCTACAGCAGTGTAAAGCTTTAGTTGAGTTTACGTTGGTGTCGGGTTCAAAGAGTGTAAAATGAGTTTCCACATGAATAAATGAGCTTGTAAGTGAATAAAGTAATCTCAAATGGTTCAGACCTGCGCTTCAACCACACAACAGCTTGCAATATTGTCGAGAAATAATTCCAGATTTGGCTGTAGTCTCAACAGAGACAGGAAGACTTCCTATACGCTTCCAAGACAGCAGGACTGAGCAATGGAGGGCATGCGACATAGGAGATCAACTGCAGAGTTCCCCTCTCTCTCTCTCTCTCCCTCTCTCAATGTTTCACCAGTGTGGCAGCAGAAATCGCTGGCTCAGCAGACGCACCGCGGTGGCAGCATCATGCTTCTGTGTCCTCCCCATCCATCCATCTGTCAATGTCTTCAGATCTCACACCGTCCTTTCTTTCAGGAATCCACACATCCTCCGTTCAAAACACACACACACACACACACACACACACACTCCGTCTGAAGAACCAGCACAATGAGGAGGTGGAGCAGACAGCGCTGCAGTGAGAGAGATGGAGGGAGGTGGAGAATGAAAGCGTGGGTTTGTCCTCCGGCATGCAGCAGCGGCGGCGGCTCTCAGACACTGAAAACACCTTTGAGACAGAGGGAGAGTCAAGGGGGGAGGGGCCGCCAGCAGGGGCAGCTCCTCCTCCCAGCGGCCAATCGCAGCCCTGGCTTTTAGCGGTGATGTCATCGACTAGTTAGCATAAGGGGCAGAGTGGGAGGAGGGTGAGAGAGAAAGACAAATAGAGAAAGAACGAATAGAGAGAGCGGGAGTGTTTCTGTTCACACTGAAATACTAAATGAGATGAGAGAGAAAAGTAATATTCCTGTTAAAAAGCTGTTTAGAAAATATTTTTTAAAGTTTGAGAGCGCCATGCAACATATTTTGAAGATGAATTTCTTCCTGTGGTAGTAATAAGATAGTATGGATATGCAAAGATGAGTGCATGTATGCAGAATGTGTTTGATCAATATTATAAAACACATATATAACATTTAAATGTTTTCATTTGTTGTGTTCTTAAGTTTATCGGTTTTAAATAAAGTAAATGGCAAACTTTCTCATTGCTACTTTAAAGCAAGAGAAAGCTAACTCATACAGTACTACCATAAATCAACAGGGATCAAATACTGCTTTAAAGTATATTGTTCAGCTTCTAGGGTTGTGAAAGTCTATAAAATCAGAAAAATAAAGCTGTAGCCAATATTTGTATAAACCTACTCAAACCTGCTTGTTTTATTTTACTGTACCAAAATAAATTCATGCCACATGCTAAAAACATAACTGCGAGTGACGTCAGCGCGCCGAATTTATCTACAGACCCGTCAAACAAAAAATCATGTCGTCTTCGATGAACACAGCTGATGTTTAATACAACATATATGAAGAAGTTCCAGATGCCTGAGTGAGGAAAATGTAGCTTCTTGGGTTGAAGCAGACAGACAATTCACAGCGAAACAACGGGAAAACACACATCATGTGAAAACACTGGTTCTGTTTTCTCCAATTCACTGTGGCAATCCTGCTTCGTTAGGCGAATAAAGTTAATAAGTAAAACTGTGTGCAGAGAGAATGATTTGTACCAAGGAACAGGAAACAGGCTGGAGTGTGTGCTTGTATGGGAGTGTGTGTGTGTGTGTGTGTGTGTGTGTGTGTGTGTGTGCTCATCACTCAAACACAGACGTCCAAACATCCTGAGAATATCTGAGCTCTAATATTAGAGCCATGTTCTTTCCTGTCTGAGCCCCGCAAGCACTTCCTGTTTGATCCTGCTGTCCATCAACACACACACACACACACACACACACACACACACACACAGACACAGATCTGCAGCTTCAACATCAACCTGCAGGAAAAACCGCTGCAGGTTTGGGATGAAGAAGTCGCAGGAAGCGTGAGGGCATCGCAGAGAAACCTGAGCGGAGGAGAATCAGCTTCACTTCCTGTGTGAACCGACTGGACACACAAGCAACAAGCAAGGGGCTGGAGGTCCAGAGGTCACGACACAAAGACAATACAAGGAACAAATATCCATGGGACCCTGAAATAACTGCAGATGACAGAAAAACAAGTAAATGCTTGAGGAAATGAAACACATGCAGATGATTTCCTGCAAAGAATAAGATCTTTAAACGATTCAGAACCCTGTTTGTCCAAGGACGAGGAAAAGGACGGATCAACCGTCCAGAACTTTTGTTTTTACGTCTTAGTCGTGCTTCCATGAGCGTGACACATTTACAAACATGTCAAACAGGTAGTGGTGGGGCGGAGGTCAAAGGTTTTTCCTTCTACAAATTTTACCTAACAAAATTTTTGAGATGAGACACTGAGGCTTTTGTTCACTGAATTAAAGTCAACAGTCTTCACTTTCTAAATCTCCAACCTTTGACCTGATCAAAAAAAAAAAAAAAAAAAGCACCAACTCCAACCAGAGGTTTTTTCACTTTTACTCACTGAAGTAGATCATTCACGGACAAAACTAGAGCAAAGGTCACACAGTCAACCAGCCGAAAAGCTGCACATGTGAGGCCGACTTCCTGTCACTCTTTTATGAAGGGACTCATTTTTAAGACTTGATTTGAGATCATTTTACGGCTCAGCATCAAACGTTTGGTCAGACTAAGAGAATCCTGTGGACAAATTCTTTGAAGCGTTTTTGTTTTCTTATTTTATTCTAGTTGTTGTGTGTTCTTCTAAACACACCGTTCAACGGGAAAACTCTGATCTCACTTTTAAAAACGCTGAAAATTTGAGGTACAAATAAATCATAAACCCAGTGTCCACCTACCAGCTTTGTTCAAGCGTTTAACCGTATCCCCCGGCTTCTTTGGCAAATAGACATGAGCTAAGTACACAACTTGATGTCAGGTTCTTTTGTCGTCGACGTCAGCCATCCTGGACACCGGAGCAAGTTCCTCTTGCAGAAGAAGGCCGTGGGACATGGTTGAAAGTTACAAAATAAGCGAGCAAGTGAACCTTGAGTTTCAAATCTCAAGTGTTTCACTAAAATATAAATTTTGTTTGCGGTGAGGTTATTTCTTCCCAACAATATTTTACACCCCAACAATTAAGAAACTATTTCAAACACTTTTCAAATGAACACATTAATATCTCAATATTTAAAAAAAAAAAAAAAAAAATGTGGCATATTTATATTTTTTATAATTTTCATGTGGAGCTTGTTCTTGTTTATAAATTGTGTGCTCACATGTTGGATTTATTTTTACTTTGTTTTTTGTGGACATTGTCTGATTCAATCTCATATACAAACAGCAGCACTTGGGGAAACTTCAGGTCAGGCTGAGGTTACCAACCAACATGTAAAACGGCATCCTGATGTGTTAAAAATGAAAAGTAGAACCAGCTTCAGCTCTCAGAGCGCCGGCATTACAAAACAGACATCAGTGCAGAGGTCAAAGGTCAGCGGTCACGGCAAACGGACAACAGATGGACCAAATATTTCTGCAGCTGAAACAGTCAGAGCTGTTCTTTATGTTCGGTTGGTAGTCTGTACATGACAACGCGTTCTGTCCTCCGCCTGCATGCTGAGCGTCACGCCGCGTTTCCTCCCGTCATCTGGCTTCCTCGTGGCTCGGCCCTTCAGGGCGGCCCCCGCCACCGCACCAAGCGCACCATTCATTCAGCAGGAGAAGAGTCAGACCGCATATGCTCAGAAGAGGCCACGAGGAACCAAACGCTTCCTGAAACACTGCTGCTGCTACTAAAATACATCACTCCCGACTTTTTTTTTTTTCCTAAAAATTCCATTATCTGAAGTCATTCAAGTGATGATATGTTACACGTAACTGGAGTCCAGAGCTGCTGCTGGTGGTGTGTTCAGGGTTCAAACTTGTGTCGCTGCAGTGGGGAATTTCGCACCGGCATGCCGCCTCACCCTCCTGACCACACAAAGACATTCCTGTGAGGTCAGAGCACCAGCAAACAACAACAGGGCCAACGGCGGCCATGTTGGAGGCGAGTCTGGTGATGAGCGGCGTTTTCCTGCCCATTGTGAGAAATGATTTTAACTTGTTTCAATACATCTGGTGGGAAACCTTTTCTTTGCCTCCTGTAGTGGTGATTACTTTTGTCTCATTACACTGAGTAGTTACTATTTATGTTGGATTATATCCTTTTATTCTACCGTTCTGTTTTTCGTGGTTCATTTTGTGTAACGTAGCTGCTCATGAAGTAATTCATATTTATTTTTTTAATTACTCTTCTATAATTTGTATCTGTTCTTGTACTTCTGCTCCTTTGACACTTAAATGTCCTGCATGGGATCCATTAAGTTTATCTGATCTTATATGTATCTATTAGGAAAGCGAGGATAATTGGAAAAGAAGTAACAGAGGACAGAAGAGAGGGAATACGAAGAGAAGATGCAGAAGTTTTGAGCTTCTTTACTTTCATTTTTTCTGATGTTTTTAAAATCACAACCCATTCACCAACGCATGAAAAAAAATGAAAAAAAACAGTCACACCAACATTCCCAGCATTCCACCATCTGGTCCTCTGAACAGGAAGTGAGACACATACACGTGTGTGTGTGTGTGTCTCTGTGGGGAACCTGGACTGTTCCTGGTTCTAATTATTGAGCGGCTGAGTGAATCCTCTGCTTTAATAGATCAATACACTCCATTTATAAACAATTACCAGTATACATACATACAAGTATGTATTAACATTCCATTTACTTCCTCCCAACTACAAGTTAAAAGTGACTTAATAAACTGCCCTTAACTCAGAGCTTTGAATCAGATGTTAATTTGAGAGAGCTCACTTCTAAAGTGTTGGTTTCAATTAATTTCGATGGAAATTAACTGCAATGGGTTTTATATATATATATATATATATATATATATATATATAATATATATATATATATATATATATATATTTATATATATATATATATATATATATATATATATATATATATATATATATATATATATATATATATAAATATAAAATTTACCCTTTGCAGTTAATTTCCGCAATCAAGGCTTACTTACATAATTATGTACAAACTTTACAAAGCTCCATTTCCTACAAAAAAATCAAAACACTTGTTCGGTACCGAGCACGTATTGATGTTCGATCGTCCTCCTCAGAGACGAGAGCCTTTAGAGCCTCCTCTCCTTCAACAGAAGTTATTCTGAGCTGCTCTGAAGACAGAAAATGAACCAAGTTACCAGAAACACTTCAGGGTCACCGCCAAGGTCCCGACAGGTCGATAGATATTCAGATACATGATCTCGATTGTTTTTGCAGACGACGATATTGCCCGTTGAGTTTGTTTGTCACCAACATTTTAGCCAACGTGATGCCAGAATTAAGTGCCGGGTTTTCCCCACCATTATAAGACTTGGGCATTGCACAGACATTGCACATTTTTGTTAAAAAGGAGCCCATTTTTTTTTATTGTTTTTCCCCATTCCAATGTCTGAATATCTTTAAGAACTAAAAGTTCATTGCTCTTTGAAAGAGTGCACTTGCATTATTATGCTATTATATTATTATATCTGTGGCATAAAATAAAATTGTCCAACAAAATTAGTTATTGGGACAGGGCTGTTCAAGTGAGATGCTAAATGGAATTAAGACTAAACAAATCTAACTTTACACAAAAAGAATACACAGGAGAGATGAACGTCCAGACAACATATGGAGAGCATGTACTGTATGAGCTACTGCAGTTATATTTGTCAAAAAATCAATATACCCCACACACACACACACACTAAGAAACCCACCCACACTGAACAAACACACACACACGCCTTCTGTCTCTGCCTTCACTGTAAGTAGATATGCCTGCGTTTCCATGGTGACCGGCGGTTTTGTGTTTCCCAGGATATCATATGGAGGCGTAACACACTTGGCTTCAAGTATACAGACACACACAGACACACACACACACACACACACACACACACACGCGCACGCAGAGAGGTCTCAGCATCGGTTTTCAGACGTTGCTGATGAAGGTTTGAATGACTAAAACACACTCCGATCACTCAGTCATGTTTCTGATCCGGTTCGGTGTGAGAGCTGCAAAGAAATTCAGGAAAAGAAAAAGCAGCTTGTCCTCCCGTTGGAGGAGCTGGAGGCAGATCATGTTTGGCATTGCATCGCTAATTAAACAATTAATCGATTACCAAACGCCCCGATTTCAGTCTAATCGATTAATGAACTTCGTCAGCAGTCATGTCAGTATTTTCTATAAAAAACACAATTTATATAAAAATGTTATGTGTTTAGGGTTATGACAAACATACCACTTCTATAACTACAGGTACTAATGCAATTATTACTACTACTGCAAATACTACTGAAACCACTTCAGCTTTTCCTTTGACTACTACGAACAAGAACTACTGCTACCACTTCAACTACTGCTAATAAAACTACAAGTCCTCCAACTTTAGGTATTAAAAATCCCTTGCTCCCTCGTTATATTACTGTTGCTACGGCAACTGGTACAACTATTTGAACTAAATACGGCTAGTTTGGTAATCTGGTATTCAGCTCTTTAACAGCAGAAACAAAGACACTACATGTAATGAAAAGAAGGAAGGAAGGACACACACACACACACACACACACACACACACACACACACACAGTATCAAATACAGTGCTAATTCAATGTCATCACCCCACACATCCTCCAGTCTGCTGAACTCAGCACCAACAGGAAGAGGCTTTAAGCAGGAGGAGGAGGAAGAGAAGAAGAAGAAAGGCCAAACCGGACATTCAGACTACGATTAGAAAACACATCACATCCCGTTGGCTTTTTGTTGAGGGAACGAGCGTGATGCTAACTTCCGGGTTGGCCAACAGAAATGCGTCATCCCTGCAGCGCTCTATTGAGAGCACTGCAGGGCTTGAATGATAAAACATATGATTTAATTTATTTATACCTCTATGAAAAGTCAACAAAACCTGAACGTTGTAGGAATAATAAAATACTTTATGGTAGAGCAGTTGTATTGGATTGAATTAGATTGTACAAGTGTACCTAATAAAGTGGACACTGTTATTAGTTATATATTAATGTTAAATCGCATACTGTATATTAATAATAATTTATCTCTTCTATGTTTTTTGTGTTGCTTCAATCTTAAATTGTAGCAACACAATGACTCATAAATAAATGTTTATGATGTCTAATCTGAACGAAGAACTTTATGGTTTGATGAAGTATTTTAACACTATTTATAACTTTTCTCAGCAGCCATTAACACACACACACACACCACTCTCCTGCATATTTAACACTGGTATGAATTATTTAGTGTAGTGGGACACGACCGAAGCAGTCGGCCATCAGGATAAAAACAGCAAGCAGAGAGCGTTATAGAGTTACAGTAACTAACACACACACACACACACACGTCACTAAAGCATGTGAGCAACAATAATAACTCATCATACATCATTAAAAGTCCACCTTGTTAAAATGAGAATGTTGGTATAGCCTAATTAAGGACCGGGTTCCTGCCAGCGTATTGTAAGTCCCCCGGCTCCACTAACTCCTTTACGGAATACCTCAGTGCGTAAGTTGTATACGTAACACATGTGTGTGTGGTCGACAGACAAGGAATGCATGTGTGTGACGGGGGAGTATGAAGTCATCAGTAAAGTCTTCGCTGTGAACGCAACAGCGCAGTGTTTTGGCAGTTTATACGTCGAGGAAGAAATGCTAAATCTCCTGAAGCCCCAAGTTCAGGGGTCTTGTTTGACCCCCGAAAGACACTTTCTCACCCGAAAACTCGTCAAATACAGACGCTCGCTCGGTGGCCCTGAGCTCCAAACTGTGACGCTCTAGGTTCCCCTGTAGCGTCAGTTTTGGACGCGTCAGTTTCCACACGTTTAAATGCAGAGTGTCTTTTCAAAATAAACCACCGTCTTCACAGGAAACGATCGTGGTGAGCTTGACTGATGTGATGAGCGACTCAGGGGAGTCACATGACTAACGACTCCTGTGACCAAAGGACGTTTTTTTTCGTCGACCCCCCCCCCCCAATTCAACCAGATATGTTTTAGTTACTGAAATAAATGTATGCGTTTGTGTTACGTTAGTTGTGAGGTGAAATCTTATTGTTGGAACTAAAATGCTGAAATGCAGAAGTTCTTGGTCTTCTGGTGTTTTTGTCAGTGGCCGAACCGCTTCATGTGCAACACCACCTCCTTCTGGACAGGAGGAGGACGGACTCTGATTTAAATCTAACCCGGAAAACAAAGACGGACTGTAATCAGACTTGTGATCTCACTAAGGTATGTGACTGTGAATGAAAGTGTCTTAAATCGCATCTGGATTTCCTCTGCGTACGACGAGACAGTTGAACTGGCACGTGTAAAAAGAGGCCAGATGTGTTGGACTCGTTAATGAGCCTCGTTAGCCCTCGTTAACTCCTGATGATTAACAGGTGTGTTGGCGAAGGCAGTGGCGCTGGGTGATGAGGCAGAGAGCCAGCCGTGTGAGCTCCTGCAACATCCGTGTGACTCGAGTCATCGACTGTTCTACATCGGACTACGTGGGCCCAAAAATATAAATTCACCACCACAGAAAAGGATCTTTGAGTTTTATTTCTGATTTTCATGTTTCCGTTTGTGTTCTGAGAAGGTTCATTGTTCTCTGTGTTGACACAAACCCTCCAACCTCACAGCTTATGAAACCACCGAGACTCCCGCTGAGCAGCAGACACACAACAACACACACAGGATGAAGCCAAAACAAAAAGAGAAGGAGTTCAACGGGCAACAACAGCGACATCCCCGATCAGATGTACTACTGGGTTCTGTTCTTCAAAACATGGTTCAACTAATCCAGGTTTTACATGATGTTAGCCGTATAAAATGATCCGGTTAACTCGCATCCAGCTAATTTGGGCCTTTGAACTAAAAATAAAGGAAAGACACATGTGTCTGTGTGTGTGTATATTTTGTACTACAGACATCATTTCAAGTGTTGATTGTAAAAAGACACACACACACACACACACACACACACACACACACACACAGTCCTGTTCGAGCTAATTGAGAATAAACCTACACTTTTAGGTTTGGCTACAGATATATTTTAATGCTAGCTTTAAAGAAATGAAACATCCAGGCTTGTGTCAAATCATCAATAATCAAATGAAGTCAGTTCAGCCTTTCTGAAGCCAAGATCAGGTCTGAGGAACCCCTGCAAGCTGTTCAAGAGCAGGACTGAAACTCCATCCAACACTCCTCCATTAATCCGTCGGTTCCTCCTACCTGCCAGGGCTTTGATGCGCGAGCGCTCGAACAGGCGAGCCGAGCTGTTCTCGTTGTCCCAGTCGTCGGCGTCCCAGCGGTTGTTGACGCCATCGTTGCTGTACTGCTGCTGGATCTCCATGTGGTCGAACTCCGCCGCTACAGACGTCATCTTGACCTCGCCGTGACTCCGCCCCCACCGCCGCTGCCACCTCCGAGTCCTTCCACCTGCCGCCTGTTGCCGTTAGCGACGGGACCCTCACACACACACACAAACGCCCTCACACACTCTCTCAGACCAGCTCTGGCAGGCCTGAGAAGCTCGTTGAAAACCTGCAGAGATTAAAACAGAGACACAAAGAGAGGCAGAGTTAGTGGACGTGACTGTAGGGAAATTATACATCATGTGGGACCTACAAATACTGAGTATGAATTAATACACTGTGAATAGCTTGGACAGCAAACCACTAACAGAAGCCAAAGTCTGAAGAAAAATGACAGACAATGACTTCAGCTTTACATTTTCAGCACAAGAAAACGACTTGTTTGATGTTTTCCTTGGTCATTATTGGTGTTTTACAAGTTATCCACACTTTTATAATGTTCCTTTCTGATTAAAGAGCAACTTCACGTTGAACATGCCACCGTCACCTATTCTATCTTGTGGCCTGTCTACTACACCTGATGCATTTTTCAGTCATATGTCAGTTTTAAAATCAATACATCCGTCTATGTCAATGTAATACCAGGAAAAACTGAACAGAACTTTCCCCAATGCTGACAGCGGATTTCTGTTTATATATGCGTTTATAAGATGGATCAGAGAGAACGTTATGCGGCCTTGTGCTTCCGGGACGAGACAACGCTACAGGTTTTTCAACTGTAGACTGAGACTAGAATCTAGAAAGTCAGTGACTGTACATATACTTTTAAAACTAATAGAGTGAAACACACAAAGATCCAACTCGCAGCATATATTAAAAGTTTCAAATTGTTAAAAGTTTAATGTATTTTAGATTTGTTTTTGTCGATTGTCAAGAAACTGATTGTAAAACTGGAGGGAAGTGATTGAAACTGTGAAAACATGAAAATGTGTCAGAGTGCAGCAGCCAGCCCTGCATGGATTTGAATGTCATGTGACCACCACTCTGCTCTGTGATTGGCTACAGCCTCTGGCTAATCTGCACTGAGTATATCTGTAAACTGAGAGACTGGTGCCTCCCTCTGGTCACAACACGTTACTACAATATCTGAGAAACAGCTGTGAGGCGATAAGAGACCAAACGGACACATTCAGTTATATTTTAACATATCTACAAGAAAGGTAATTAAAATATTTTAGGAAGCAGTAAATAGCCGAGTAGTTTATGATTACGTCCAAAGATAAAATTGGGCATGATGGGAACACATCAGATTCCCTAGATCCTTCATGATGATTATCAATTAATTAATATTGTACGTTCATTAAACATGGTAAACGAGAGTCTGATGTATAATTACACTCACAGTATTAAATGATGCAGTCACAGTAAGAGGTGACAGCAGGTGAAGCGTGAACGGATGTGAAGACAGCAGAGTTAAAAGGCTTTTCTGATACAGTGCTTTCTGCTGCTCCGTCCACACGCAGACAGTCTAAAGTGCTGCAAGAAGAAAAGAACAGAAAAGACTAAATCTATTTGAAATGGTTTCTAGAATTGACTATCAGCCATTACTGCCTTTGTGTCAGAAATGTGCTTTATCAAAAGAATCTCTGAAATAATGCAAACCTATGTTGAAGTGATTTCTGAATCAATTAATAATGTAGTTGATCTAAATTAGTGTCCGCGGCACTATAATCATTAGATAAAACATTTGAGATTCATTTAACTGTTTATTTGTCAGTTTTGTAGGAGAAATACGAAAATCCCTGCAGCAGTTTAAGACTCGCCGTTCCTGAAAAGTGTGACGCACTTTTCATCGACTGCTCTTCAAACCGTAGACGGTGCGTTCGCTGCCGCTCAACGAGAACAAACTGAGCAGGTAAACCGAGAGCAGCGAGTCAGCAGCACGACTCAGCGTTGGGAGTCCGTTTGGATCCTGCAGTCAGCAAACGGCACCATGACTCGGCACAAAAAAAAAAAAAAAAAAACCCACCAGAGCAGCTCCGAGACATTAAAACACCAGACAGACGAGAGAGAAGGTCACGTCTCGGCCTCAAGACGTGTTCGTGGTCTTACAGGGTCACAGCTCAACGTGACTTAGAGGCAGTCTTAAAAAAACGGTTTTAAGAAGCTGATGTCAATCTTAAAAATCAAGATTCAAAGTCATGTTTCTCACCACAAATTATACATACTGCTATTCCAAATTCCCGTTAAGACTAGAATTAGCTGCACTTATCCTTGCAGCTGATAGTTCTTGAAACATTCTCAACCTTTCAACTAATCTAGTGGTTTAGACAAAAAGACTTAACAGAAAAGAAGAACTGAAGATGAGGATCTGTCCTTATCTTGTACTTGCTAAAGCTCAGTGAAAGAAAACATCTCAGCAAACCGTCTTCTTTTAAACAATGAGGCCAAATATCTTAATGTGAAGAAAAAGCAACAAATCTTCCCTTTTGAGAAGTTGGAACCATCAAAGGAAGATTAATATCTTTGTGTTTTGGTCCGTTGGTCTGACAAGCACCACATTTGAAGACATCACTTTGGGAAACATTTTATTTATTTATTTATTTTTTTTTTTTAATAGCGCAAATGATTGATTCATCGATTAATAGAGAAAGTAAACAGCAGACTAATCTAATATGAAAATGATGGATAGTTGCAGAATTATTGATTGTTTTATGTGATGACGATAAATATTGTGGTCCAGATTATCTGCTTCCGTTTCAGTCCACTGATTGACTGCATACTCAGCATCGTGTCAGGGTGTGCTCTCTGACTCCGCCCACTGACGTTTCACTCAGCCAATGAGATTATTTCTGCATCCGAGGAGTCTGCAGAGATACACACGGATATCAACACAAGCAACCAGTCAGGCTGCTGCTTGTGTTGCTACGCTAAAAATACGCTACCACTGGGACCCTGGCTCGCTCTCTCTGTGTGTGTGTGTGTGTGTGTGTGTGTGTGTGTGTGTGTGTGTGTGTGTGGTGACGCTAACACAATGTGCACTCATTCAGAAGCAATAAAGCACAGACCCACACACCAGTCATGGAGTCATGACAACACACTCACACACCGTGTTATGTTAGGACAGCGAGCGTTCATTTTCATTATTGGTTAATTTGCTGATGATCTTTGTCTTTTACAGATTAGGGAGAAAAATGTCAGTTTCCAGAGCCAAATGTGACATCTTCAAATAGATTTGTTTATTTCCTGATCAACAGTCCAACACAGACACAAACATTTATTTAACACAATCTTCACTCTGATGAAACTGGAACTAGATAATGTTCGGTGCCTTTGCTTCATTAAGGATTTAACGCTGCAGATGAAAACACATCCGATAGTATATTTAAGTGGTTATGGACGAATGGACGTCTAATATTCACTCTCTTTTTGGTCTCTACCGACTCCTAACTCAGTCAAATCTTAACAGTCATGATGCACATATTTTTCAGATTCAGTGTGATTTACACTTGCCAGGGAATTCATCATCGCTGACGACCATCACGAAAAGAAATTCATAAATCCACTTTAAAAGCATAGAAAAAAATATGCTCCCTCTAACTTCAGAACTTGCCTGAAAATCAGGTTTTTAGGTTTTCCTCGGTATCAAAGTTATCCTGTAATGATCGTCTGTACAGCCATGAGAACACTGAACAGGAACTGACAATAGGGCATATGTTCAAGGCCAAAATGTAAACAAATATAGGCAACAACAAAAAAAAGTTGTAGCCCACCGCTAACTCACCGACTCCATTCATATGCAGATGTTTGCACTGTGTTGGCAACATGGACACCAAATGACCGGTTTCTCTCTGTGTGTGTGTGTGTGTGTGTGTGTGTGTGTGTGTGTGTGTGTGTGTGTGTGTGTGTGTGTCAGAAGAAGTGACTCCTCGGGAGTGTATATATAGCAAGATGGGAGAGGGAGAGAAAGAATGGAGAGACAAGTCAGGAGAGACAGTAATGACGCCGGTTCAAAACAGGAAGGACAGAAATAGAGCGAGAGATGACAGGATGACTGACGGAGACAAAAGTGTCACTCAGAACTGTTTAACAATCTTTCAGTGACATATAAAAAAAGGAGAATATAACTCAAATGTGGAGCGATGAGTTGGTAATTAATGTCTTGATAATCAATCCGGTAAAAAGCAGACATTTGTGAGAATCTGAGTAAACTGATCGTTTAGTTTTGGACCGTCAGATCATTTGAATAAGTCGCGTGAAAATGAAACATTTGAAACCATTCCATTGACAAAAACTTTGAATCCCGATATCGGACGATAACGAAAGGAACCGTTGGGAGCAGCTATTAAATATTTGATGCTCTGCCGACTCACGAGCGAGCGACTGAAATGTGCGCGATGCGACTCGACTGCAGAGAGACTTACACGTCTAAACTTCTGAGCATCTTTTCACCATCACATGGAGCTTTTCTTCCTCTCCCTCTCGCCCACCTCCCACCTCTCGCCTCCCAGCATGCTCCTCTGCAATCAACTCGTATTAAACGCTCTCTCCGGTAAATGCTGTCGAGTGCAACATCTCTTCGCGTCCCCGTCTGTCTCCAGCAATTGTCAAGATGATAATGTGAAGCTCTCTCTCGCCCGTTTGTTGTTTTTAACTTGATGAATGACTTCGGTCACTCTCCCACCCCCTTGGTTACTGTTGCTATGCCTGACAAGCCACTACATACACAATGCAGTTCATAATGATAACATTAGAAATTGTTTAAAACAAGTCTTTCACACAAAAAGGTAAACAAAAGCAGCTTCTAGGCGAACATGGATGTTTTTTTAGAGATTAGATGATATTTCAGCTGAAGCTAAAAAGGGACATGGAAAAAAAAAAGACGCAGTGTTTGTGTATTGCAATGTGGAGCTAGTTAGTCCTCATAATAAAGTTCAGTATTATTGATAAAACCGTATTCATTGAGACATGACCAATGGAAGCTTGTATAAAAACAAACGCTGTGTTTTGGCTGCAGCGTAAAACTTCCCTCCAAACCGTCTCTCGCCGATATTTCATTATTATCTGAATTATGTTGCAGCTTCTCTTTTCATCTCCCTTCGGAGACCACAATGAAAGACGGACATTATCAAGTCAAAACCACACGTCCCCATGGTTACCGCTGTCCCGGCTCGCATTGTGTCGGAGCCCACTCCTCAAGCCGCCGACAGCGGCACAAAGACTCTCGGCTGGAGCTCCAGGAGGAAGAAAAACTTAACCGACGCCGAGTTAAAAGAGACAGTTTACACCGAGGAGACGCTGCAGCGGCGAAGAACGCTGAGAGAAGAAGACGTTCGCCTCCATGATACAACACGTTATATCTTAGTGGACATAAATCCGTTCAATAGAAAGGACACTTTGCGGTCAGCCTGCAGAGGAATCCGTCATTCTGCTGACCCTCTGTGCTACTTGAGGAAAATCTTACATAAAAAAAGAAAAAAATATCCAAAAGTTGAAAACAAAAACTTTCTTCAAGAACAATTTGTGAATAGGAGTTATTGAAAGAAAGAAAGACAGAGTATTAAAGTGTTTTTTTTTTACTTTAGCAATGTTTAAAGATTAAGTATAAAGGTACCCATCTCCTTTAATGCAGTAAAAGTATCAATACAACAGTCTAAAAATACTCCTGCATTGAACATTTTACTGAAATAAAAGTGAAAGTAAGACTAGAGTTTAGCTTTGAATCTTTTGTTTTGGAGAGTTTCATGCTCAAAAGCAAAGGAAGGAAAAGAAGAAAAGATAAAAAGAAAGAAATCAATATTCTTTGAGCTTCTTTATGCTGAATGTAGTAATGTAACTCATAACTTCAGTGGGTAACTTTCACACCTGAGCCGTTTGGTGCAGATGGGTCTACAGGTGTTAGAATATTAAAAAGGTATTCATTTTTATTTCTCTTTAGGGAACTTAAATAAAAACACATTTCAGTAATCTGCATTATGACCACCTGTAAATAACCAGATTTTGATCTTCTGAGGATGTTTTGGGTCCCCGTCACGCTGGCGATGCAGGATGAAAGTCAATGAGTGAGTTCGCGGTCAGCACATGTGACCTCATGCTTACAGCTCGCGGCTCCTTTGAGACTAAGTCATCGAGAACATGAAACGGACCACAAATAAAAGCCATGTCAAATTAACCAAACTACAGCTGTGAAAATCAGATTTTTCAACGCAACTTCAAATGACAGATTAAAGAGTAAAAAGTCTCAACAACAACAACAACAACAACAACAACAACAACATGAACATTGTGTATTAGATAAAGAGCTGAATGAAGCAGAGAGGTTCCGTCACACGTACAGATGGAGAAACAGACGGATCTCGTCCCGTTTGCGTCTTCAAGTCTCCCTCTATTTTTAGCGGTCTTGACAACATGGCAATTCAAGTATCAATTGATCCCCATGGCAACCGAAACCCTGCCGAGTCCCGAGCAGCGTTCAAGCTCCCACGCAGGACGAGCCGCCTGCACCCTGAGCTCTCCGTTAGCTGCACAGCAACACGCCTACACACTCCACGCGCTGTGGCCTTCACGTGTAACTTTTGCAGCACCGGAAAAAATAAAAATAAATCAGTGTGCTTCTGAAGTGTCACGTTTTCAGGATTAAAGAAAACAGACTCCGATGGTGTTCACGTGGATTTAAAAAGGTTATATATTCATGGAGCCTTTCAGTTTAAAATGAGGGCAGCTCTTAATGTCTTCATCCTCTGTACAGACCCTGAGCTGTTTCTGAGGACTACTTCAAAAAAAGAAGAAGACTACAGCAGCAATGTACAAACTGTTTTACACATTTTATTCTCTTCCAATGGGAAAAAGTGAAGCCAATGATGTAAGAACTTAAACTTACATTCTTTCTAATGGCCAGCAGGGGGCGACTCCTCTGGTTACAATAAGAAGTCTGGTTGTATAGAAGTCTATGAGAAAATGATCCCTACTTCCCACTCGATTTATTACCTCAGTAAACATTGTAAACAGTTTATTTAATGGTCTTCTTCAATACAGCATGATGTTCATTTAGTAAATTATGTTCCATTTAGAGTCAAATAGACCATAAAGCAGGGTATGCTTTAGGGCGGGGCTACCTTGTGACTGACAGGTAGTGATGTTACAGCCCGTTACTCTCTCCCCATAGCAAACATTGATCACTACAAGTGGATGACTTTATTTCTCATGCAGATTACCGTCTATTGATATTTGTATATTTAGTAATGAAAGAAACAGCTGAGCTAGTTACAGAGTTTTGCAAACTGTTTCGAAATAAAGTTCAGCTCGAGTCTTCCAATGTTTGGGGTCACCAACAGGCTCATCGGCTGCAGGGACATCAGATTTTCGACCTTTTGTGCAACACAGTTCTGTCCAAGGTCGCGTCAACCTTCACGTGAGTGGTTCTTTAAAGAAAAAATAAAACACGCACACACACACACACACGCAGGTATAAATGTATATAGGCCATGTGAGCGTGTGTTGGACGAGCAACTCATCCATCACAGCCTCCTCTCTGCAGCGCTATGTAGGCCACACAGAGCCATGTAGGGCAGCGGCAGTTATCTGACCCGACGCCGTCAAACTCAAACCGCATCAAAACACAGCGGCTCAACGTCGACAGGCCGCAGCTCAAAGCGCTGCCGTCCACCGCCGGCGGCCAAGTCTCAGCAGAGGAGAGTGAACGGGAAGCAGCAGAACAGATGCCGGATCCGTCCCCTCTGTCGCTCTGTCGCAGTGCAGATGTCTGCCATCAACTCGCTCTCACATTATCATCATAAAAAAAGAAAAAAAAAAAAAAACATTTCTCTTGTGATTTCATTTGCAGCAGTGCATTCATCCCCGGCATGTCCCGATCTGTCCATCTCTTCTCTCCGGCGTTTCCTGATTTAGTTTGGTCTCGTGGAGAATAAAAAAGACATTTACCAAAAGGCAGCACGGCACACATGAGCATCCTGTGTTCCTCCTGAGGGTCGGCTGGGTGCTACACGTGTAACGCTACATGTCCATTATATGGAATTAAAGCCATGAACAGCAGGAGCAAACCATTAGGATGTGACCCTGAACTAACCACAACAAGAGAAAGTAATCCAGCGTTGTGCCATAACTGGTTTTACTAAAAGGGTCTCTATATTAAATTATACAGTAACCTCTTTGATCAACATAACCAAAACTAAACAAAGTCTGACATTTTCATGGAAAATATTCAGGTGTCAGTCCCCCGTATAGGAAAGATAAGATAAGATAATCCTTTATTAGTCCCGCAGTGGGGACATTTACAGGATTACAGCAGCAGGAGGTAAAGTGCGAACAAGATGCATAGTAAAATAATTTACCGGCTGCAAAACTAAATATGAAATGTACAAAAAAAAAAAAAAGTGCCTTCAGAAACTAGCAGTGGACACAAGTAACCATGGAGACAGACAGTCCACCGTACTGAGATAATAATACAGTTTATACAAGAAGCAGAAACTCAAACACCCAGCTTATTTACAAAGCGGGTGGTTGGCTCCGTCCACATCAGATCCGTCCTCTGTCCTCATTGAATACCAGTGATGTCATGTTAGCCACGGAGAGGCAGGTTAATAATGTGTTTGCTCACATGATAGCAAGGTGACATAAACCACTAACTACACCGTGTCACGGTTTTTCTTTTTGTCATCGAGGTTTCAAACCACAGCCGGCTCAAACACGGGCTCAGAGGCACATCAGCAGAACAAAGACACCTTTAATAATCAGAACTCAAGGTAGGAACCCACGACCTTTTGACCATTAAAAAGACCTTTTGAGATTAAAAAACAGAATTCAGCTGGAGTGGCCGCTTTCGGAGTCGACTCCCTTCCTGTCGAGTCCCCCTCCCCCCGAACCCCTCCCGACGGTGATTGTTAAAATGACGGAGTACAGTCAGACGTGTTATTATCTTCCCGAGTCAGCTTTGTTATGAGAAAAGACAAACTGACACATGAAAAGCATCTGTGAGCGAATCACAAAGAGACAATGGAGTCGAGAGTTCAGGCTCTTCCTGTGTAATTATAGCAGATTTCACTTTTCACACAGCTCTCTGCTTCCTGGTCGACTCCAACGACACACCGACCTCTGCTGCTCATATTCAAGAACCGTTACGGCAGGAAAAGTAGAATTTAACTTCCGCTCCGTCTCTTTTTGTTCATAACATCAATGCTTTTGGTTGACCGCTTCTCTCTAAAAAGCTAAATATTATGAGTTACCATAAACATAAAATATCCCCCCGGGTCGATCTTCTCTGACCGCGTTATAAAGGTCTGCAGGACAGTCGGCATCTCTGCTCCGCCTAATTAGGTTATCGGAGAAGGTTAACTGCTAATGCATTTAGCGGTCGCCATGGTTACACAGATAAATCAATGGGCTAATGGACCAAAAGACACAAGCTCACACAAAGCCCTGCAAATTATTTGTTTGCTCAGCATTTAACACCAGAAAACACTTTAAAAACTTGTTTCACTCGTCTCCCTTAAAATAAAAACAGATATCTTCTCTAAATAAACTGTGTGGTTACGGTGGTGATTATCTGGAATACAGTTGTCTGACTGGGCCTGTGAAATAGTAAATGGAATGTATCCTTCAAATTCTCTAATAAAAAAGGCCGACTGTGAAAGGAGAGCTGCGGATTTTCACAATAACTTCCGCTGTTTACTGTTGCAATTTGATATTATTATCAATCTCTCAAAAACAGATTTCATACATCTATTACACCAGATGTAAACATTCGGACTGCTTCATATGGCAGCAGACGTTCCAACTAAAATGCATTCACATGTTTTGGGGTATCACATCTTCGCTCAGCCACCGTGCTCTCAGCCACTGAGCGGTGGTGACTAAGCTCTGGCGGGCTGCTCTGTCCTTCCATCAGAGGTCAAGCGGGGATACGGAGCCTTTAAACACTAATCGTCAGGTCAGAAACAATGCAACCACCCATAGAGCACAAATCAATCGGGGGGAGGGAGAAGAGTCGATAATGACACAACAATACAAGTCTGGACCAAAATCTGATCTTTTAGGCTACAAAATAAAAGCTTCTCTTGCAGAGGGATGAAGCAGTTTTACAGACTGGATCTGAAATCAGTTTTAACTGCACTGTTCAGTTGTATAACTGCCATGAAATATGCTTCCTTTGGGTTGAATATACATGTACAGTGATGTAAAGCTGCAGCAAATGAAATTCTTAAAGCTGCTCATCTTGTTTCTTTAAACTGAAGACAAATCTTCAAAGTCTTGTTCTATCCTGTTACATTAATCTTATCAATGGTCTTTGGTTATTAAAAGTTTGGCTGACATGAATGCTTTTGAAGCTTCAACTGTTGCCATGGTAATCAACTTCCAAATCAGTATCTAAATGCATTGAGGCGTTTTTTAATAATGGTAATTACCCCCAAAATCACCAAATACACCATAAAATACAGAATAACAATCCCACATTACTTAGTATGCATCAATATTAATTATTATGATTTATTCTCAGACTGTTTGGTGTGTGTGTGTGTGTGTGTGTGTGTGTGTGTGTGTGTGTGTGTGTGTGTGTGGTCCCGGGCACTGGGTCGCAGCAGCGAAGAACAATAGACAGATTCAACAAAGCCAGGTCTTTCATTTTACATGTTGGCAAAGACAATTTATCTATTCATTGGTTTACAGGCCCACATCTGAGCAAAGTTGTTCTTGTGGGCCATTGCTGTAATATATTTCATGTACTTAATGCACATTTTGTAGCCGTTTGATTTTAGATTTTTGTCCTCATCTCACATTAGACAATCCTAGTAAAGATGAGTTTGATATAAGTGAAAAGAAAATGCAAAGTTGAGGAAAGTTTGACAGCTTATGTTGTTGTTGTTTTCTATACTGGTTTTGAATGAGATAAAATGCTGTCTCACCTCGCTATGCTTAGTGTGGTTGTGGAAAACACTGGTTTTAGTGGTGTTTGAGACACCTCAGAGGATCGAGGCTCGAGATTGCGTCGATGAAATCCGTAAAAAAATGAAATACTGAGCATGCGGAAAAAGTCAAAGCTCTTCCATCAGATGATAGACTGACGTAAAGTTGCTATCGGATGAGGAATCAAGTCTATCCAGGACCTTGAAGCTAGATGAGCTAAAACCATTCAGTCAGTTTCCGGGGCCTCTCTGCTCCATCATGTGAGAGAATATCTCACACACACACACACACACACACACACGACAAAAGAGTGAGGGAATAAAAGGCTGAAAGCAGAGGAATGCGTCAGCAGTCGGATGGGATGAGATCACACTTCCAGAGTCGGCTGAGAGAAAAAGAGAGGGCGAGTGATCACATATGTGAATAGGACCGAGAGAGAAAGGGACAAAGACAAAAAAAAAAAAAAAAAAAACACAGAGGGAAAAAGTGAGACTGTTTCCATCTGGTATTAACATATGATGTGTAACTGGATCTTCCGTGGAGCAGGAAAGAGTCCTTGTCCTTTGTGCAGTCTGCAGGCGGAGATTGAATCCCAAAGTGGGCAAAATTGGAGTAATGAGAATTAATACCAGGTGTGATGTGGAGATACTCTCCGATGGACGTTCAGCTGGCAAGTGGAGGTGAGTTGGTGAGAGACCGAGACGGTGAACCAGGTCAGTAGGAAGGAAACTTTTGTAAATGCATGTCAGTACTTCCTCTGAGTCAGTATCCAATCAGCTGCTCCCTCACAAGAGGACCTCCAACATGGCCGCCGGAGCAGGAAAGCAATCATCCAAAAACGGTTTTAGAACTGTAATCAGTCCAGCAGCTAAAACAAGCTCTCTTTCTCTCTTTCTCTCTCTCTCTCGCGCACACACACACACACACACACACACACACACTGTGTGTGATTAATTAATATTGTGCGTTGTATGTGTTCTGACAGAATAATCCTCCACCCAGCAGCTTGTTGACCTCTGACCCTGTGTTCCTTTCACCTTCAAGTGCAGTCTGGGAAGTTTGACTGTATTGAGGCATTCTGGGAAATGTTAGTTTACTTGTTGACCCTTTCGTGGGAAAATAAGCAGGTTCTTTTTGTTTTTTGGGCTGTGTACCTGGAGAGCAACAGCTTTTACTGGTTAACATATTTACTGGTTTTATATATGTGCTCTTAGTGTTTGTGTTTCAATTGGAAAACGTACCGATCAAAAGAATTGTATGATAGTTTTTTTACTTTATAAAACAACAACAACAACAACAACACACACACACACACACAGGCGATTGCTGCCGACGGTTTGTATTATTATTATTCTCCTTTGAGTTTCTGTCACTTTGATTTTTCTCTGGAAGGTTTTCTGATGCCTTCTTAGTCTTCCTTGTTTTGTTTGCTTCTCGCAGCTTCTTCAGACTGAACCGAGCCAAACCAAACCAGACCGAGTCAAACCAGATCGCTAGAGTCCAACTGAAGCTGAATCTAACTCGCGGCAGCCGGTCGGACGAGAGCTGCTGCTGGTCATCAATAAGTCATGTGGTCCCGTTAGCTCACTCAGGCGAGTTGTTTTCTTCAGATTCAACTGAGACAAAGAAGCCAGAGAGAACTTGACTGAGCAGAAACACTCAATTAAATAAACCAAACACACTCTTTTATATACTTCAAAATGTCATATAACGATACAGTGTAATATTACATATTTGTAATATTATCAGAAGGACTATGAGGGTGAACAAAGACCAGAAAAAAGTTGATTGGAGATATTTACATTCCACAAAAGAAGATCTTTAGAGTAATCAATTTATTTAGACCCAGCTGTCCTATGAGGAAGTGAAATTCATTTTAAATGGTAGAAATTATTCAGTTCATAGAAGAAAATCTAATAAATTATATTATTAAAGTTATGGATGCTTCATATTCTTCTGCTGTCCCTTGTTGATGGTTTTATTTTTATGTTTGCTCCACGATTAGACAATTTGTTGATTAGTCACTGTACAGAACATTAATAAACTAATTATCCAAGTCTTTATGAAGAAAACATGCTTTCAGCTACATTGTGAGGATTTTTGGACTGACATTTGAAAACATCACATCTGGCTCTAGTAAACTGTGAAGGACATTTTTCACTATTTCACTAAATGATTAATAAAGAAAACATTTGGTAGATTCATCAAAAGTAAAGTAAATTATTTGCTGCAGCCCTGCTTTGCTCCTCTTTATTTCCTGGGTTAAAGATGAGATGCACGTCACTGCACGTGCACGATTTTGTTTGTGACAATTACACTTCAATCTGAATTAAACTCAAACACTTTATCGATACAGTGCAGGCTGCAGCAGATGAGACGAGAGCAGTGTTCAGTGTTGTTCAGTGTTTTTGTGGATCTATATTTGATAACTTCCCCATGAATTAATCATCTGTTCGTGTTAGTGTGGTCATGCGTGTATGCTGGCGTGTGCTGCATGTACACACACACACACACACTTTATTTAAGCCCATTATTCCTGTTCAGGCTTTAACGGTTTCATACACACATACACATATATAACCAATATACATGCCATCATGTAGATACAGCTCAGGAGGCACTTAGCACGAACACACACACACACACACACACAATGTACTGTTAAGCATGCGGCTGCCACACCATCTATTAATTATCAATGAGGGTCCTGAGTGCTCTGTCTGTGTGTGTCTGTGTGAGTGTGTCTGTGTGTCTGTGTGTCTGTGTTTGTGTGTGCTCCATCAGTAACAGTCGAGGACACATGCCGCCCTTTGTTCGACCAGGAAATGTAGATGTCATAGTGTTACATCAGCTTATGGCTGCCCATAAAATCCCATCTCATAACACACACAAACCGAGAGAGTGATCGCGAGGTGGCGAGGCAGAACAGGGCCGTATCTCACACTGACGGAAGGGTCTGTAGTAACACTCGACAGAGACAGAGGAGGGATTGAGGATGGAAATAAAAGGAAGCAGAAGAGGATAAGAGGATGAGAGAGAGCGAGAGAGCAGCAAATGTTGCGTAACTGCGTTTCACAGGCAGCTTCCATCCTCTTACTTTCTTTCTTCATCCTCTCTTCTCATCCTTCTTTCTGGCTCCGTTTGCTACCTAAAGACTTTTCACAGTCTGACCTGAACGTTCAATTTATGCAGTCTCACAATGAAAACAAAACAAACAAATGTATAAATATTGACATTTAGCAGTTCTGATCATTGATGGCTGATGGCGAGGCAGCTTTTATTTTCTGTACGGCCCAAATCTGAAACAAGCTTTGACACTCTACTCAGAGCTAAAAGTATTTTTATTCAATCAGAGGCCTTTGATTTATTCACAGCACCAATAATATGTCGCTAAATTATGTAAATATTTGCCTTTTAAATTTTTTTAGGTCTCTCCTTTCGCAACGTTTTGTTGTTTTAATCACATGAATTACGTGCCGTCTTTGTGGATAGACTATACGGGACCTGACAGGAGAACGCAGAGGGAATATGGGATCGAGTCCCACCTGGGACAGAAGGCAGCCAACGCACACGATATGATTCACACAGCAGCAACACAGAAGAAACTGGAACGGTGCGCTCTCTCCGTCAGGTGAGCAGCTCTCCTTTCTTAAGAGTCAGACCATGGAGCAAAATGAAATGACAAAACGTCAGCGCTTCACGTCGACTATGCAACGCTTCCTCTGAACGGAACGCGTCAGTCCGTTAGCCCCCGTTAGCCCCCGTTAGCCCCCGTTAGCCCCCGTTAGCCCCCGTTAGCCCCCGTTAGCCCCCGTTAGCCCCCGTTAGCTGCATTAGCCTGCTGCTAAATGTCTTGTTTTGTACACGTATTACTCCAGACGACATGCTATGACTTAACTAGAAAATATTTCTTTAATGTCCCGAGACACACAGGTTGACTTCACACACACACACACACACACACACACACACACACTGAGAGGCCGTGCAGACCATCTCTATGTACAATGGACCAAACACAATCAAGCATTGTTCAGCATCCAATAGGTATATTTGTCATCGCTCCCTCTGTAGCTCTAACATTACTGATAAACAAGTCTTACCAAGATGTTCTGTGTGAACATCGCAGCTAACTGACCATCCTCCTACCGACTTAAGAAGGCACGCTCTGTTGCAGTCGGCGCTCGGTTCAGTTTTGTCACGCATGCATGCATACTCTTCTTGTCTGAGCGTGCGAATCAAGAGGGGAACAACTCCTAAGCCGTATGGAAACAGGAGTCCAAACTGAAGCAGTTGTTGGATCACTTGCTGCCCCTTCCAGCTTCCAGTCAATAAAATGTGTTTTCAAAATCACTGCGATCACTAGAGTTCCTGGAGCCGTCTTAAATAAGCACAAAGAAAACATTAGACTGATGGCTCCAGCAGTATGAGGGATTAGCCGTGGACAGACAGACACAGAGAAGCACTCAATAACAACCTAATATATAATCTCCTGGCAGAGATAACTAATGAAAGGTGTCAAACAACAGAAAGCTTTTCTGGTCATAATAACCAACATGACTAAAAATACACAACTGATATACCGAAAACAATATTTCCTTTTTTGGTGGCTGTAATAATTAATACAATGAGAGGCATTGAGGTGATAGCTATAAACCGTCTTAAAGTGGTGTATAAAGTATTATTTCCAAACCTACTTTTATTTAACTGCTTACAATATAACATGCAACAAGTTGCTCTTTACATACTACATACAGAATGTTAAAGGAATAAGTCTCGTAATTTGTATCTGTGACAAACTGAGCATTTTCAGGGGATCTATTGGGGTCGACTAGACTTTGAGAAGTGAGGAAAGACGTCGCCATTAAACTGAAAAATAAGAATAAATATCCATCACTTTACGCACATTACTTTTTCTGTTGCATTGTGGGATCATGGGACTCCACTATAAAGGTCAAAGTGATTATTTAGACGGCACTACATAATGCTGAACATTGGACAGTATAGTGAAAAGAGTGTGCGTGTTTGCTCCACCATAGATGGATGGTGTGGTGAGGTGAAGGAGTGGGAGGATGTAGGCGAGAGAGTGGAGTCATTCGCTACACAATCTATTATTTCATGTTGCTGACATTTTTTTTGTGAATTCTCAAGTCGGAGCTGCTGTTGTATTGTGGAAGTCACATCTACAATACATTTGGCATTCAATGAGGTTTTGAGGAAAGTGTTGCTAAGGCAACTGCCAACAGAAAAAGGATGTATTCTTCCCTTTGCATGGGGAATAATTCATCTGTTTTTTTTTACATTTTAACATCATGATAATTAGTTGTTAAGTCTCAATAATAAGCGCAACTTCACTTTAAGAATTATTTTAGTGGACCCATCTCCCATCACGCATTGTGCATCAACTGAACTGTGTCCAATTTTGGTTTTGGCTAGCAGGGATAAGACAACATTAATATGAATGGTTTAAAGCCGACTGTACTGTAAGATGTTAGCATTGGAGCTAGCATTAGAATATTTACTAAATAAAAGACAATTGGACGTAGTCACCGTGATGTCACCTATTGTTTTGTGGAACGCCGTTTTTTTTGCAAATAGAAGTGACGCGAGAGGGTGGAGCTAAGTACAACCAAACGCTAAATACGAGTTTTTTTTAGGCGACCGAAATCTTACAATTTACTTTCATGAACTGGAAACACACTTTAAAATACAATGACAACGCTGTGATAGCGACCTGTCAATCACAAGGTCACCCCGCCCTAAAGAATACTCTGCTTTATTTTACTCTAAATGGGACCATAACTTACTAAATGAACATCATGCTGTATTGAAGAAGACTTGAAACTAGCGATTGAGACCATTAACTTGTTTACTGAGGTCATAAATCAAGTGAGCAGTAGGGTCATTGCCGCCAGCTTTGCATGCAATGTTGGCATTCAACTCAAGCCGAACAAAAGCTGAAACATAATGCACTCTGTCCATCTTCAAGGATAAACGTGTATCTACTGCAGTCGTTTCTGAACATTTGTTATCCTGCCAAGAGTTCACTGATAGTGACTATCTAGTACTCAACATCTACACCTCCTGTGAGTCCGTGCTGTGAAAACACCTGGAAGCTACAGTTGCCTGTTGGGACAATTACTCAAATCTGCCTGTGTGTTAGTGAGAATGTGAGGAATCCTGAAACGTTTACTTTTATACATGCAAACATATCATTTCACTTAAATACTGGAAACTGCAGAAATGTAAGAAAGAATCCAAAGTATTCAGTTTCCATCCAAATACACTGATAGCAACATTACAGGCCGATTACTGAAAGCCCCGTTAAACCAGTGAGCCCAGTCCGGCTCCGCGTGCCCTGTGAGGGAGACATGATCAACAAGTCAGTCTCAGACTGAGCCGTCCAGGATTTATTGTCCCGGATCCTGGATCACTTGGAGGAGTGATGAGGGCAAGAAAATCACAGGTTTCGCAACAGAGTTTAAACTTAAAACTGACCTCCTCCTCAGTCTCCCCCGTCCTCCCCTCGTTCCCAGCCCAAACTCTTCCCACTGCTTTCCTGCCATTATGCAACCGAAGCCTGCGGCCAAAAACAGCCTCCCTGCCTGGCTGCTCTCCCCCTCTTCAAACAAACAGCCTCTCCACCCTCTGCACCGGCAGACGGGTGGAGGACACAGATGAATGAGACAGAGACTCTGTCGCCGTCAGCAGCCCGCTGGGTTTTATCTTGCAGAACATGCAGATGGACAAAGTTCTTGAAGGTTTTAAGTGGAAATCCCGGAGATCTTTATTTGGAAGAGTTTGTGTATTTTGACAAAGTCTCAGTGCACGCCGGATTTCTAGGAAGATTTCTTTATTTTTACCCGACATCAAAAAAAAAAAAAGGTCCAAGTGCATCCGAGGTCATCCGTGGCCACGGCAAACAAAAGCCATGACCATCAGTGAATGGATTTTTCCCCTTTTCGGAACTGCCCTCGTAAGCGAGCTCTGGAGACCCGATAGTCAAGACCCTTCTCCGCATGCCGGGAAGGCCGACAGGCAGCAGCCAAATGGCTCCAGGATAAATGTGATATTCTCAGATAAACCGCACAATTATTCCCTCATATCCATTTCTGAATGGCCACTGTGTCTGCGCGAGCAGACAGACGGACCGATTGTCGGGTCCAGACGCCTGGGAACGTTCGACACCGACAACACCACATTGAGGGAGCGAGGACCGGGGGAACCAAGTTCAGCCTCTCATGCAATCAGACTGACTCATTTTAATGAAGTTACGCTGTAATTTGCCCGGCAGAGAGATAGATGGAGGAAAGAAAGAAGCCTATTCTCTCTCCTCTCATTACCGTCTGTTTTCCAGTGTGAATCTGTGACCTTCAGACAGAAAGGAACACTTTGATCGGAAAACCTGAACTTCCCATGAACCAGACAGATCAGAAAGATCCAGGTTAGAGTTCAGGGGTCAGAGATCCTGACCGTTTAACCCACTGCAGTCACGAAGATGAAACAAACACGTGATCCGAGAGGCAACTGGGACGTTTATTAAACAACAGACTATAAATAAATGTGTATGTTGTTTATATTTATCATTTTGGTAGAGCAATAATTCAATATGCTCATTTGCCAAGTTCGGGCCGAATCATATTGTGACGATCATATCATCATTCTTAAACTTTGACCCACAGCTGTCTAACAAGTCCCCCAAATTCTAGAAGTCACCGATTCCTAGGCAAGCTATGATTTAAAAAAAAAAAAAAAAAAAAAAATATTGCTGTTGAATTTACTTTTGATACATAACATCCATCCATTATCTTTGACCACTCATCCTGTTCAGGGTCGCGGGAGGGGGAGGGGATGGGGGGGGCTGGAGCCAATCCCAGCTGAACACGGTGTTGATTTCAGCCTCATCACTCGGCAGAACTCGGGTACATTTTGGCAGGAGCATCAAGACATTTAAAAAAAACTGCAATATGCAATTACCAAACCTATCAGAGAGGAACAGCAAAAATGACTCCGCAAAAACTCGATGGTGGTAACAATTAATAAAAAGACCAACTTGCCAAACTCTTACACTCTGCATCGCCACATAAAGGACACTATACCTCCTGGACTGGCAATGAAACGTAGCACTGGACGCAAGGAGTCTAACATATTGTGCACTTTTTTATTTAGGAAAAAAAAGAGCATTGGTATCAGATCAGTACTCAGTAGACACCCTGAGTCTGGGTGTCATTGTGTATTATATACACATTACTCAGCCCGACAACAGAAGTCGATACTGATTAAAAATACTCCGAAGTTGATTGGTGAGAAAATGACGACAACATGGGAAACAAAAAACACACATAACAGACGCAGAGGGAGAAATGATCAGATTCTTGAATCACTGAAACGAGTATCATGCAGATCACTGAGTGGGCGTCTGTGGGCGGAAACTCTGAACACACACACACACTGAGGAGACGGACATTTTGTGGCCGGTGAAAGAGTTTGAGGTAAATGGAAGAGGAGGAGGAGGAGGAGCAGTGATGAAGGAGAGGAGGGGGTTTAATGGCCGCTCCACTGGGAGCAGATAACCTCGTTTTAGAGCACTATCTGTGTATCACATAACTGACACTGAACAGAGCCAATCAGAACATCGACGGCCAACGAAGACCTGAACAAACCTAAAGAAAACCAGCACACACCAGTTTCATCAACACAAACGGTGTTTTTCAGACCAGTATAAATGAGTAGAGACCAGTTTAAGTGAAGCAGAACCGGTACAAACCATAATACTACAGCATTATTAGAACAGCATTACCCAGAACACCTCTCTCCACAAGCACTACAAGTGGTAAAATAGTTAAAAGACAAAAAAAGAAATGGAACTACAGAGGAAGATGAAGATGAAAAGGGCTCTCGGAGAGGAAGCAAAGAGATGAAACACATTAGCGAGGGAATGCATGAGGAGAGATGAAGTGAAGGAATGTGAGGAGGAAGTAAAGAAACGAGGGATCAGACGGCAGGAGGAGGAACGAAGCACTCGAGATAAACAGCGAAGGTCAAGAGGACTCTTCAGACGTCTTTCTGATCCGTCCGTCTCTCCGAGGAGGAGGACGCATGTTTACTGCAGAGAGCGGATCGGATTTCTAAACACCTGACGGGACATTCGGGTTCCAGAACACCATTTTTAAAAAAAAACAAGAGACGCTCGATTGAAAACATGGCAGAGGCTCAAAGCCGGTCAGTAAAACAGTGGACAGGAAACCCCAGGAAACTTTCTATGAAGCTTGAGGATTCATATTCACATCAGATTATTCAAGTGTTCCGTGTTATTAAATGTACATCGATAGATTTGTTTTTGCCCTTTCAGTCCCGATACCGATACCTGGGCTTTGGGTATCAGCTGATACCGAGTACCGAGCCGGTACCAGTCTTTAATTACCGAGCTGAATGTCAGGGATCATTTTTTTCATGTGTAAGGCAACATCAGGCTTTACTTAAACATTGATTTTCTTTGTAAAACAAATAAACACAAAAAGGTATAAAATATTCTGCATCGTTATCAGTTAATAAAATAAATCGTACTCCAGCAACTTCGTAAAAAATGTCTTCAAAATTTAAACAACAACAAATGGATCAAAACTTAGACAGGAACCAAAATTCCAGTACGTAATGTATAAATAAAGAGAAATAGATCGGCCCCGTTGTCACCGATCCAGTATTTGAGTCAGTATCGGCCTGATGTCCCATATCAGTATTGTATCGGTGCATCCCTACTTAACATGTTTCAACATCAGCCGAGTTTCCCACGAGAAATGATTGAGCTGAGCTGGTAAATAACCCTAATCTTGACAGATCTCATATCATAATCCATTCGGTTAGTAATGTAGTTCGCCATACTCACTAAATATGTGGCATTAGCCGGTTTGAGAAATACAATAGGCGTAGATTTCAGGGGAAAGGAAGGGACACCTCCCCTCAACATTCAAAGCGTGCATTTGGGCTTTCATTTTGACAAAAATAACGACATTTCCAACACTTAAAAATGCATAAAAATGAACCAGAATGCAGGAAATTATGCGTTCGACCCTCAAACCCCCCACTTATATGCCCTTTGTATCCCCCAATATTGAAAAGAAACCTACTCCCTTGACTACTACATACTAGTACACTATAGTAATAATAGTGCCTCTGCTCCATTTTCCTAGTGGTGAATGTTTCATGGAAGTAAATGAATGTTTTATAATGTCAGGTCAGGTGGTCCA
The DNA here is from genome assembly GCA_016806645.1 of Ophiodon elongatus. Classification (NCBI taxonomy): domain Eukaryota; kingdom Metazoa; phylum Chordata; class Actinopteri; order Perciformes; family Hexagrammidae; genus Ophiodon; species Ophiodon elongatus. The sequence goes on from JACSYO010000412.1 coordinate 1,453,478, forward strand.
CCTCTAATAACTATAATAATAAAAAAAGAAAAAAAACCATTAAAGTTGATGAAAAGGATTTCAGGTTTGAGCTTTGTGTCAACATGACTTCGTCACAATAGGGCTCGGGTTAACTAACGCCCAAAATCATATTCATCATCACCTCAGCATGTGTGTCGTAATGCGTGTCCACTCCTTAACTTAGTCCATAACGAACGAGACTTTTACTGCAGGAACCCCGAACGCCCCAAACATAAATCCCAACTTTAATTTGATCTAAAATGAAAGTATTTCTACAGTATGAAGCCTTTAATGTGGTCGGAGTAGTTTAGTTAACATGCAGCCATGAAAGCAGCAAGAAAGCAGACATGGGCCACTGCTGCTTTACAGAGCAGTAAAAACAGAGAGAGAGTGTGTGTGTGTGTGTGTGTGTGTGTGTGTGTGTGTGTGTGTGTGTGTGTGTTCAGTCTGGATCTGTTGAGGACTGGTTGTTCCCAAACTCTCTGATAGAAGCAGGACGGATCACAGAGGAGGAGGAGGAGGGTGGAGCAGCTGGGACAGCGCCAAGGAGAAAGGGGGAGTAAAATAGAGGGAGGCACGGAGGAGGAAGGAAAGAAAGAGGGGGTGAGAAAGTGGGACCGAGATGACGACTTGTTGACTTCTTCCTTAGGTCCTTGATCAGCCTCTAATTTTTTGGTTTTTAACCTCCAGCCTCCCTCCTCTAATTTCCCCCCTTTTGGCTCCACCCTAAATTCTCTCCTCCACCCTCTATACTATTCCCAGTTCTCTCTGCACTCCACCCGTCCTTTTCCATCTTCATCAACACGTCATCTTCTTCCCGCTCCCTTTCCTTTTTTCTACTTCTTCCTCGCTTCCTTGTTATTTCACCCTCTTTCCTCCTCCGTCATAATTTTCGATAACGGCCATGCCTAATTTGACACACACACACACACACCCTGCGAAACCACATGACCCACAGAACCAGATGTGTTTTGCACGCCTCTCACACAGACACAGACACAGACACACACACACACACACACACACACACACACACACACACACACACACACACACACACACGCGCACACACCCCCCTCCTCCAGATGACCGGCTGAACATCCTGCATATTAAACTCAGTTACAAACTGCAGCAGACAAAGCTTTTCCGCCTCGTCTCTCTTTCTCGTGATTGGTGATCTACACTAATATTCTACAGTTTTGACCTTGAACCGTCCTTACGACAATATCTCACAAAACCTTCCACCCGTTTAGTTAGAGTGTAACATTTGTGCGCCGTTAGTGGCGACAGAAAATCCATTCAAGTGTCTGGAATCTCAATCTGATCTCCGGAGAGCCAAACTAATAAAAGAGAGAGTTCATGCCAACAACTACAAGCTGATGGCTTTTTAAAATGTAATATGATATACATGCTCTCCCATCATTGGCATGAAGTGAAATCATTCACAGGCAATCCGTCGACCAGCTGGGTGGGTGTGGTTCTATATTCATTGTTAAAAAAAACAAACAAATGGACTTGAGTTTCTACGTCGACGCCAAAATAATGCCAAAACTAGAGTCTATGGACAGGAAATTAAACTGCAATTATTTTGTTAAATCAATATATCTATATTACAGTAAACTGGATATATTTAACAATAAATTAAACCGTCACCTTGAGCTGTGGGCCATTTTTTTTTCTTCTGACATTTCAAAGACAAAACAGATTATGGAGAAAATAATAAGACTAATTGATGATTAGAATGTTTAGTTGTAGCCATAACCAAAACACCACGATAGTTAGAAGAGAAGCTTTTTCTACTTTTTCCCCCATTGATACTAAATTTCTCAATGCATTATACGTTTCATGTCAAAAACCTGGATGAGAACTTGATGAACTATTAATGTTCAGTATCATACGTTCAACACTAAACTATGACAATCAAGTCACTGATCGTAATTCTCCTTGTGGGATCTATAAGAAAACATTCTCACTAAGCTTTACTGCCTCTTAGTTCTCCTGACAGCTAATTATACATATAACTACTTCACTGCCTCGCATTTATTATTGATTCTTTCTAATGTCCCAACCCGGGTAGAATATAATACTTGTTGTTCATTTAAAGCCGCTTCTGTGTGATATGAAAGATAACTTGCTTATTGTAGTTTGACTGATAACAGCAGTAGATCCACTAGTGAGGCATTAGCAGCATTTGTAGATGAGCTCACGATAATGCCAATAAAGCTTTTTTGATTTTTACCTAAAAACGTGGAAAATGATTCTTAGCACAAAACTGACAAAAATATCCAGAACAATATTTGTTCAGTACTTCATCTCCCAGCAGCTTCAGTCCTAAAATCACACACACACAAAATTGGAGGGTGGATGTGTCGTCATGGCAATCCATCCCATCATCTCACTCTGGCCAGCTGCCAGCTGACACTTTCACTGGCTCTCTCTCTCGCTCTCTCTCTCTCTCTCTCTCTCTGACCCACAATCCTGCCTGGCTCATGTTGCAGTGCATTGTGGGATATCAGATCTAATCTATTCCACAGGATGTGCGTGTGTGTGTTCACACCAACTGTAGTTCTTTTGTTCCAGTGTCTGTATCCTGCTGATCACAGTGTTAAAGTGGGATCAGACACATTCCTCAACAGTGCAGGTTCAAGACCGACCGACCACCTGTCTCACTGACACACCTGTCTGTCTGTCACTCCTCTAACAAACAAACAAACACAGATGTCTGTCTGAGAACGCAGTAAGTCCGAAAACACCCAGGAATTTGGGGAAAGAGGAAGCAAAGAGGCTCATGGGAAGTGTAGTATCTATTTGCAGAACTATAGCCGCTCTAACACATTAGCTTTTCAAGCAAAACGTTGTCACATTTTGCATGTTAGCACTTACACCAAGTATGTGATATGTCAGCATGTACTAAGCCGATGTTTAGCCCGTTAGTAATAACGGGTTTAAACACAATGAAAAGACAAAAACAAAAACGCATTCAAATGTTGATTTAGAATTCGAATGTTGACGCAATGAATGAAGCTCCCAACTAGTCGGTAGAGCCCCAACATTTGACAGTTAAAAATCCCAATCGGCATTAAATATCTCTAAATATTGTCCTCCTGCTGGACAACATGGACTCTAACTGTGAGCCGAGCGTTTGTGCACAGATCCTTATGAATGTGTATTAGGTCAAGGACATGTAACTCCTCCCCTCTCCACATCCGATGGCAGCAAACTCATTTCCCATGATGCCAAGTGTGTCAGCGGGTATTTGTGGGTAAAGAATATGCTGGTGTAAATCACACACACACACACACACACACACACACACACACACACACACACACACACACACACACACACACACACACACACACACACACACACACACACACACACACACACACACACACTATGAATCACAAATGTTCTTTTGGCCTAATCCAACAAATCTTATATCAAAGCTATGTTTTCCTTTGCAAACTTGAAATTCCTCCCCCCAAAAAAAGAAAAACAAACCATCCACAAGGTCACATGATGATTAAAATGTAGTTAAAATCTCACATGAGCCTCAGCTCAACACACTGACAAATGTAAAGTGGAATATGATGTCACCAGGGTTCGTGTTACACCTCTACCCTGGAGACGAGGCGGGTGGAGGTCAGTGATGTAATCCTCTCCATCGTCATAGCAACAATTTATGAAAAAAAAGCAGCTTGAGTCGAGACCTGCTGAAAATTTGATCTGAATTTCCAGGAAACCTCCTGAGTTCAAGGGAACCAATCATAGAGACTCTAATGCATGAATGTGACATCCATGTGGGAAAGAGACGCTGATACAGTAAGAAAACAGCTAAATCTCCTCTAAAAACCCAGACCAGCGTTTAGAGATTAGTTTCAATGATATTTAGGCGTCAAAAGCAGCAAATCCTCCCCACGAAGCAGCTGCAACTAGCAGATGTTTGGCATTTTCACTTGAAAATGACTGAAACAATAAAATGATTATCAAAGGCAGCTCTTAGATCAGATACTCAATGACATTTCTTTTGTTGCAACTACTGTTTCCACATTCAAGAATGAACTTAACGATACTACTGCAGCGTCTGTGCAGGACGTGGCCGCTTGGAGCCGACGGATTGCTCGGCTCGCGGTTTTGCCGAGAACCGCTCTGCGCTCTTCGTCTCCAGTGAAGAAGAGTTTGGTTGTCACGTTAGTGTATCCAGCAGCTAAAGTGAACTCGGTGTACTCCATGAGCCCCGGAGCCCTGAAGCCCTGGAGCCCTGGAGCCCTGAACCCCCGCCCCCTGCCGATGCACACAAACCTACTGCTTGTTCATGCAAAGCTTATTAATATTGAACATGTTGAGTTTACGTGTCGTACGTCCTGGGGTCCCCAGCAATACGCGAGTGTGTGAAGCGGATTGGGTGAACGGCCCTTCATCAATGCTTCCTGCTTCCTAGTTGGACAGTGCGTTCACCGTATAGTCCTGCTGGGTTTGCGTCGTCAAATGTGCCGTTAAAAATCAGGCATACAGGCGTTTTTGGTGTGGTCAGAAAGATAAAAACAAAGGATGGCGGAGTAAGCTTTCAATCTAATTCTGCTGCCTGTCGCTCTGACAGGTGGAGGAGCGCAGGCGGAGTTTGGTTGAGCAGTTTGACTGAAGGCAGCGTCCGATCACCAGAGAACGGGTCCAGAGGCGGCGTCCCGGTTTCAGCTAATCACTCATTTCCTCCCAGGCTCTGTCCGTCGACCCCGCCCTCGCTTTCACAGCCTCAGAGTGTGCACGATAGAGGACCCCAGAAGTCAAAGCTTTACCCACAATTCACCGTAAACTACATCCATGTTGTGCGTGTGTTGTCCTTTGAACTCCACCCTCACTCATTTCCCATAATGCCGGGCAACTTGTCACCTTCCCACCCCCCCTCCTGGGATTTAAAACCCGCAACCGCAAGACAACTCTGCTTCTGCCATTTCAGGATATCAAACCACAAACGCGCGCACACACACACTACAGATGGTGGTGTGTCGCCTGACCACATCTGGAAAGCTGAAACATTTCATTTATCAGGAATGTAGGCGCGCGTGTGTGCGTGCGTGCGTGCGTGCGTGCGTGCGTGCGTGCGTGCGTGCGTGCGTGCGTGCGTGAGAGAGACAGATAGAGAAACGCCTTTGGCTACATGGAAATCAAATTAAATGGAGTTCTACTGAAGGTCAACGCAGAGTGCATCACTGTGTGTGTGTGTGTGCGCACGCGTGTGTTTTCCATCTGACAATTCAAAGTAAATACATGTGGCCAATACGTCACATTACTATTGCGGTCCAACACACACAAACACACACGTGTGTCAGTGTGTTGAGTGAAGGAAGCTGACTGTTCGATTAGAACTGCACTGACTGTTTGTATCTAGAAGAAACATTGCAGTTCAAAAGTTTAGAATCGTCTGCCTCCAAAGCCTGATGCGTTACAGCCAGAGGGCTGAGAGGATTACTTTTTATTTTCAGAACAATCTTTTTAGGTTCTAGAAAGTCTATAAAAGAAAAGTTTATCAAGAGGACAATAGAAAGAGCAGACAGAGACAAAGATCCGTCTGAGCAAAAGCTGAATGAGAATAGAAGAAATCACCAGTCGGTAAAGAACCTGGAAGTTTAGCATCAAAATGTGCAGATTTAAATAAGAACAGGTCACTTCTGCTTTTCTGGACTGGAAAATAGTCCAGAAGTCAAAAGGGTATTTAGGAGAAAAATATATCAATTGTTTGATAATTGATCATTAGAGTAACTTAAAGAACAATGTCAGACAGTTTCCACCATGAGGATTTGTTTTACATGCGGCTGCATTTTCAATTAATCTGACTATTAAAATTGTTTCCTGAAGCACAAGCTGATGCCTTCAAGTAGCTTGATTTGTCCAATCAGCAATTCAAAACCCTTAAATTATTGATTTACTATCATGCAAGACAAAGAAAAGAAGAAAAAAGACACTTGAAGGGCTCAGGTGAGAAACAGTGATGGACAATATTCGTAAAACTAATCAATGACGACAATAATTATCAACTGCAGCCCTAATTTTGATTGAGCACCATGACGGCAGTATTAGTCTCATTTTCAACCACAAGAACTTTTTCAGGAACCCCCGTGATGTGGGTGAAACTTTCTGGGTCTATTTTTTCCCTCCTTTCTTTCTTTCTTTCTTTCTTTCTTGTTGGGAAGGAACCTGATTCTGGTTTTAGTCTCTGATCCTGAAGTAAAACTTGCATCTCCAAACGTCCTGAGATTCATTAACGGTGCTCGTCTCCGTTTTACATCTCAGTAAAATGAATATCTTTGGGTTTCTGACTGTTGGTTGGACAAAACAAGACAAAAAAAAGTGGATTGGCGACGTCCGTCACGGTGTCTCAGAGAGCAATGCGGCTACAGTCGGTCCTTTACCTCCGACCGCCTCGCTTCTCTTCTCTTCTCTTCCTGGGAGGTTTTGCTGCCTCATCCAGCGCCTGTAAAACTAATTAGGCAGCAGCACAAACTGCTGAGTGTTCAGATCGGACGGAGCCTTTGGAGGGTGTTAGAAGTCAGAGAGGACTCAAAAAGGACAACGTCTGACAGATAGTGGGCCGATGGAAACACTCCTCGGGCTCAGCAGCCGCCTGCATCCATCAGGAAACAGACAGACAAATCGGAGCAGGGCGCCTTTTTGGGAACATGCAAACGGAAAAAAATACATCACGCTGAAAATTAGTGCAGAGTAGTCATAAACACTCTGTTCACATTTCTTATTCATGGGATATCGCGGGTGTGTAACTGCAGTTTATGCGTTATTTTTTTTTTTTTTTTTCTTACATGGGTGGAAATTTACATGAATGTTTATGAGCTAAAAGCAGCTTTCATGATCCGTTTCTGAAACCTTTTAAAAACATTTATGACCGAGGGCATATCAAGGGTTTCTTGCTCTTGTTGATTCCTCAACATCTGAGATTTGTTTTCTTAATGAGTTTTAGTTGCAGCATCTGAGCAGCTTGTGAGCTTTGTGAAGCTCGGTGTGTGAAAAGAGATCGTTTTGTGTGGTTTTTTTTATACCCCTGCTGAGGTGAAACCTCTTCACCCTGAAATAACCCGGCTATTTAAACAAGACGCGCACGGGTGAAAAGAAGCAGAATCACAAATAGACAGTTGCCATGCCATGCTTCACTGATATAGGTATAGGTGCGTGTGCGTGTGTGTGTGTGTGTGTATGTCTGGCATGTAAGTTGTCATGTTTTTGACAAATCACACAAGTAAGTTTCAAATGTCTGCGTAAGAGGAGGTCGAGGATGGGCCCAGAAAAAAAATAAAAAATAAAAATGCAATCCCGTTAGAACCAAGTAGTTTTAATGCGTTTTCTCATTTTCTTTATTTCATTTTCTTTTTTTTTTGTTTAAAACTGCGACAGCAAAATACACTTCCCTCGAAAAGTCATTGTGCGTGTTTTGGTACTCAACGTCACACGTTTCAGACAGAAGCGTTGTCATGCAGACAACGGTGAGTCAAGACGTACAGTAGTATTACGACGGTATAATACAATGTAGACCGCATACATCTCCAAAGATCATTTTAGTCCATGCGTCATGTAATAATAAAAAGGTGTAAAAGAATAAAAAGGCTTCGTTGCCGAGAGGTGACTCACCACTGAGCCGCCGGTCGGCACACTTACAAACTATTCATAGACGAAATACCCAAATGGGAGCGACTCATCTTCATCACACTGATGCAGTGATCCTGCGAGGGGCCATTGCACACCTTCCTCATTTGGTCCGGACTTCGATCCGAACCGAACCTACGGGTGTGAATGGCGAAGGCAGCAAACAGGTGTGTAAAGACCCTGAATCTGTCGGACTCGTCCTCCATGTTGGTATTAAAGCTTTACATAAGTGATGCGGCTTTGCTCTATAAGCTACACCAATACTGACACACAAACCTGGACAAGCGGGCCGAAAGACACTCAGAATGATGGGAAGTTTGAGCTCCTGGAGCTCCATGACAACCGAGAAAATTAATCTGCTGATGGAGACCAACGGCGGGGTCAAGAGCTGCAGAATGAGCCAGAAAGTGAACCGTCCGGCTGCCTTGTCGTTGATAAAACCTGCAGTGTTTCGTTGGACATTTTCCAGAACATTCCTCCCTCCTCCCTGGGAATGCTTCTCAGCTGGTATGTTTAACTCCCGTCCTCCTTTCTCTCCCACTCTGCTCTTTTATCGCTTCACCTCCTAGGCCTCCTCTACTCGCTCTCATTCGTCATCTCTCTATCGCGACTACATAGGTCGCACCTCCTCCCAAATAAACCTCCCATCATCCCGTTTTCTCCTCCTCTTCACCAGTGTTTATTTTGTCACGTGATTTAGTTTTAGTTCTCCTTGTATCTCTCCTCCCACTAGCCCCTTTCCTCGTCCCTCTGCACCACCTCCTGCCTGGCTTTCCTCCTCTCTCACACGTATCCTTACCTCCTTCCTCCATCACTCTCTCCTTAGCCTCCCTCCTCATCCTCGGGACCTCGTGATGAAGTTTTTTCCTCCTCCTTTCATCCAAACTCTTTCAGCTTAAAGTTTAAGCCTCAAATCCAAGAAGGAGGGATGTAGATAAGGGCGGAGGTATAAACCAAGCTGGCTGCCGTCACAGAAGAGAAATCCCTCAAAACATTTTCAACATTATTTTTTATTTTCTTTATTTCATTTTTCTTTTGAAACAATGCTTTGATTTATTTCAGTTGGAGTCAGATGTCCAAAACTTGTTTCACAATGTCAGTTAAGTATATTTAAAGAGGGAAGAGGAAAAGGGTGAGGGAAAGGAGAGGATGGAAGGGGACCGAGGAGGTTAGGAAAGGAGGGTGGAGAAAGAGGAGCTGAATTTTAAGAGAGGGAACGGTGATGCAGTGGGGGGGGGGGAGGAGCAGTGGGGTGTAAAGTAAGTGGAGGCGCAGAAGAAAGAAGGAAAGAGAAGGTAAAGGTGAGAGAGGGAAGAGGGGAGGGTCTGGAGTTGGAGAGGAGGACCAGAAAAAGGACGACTGGCCTCGTTTCTGAAAATACAACTCACGGCTCTCGGTCTTAAAGGGACAACACACCCCATCTTCAGCTTAATACACGTTTCTAAATGTAGTCTTCATCGTTAACCAGCTGGCAGTTAAGCCCGTGGGGGACGAGCCGAGGTGCCTTCTTTCTCAGGATTATGTCGGAACGTGAAAGTTAATACCGAGTTAAATCGGGAAGCCTGAACACTAATCAATAACGAATTTTAATCGTTTGCTTTTTGGCTCCAATTAAAAAAAAATATACAAATGTCGATTACAAAGTGTCCTCAGTTTATTTCTTTTGCAGGTTTTCTTTACCTACAAACCATGTAAGGGGTCTTAAGGTGAGTCTGAGGAGTCACAAGAAGATTTAAGGATAAAACAAAAACCCCTTTTGGTTTGTGGACTACGGGTTTGAAGCCATTTTGGCCGACGCCATCTTGATTTTCGACAGTCGCCATCTTGGCTTTGTGTCACCAGAAGGGACACGAGAGGGTGGAACGAAGTACAACCGAACGCTGAACAAGACGTTTTTAAGCCAACCACAAAGGTTACAATTAACATGAACAGAAGAGAATTAAAGTTTAAGGCACTTCCACATTCGCTTCACTTTTCAGAACCGGAGGTTGCCGCCTTGTGGAAACCTCAAAACGCATCCTTCCATATTCGCAACACAAAAGTTCTCTTCTGACCTCTGACATCATTTCTGAAAACCTAAAGAATGTAACGAAAAATTATTCAGAATCTAAAAAACAGCCAAATCCAACTCAGGATTGAGGATGTCTGAACTCATTAATATTATTGTAAATAAGTTTAGTTTCTCTACAATGTGAGGATCTGCTACTTTGTTGTGTTTTATAATTATTGTAAACTGAACAGCTTTGGGACAAAACAAGGCAACAGAACATTTATTTCCTGGGACTAATATATTTTGGACTTCATACATCGCAGTCCACTAAAAATATCCGTCTTTCATCGTGTCCTCTGTCGCACCATGACTGGACAAAACGAGCTCGGTGGTTCTCTCCGGTCCGTTACAAGGACACCGAGCCCGTCTGATCACATCACTGCAGTTCCCGACAAGGAGACTGGACCCCCCCCCCCCCATAAAACTACAGAAATAATGAATTAAAATCAGGAACTATCAGATCAAACAATAAATCAACAAGATTACCAATCCGATCACATATTTATTACCAGATTTCAGTTATTGGTGAACGTCCATCAGCAGTTCAGTTCTTTTCAAACAAACGCAACACTTAAGTTGTTCTCTCAGCTTTTAGACACATATATTTTCTACGTGCATGCACAGATTTAAGACTGTGTCTTTTAAGAGAGGTTTGTTATGTGATCAGTACAAATATAAAAGGCCTCCTCTCATTCAGAGAGCTGACAAATTGTGACATGAGCGGTTCAGTTTAATGTTGGCCTGCTATTAAACCGACGGAGCTGAAAGCTCAGGAGTCTGCCGCCTGCTATTTGAGAACTACAGCTCGGATCTCCCTCTGCATCATCATAACCTGCCTCCTCTTTACCACCGCCGAGGTTTCAGTGAGGGAAAGAAAAAAGAAAAAGAAAAAGTCTGACCGAGAGCCAAAGAAAACGCAGCCAGAAGCACCGCTCAGGTCTCCTGCAGGAGAATCAATCCACTTAAAACGTCCCTGCAGGGCGTTCATGAGCAAAACATCTTCATCAAACCTGCTGATGGAAACAAACAAACTCACTGACTGGATAGGATTTGATAAATGAATTGTTGTAGGCCAAAGAAAAATAAATAAATAAATAAAAAGAAAATCAGGGGAAACGGGTCCAGAAAATATTTGCTGCGTACAGGTTTTAATGCGCCTCTAAATCAAAATCACATTTCCCATAAACCCCTGCTGCACCCTGTTCTCTTTGCATGCATTTCTGGCTTTGCACCATTTTATTTAAAGAGCTTGTAAACAGCGGATCCGCCTTCTGACCACGTCAGCGAACGTCACATGGAAGAAAAAAAAACAACCAAAACCCTTTTTTTAGAAAAGTAAAAGATGGTTCCCCTTTTATTCCATAAATCATACAGTTCATCCAGCACAGGAGATTCAAATTCAGTCATGTTAAAAGATTAAAAAAAAAATAATAACTCTGCTTCATTGTGAGTGTAAAAGTTGTGTTGGGGAGTTCTACTGCACGTTTTAAAAAAAAAACTACAAAGCCTTTCGTGTCTCCAGAAAGAAGGAGCCTGATAAATGTCCTCATGTGATGTCACTTGAGTCGGCCTCAGAGGGGCCTGAAGACGACATGTTTGAAAAGTAAAAGAATCTGGAGGAGTGGAGTTTGAAAGAAGTGAGCCAACCAGCTGCAGTCAAGAGGCTCCAAGCTACGCTAGCCGCCACTAGCATGGCACAGCATGATCTCCGAGCCAAGCGTCTACAGTCGAGTTGCATTTTGGGAAATGTAGGCGCCAGGTTTTGACGAGAGCGTGGAATAATAATAAAAAAAATATAAGACAATCTGCTCCATCGATTTTGATTCAATTAAACTTTTTTTAGCTTTGAATCTGACAAATCTAAACTAAACTCCACTAAATCAGTGGAGTAGCTACTCCTTTAAAAGTAAGGTAACCAAAATAGTTAGCTCCAAAGCTCAGGTACCCATCAACAGTAGCATGAAACAACGCCCATCCTCAGTGGGACTCGTGTAAATTGACCGTCATCGATAGTGATTTTCTTGTCTCCGGGCGCCGACATTTAGCTCACCCACACACTCGTTCACACTACTGCGTTGCGCTCGCCTTCGGGAGACATTTGTTGTCCAACATATTTGTGATTCCCGATGATGAAGAATCAACTGTATTTGGAAATCCATTTTAAAGCAGCGGAAGAAACTTTTTTTTTTCTTCCCAACTGCAAAGAGAAGAATGCAAAACAAACATTGACCTCCACCACGGTGTCCTTCTGCTCCGATTCCCTGACGACCTTTGACCTCCCCGTGGGGGGCAGGGCTTGCGATCTAACAATTACACCGCAAACACAAATGGAATTTAACACTTTAACCATCCAAATAATATCCCTAAAAACTGGTTTGCATTCAAAAGGGGATTTAACTTTCTTAGTGGATTCTGGTTTTACTGCAGCACGTTGTGAAGGCAGCAGGAGGAATACGAGAACAACTCCACACCTCACTGTGACATGTTTAAAGGCTCCAGTCAACAAGTGGCCAAATGTTTCCCAGTTGCTGCATCAAAGCAATAAAGAGAGCGGGTGGGGGAGGAGGCGAAGAGAACAGAGGGGAGGAAACCATGATAAGGGAAAACCTGAGGTGAGAAAGAGGAGATAAGTAGAGGAGAAAGGAGTCTGAAGGAAGAGGAGAGGAACCGACAGCATGGGAGAAAAGGAAGGAGCGAAGGGCGGAGGGGTGAAAAAGGAGAGGACAGACGAAGGCGGAAAATGAGGAGTAAACAGGGTGGAAAGAAAAAGATAGGCGACAAATGAGAGAGGGAACGGAGGAGGAAGATTAGGAGGAAAGAGAAATGGAGAAGGGGAGGGAGGAGAGAGAGAGAGAGCAGCACTCCAGCCTGTATCTGATTACATAATTGCTCTACAGGATTTGAAACAGGGTCTGCGCAAAAAATATATAAAAACACCTCATAGCAGCAGAGTTTATACTGTCACAGAACAACTAAAGTGTAAAGCCAAACCACTGCAGGAACATCACAATAACTCATACGGGAGATAAAAGATATAAAAACTACCAAAAACTGCAACAAAAATCTGAATAATCTTATTATTTACAACCACATGAGGAGTTCTAAATCAACCTGGCATCCTTTTAAGAGACAAAACTACACAGATACGTCACAGGAGAGGGATAATTGTGGCATTTAGTAGCACAAACGCACTTTGAGGTCATCACGGGAGTGTTGGAGTGTTGGAGTGGCACCAACAGAGATCAGACAAATACACCACGAAGTACAGAGAAGGGCACTGCGGAGGCACCGGGCACTTGCAGGAATATTAGTGGAGCACTATGAGAATATTCTGGTGTTTTTGCACTTGGGCTGAGGTCAGCAGAGGCGACCACGCCTGCACCACCATCTCCAACACCAACACCATCATCATCATCATCTCCATCAGACCTCTGGCTGGAGATAGAACAGAGAAAGCTGCAGCTCTGGCGCACTAAAGCCAACGCACGATGGAGAAAAGGGGGGAAGCAGAGCGACACAGCCGGGAGAAGAGCTCCCGCAGCCCGGCGTCTCTTTGCGCCAACAACCCGCTGCTGCGCGCCACATCGACGGGTCTGCTGCTTTTTAAATTGGAGGTTTGAACAACTGAACCCGGGATAGGCGGCGTGTATCCCGGGATAGGCGGCGTGTATCCCGGGATAGGCGGCGTGTATCCCGGGTTATCGGAGCGGAGGGACGCGCACAGCCGTCGTGGTGGATGTGGATGGCTCCCCAGCCGCGGACACAATGAAACAAATCCGTGCAGAGGCTGGGGGGTCGGGGGATGGGAGGGAGGAGAAACAACACAGAGCGGCTCGGGCTCCGGTTCCGGTTCGGCTCCGGGTTCGCACTCACCTGTAGGCCGAGAGAAGCGCAGTGGAGTCCCGCTCGGAGTGAAGGACGGACGCCGGACCGACTGCTGGGAGCTCGGAGCAAAAAACAACGCAGGAGCAGAGAGCCCTCAAATCTACCGATCTACCAATCCTCCTCCTCCTCCTCCTCCTCTTCCTCCTCTTCCTCCCCCCGCCCCCACGTGCTGCTCTGCCGCTGCACGGCCCGGACTGCAGCGCCCGGCGCGCTCGGTTCAAACACCCCGCTGCACCGGCGGGGCGGCGCTGCACCGGGAACGAGTTCTCAATGACCTAGTATTAATTTAGTCTTTATTTTTTATTTTACTATATATAATACATAGTATAGTATAGAATACTATAGTATAGTTTCGTACAGTATAGAATAGTATAGACTAGTATAGTATAGTATAGTATAGTATAATAATATGAAATACTTTAATTCTTTTGTTTCAAGTTTTCTATTTTGTCTTCCTGTTGTTGTAAAGCACTTTGGAGTTCGACACTAATAAGTATGCAAATACAGTGTATTAATAGTATTATTGATAGCCTAGTATTTAGGAATACAAGTAACAATTATCATCATCATTACTTTGTAGGTGTTATCTATGAAATATCAATCAGAGAAACGTTATTGTCGATCACAATACAGATGTGTCTCTGCAGTGACTCATCAATGAGACGCACAAGTGAAACTGATACTGACAAATCCTCATCATAACTAAAGACCTCATCATTTTGCAGATTTAATCCAAAATTACTGTGATATAAATTGGTGGAAAACACTTAAAAATCAAGGTGAAAAAGCCTTAAAAATTCAATAAATTCAGTCATTAATTCATATTTTTTTTATCAATTCATTAAAAAAATACTTTAAATCTATTGTTACTCATCAATATTATTTTTGTGCTACTTCTGTTCCTCCTCACATTACACCCATTACATCACATTACAAATATGTGTATTTATTAAGAGGTACGTTGTATTTTGTAAAACAAACAACTAATTTAAAACGTCTGAATTTGTGGATTTCTACATTTCTACAAGGCCCGATCAACTGATATAAATTTAATTCACTTTTTGATATTTCATTAAACATGAACTAACATGAAAAATGACCAATTTGCATTTAATTGTGTGCATTTCTTTTCTCATTTGCAAAAGCAATTTTAGTTCAATTTATATGAAATGTATTTTATAATTTAACCTTAACTGGGACATATGTTTAAACACACTTTAACAGGGAAAATGTAAAGGCTAGATGTCCTTACTGTTTATGTATTATTGATATTAGCTCTATACATATGTACATTACTCTGCACTTTACTGCTTTTTGTACTTCTGGTTAGCTGCATTTTGTTGTATCATGACCTGTACTCTGTGCAGTGTGCAATGATTCTACAGTTGAATATAATATATATATAATACATATCTCTTCATTAAAAATATGAAACTGGTGGGCAATTTTCTCATACATGTACATGGTACATCTCATGGTACATACATACAGAATATTAACTTGATCGATTCTCCTTGCTCTTTCACTGAATGAATAAACGTAAAAGTGACAATGCATTTTTTAGGATCCCATTGGTTCTACTGGATTGTCTCCACCCCTCAAGGCTGCAGAGGGATATATATGAAGCGCTTCCAGCTCCGAGAGTCTGAGTGAGAGGCGGAGATTCAGCCAGCAGAGAGGAGGAGGGAGAGAGTCTGCAGAGTGAATGATGCCAAACAGACTCTGAAAAGTTAGGGGTGAGTGTGACAAAACAGAATATATAAATATATAAAGAAAAGATCATTAACTGTTAGACAAATCAATGTTGTATCATCTCACAGCTGTGGTGTTGGATATGTTTCAGTTTCCCCACACACATTTCCCAGCAGGCCCTCTGCTGTGTGAGGCCGAAATGTAATGCTCACCCTGCTCTTATCTCCACATTTCACCCACCACATCCTCCCTGGGTCCAGACAGCTGAGACCCTGCGGCTCTCTGTCCGAGCACTCTTCTTTATAAACCTCCTACACTGATGAATCATCAGACATGAGCTCCAGTTGTCCTCTTCACTCTCACATTGTTTTAGTTGCCTTAAAGTTTGCCTGTAGGAAAAAGGAAGGAGACTCTTTCTGCAGAAAGATCCCGGACCTTTTTAAACGCTGATCTAGTGATTTGCTGCTCCAAAGACGTCTCGGTTAAATCTGGGCTAAATTTGGTTAAAAGGTCAAAGTGTTGTGCATGTTGTCTGTCTTGAGGTGGCCACTTTGTTAGATTAGAGGTCCGTGGTCTTTAATTGTTACCATGACTCCACCAAGAGACGGACTACATGTTGGACTGATGCAATCACAGCTCGTGTGACGTACGGAGGTGATATATTTCCGGCAAGTTCACCTGTGGAAGTTTTTCAGAATGAGCACATCCGTCACTTCTGCAAATGCAAATGCAAATACATGGTTTGATCCTACTCAGATGTTTTCTTGGTTTAATCAATTTCCACAAAAGTAGCATAATCATTTTTCATCTTATTGTATCTGTTTCAAAGATTAATTTCCTTTTCACAAGTATTTTTGTTCATTTTCCAGCTAAAAGTGTTGCACAACAAAGTCAGTTCATGTCTTGGCATCAGAAGCAAACTCCCATCCACTCCAACTGCAACTACAATTGATATATGAGGAAGAAAAGAGAATATTTAAGAATAAATGAAATGAGAATGTGTAGGTGGGGCAGCTTCCTTCCATCTCTGCACGTCTCGTAGATAGAAGAGTGGCAAAAGTCAGAGTAAATACGTTTAGTTGCATTCAGATGTTCATTCTTCAGCTGCACAGTTAAGAGTCTGAGATCTGTTTGAAATTCATCCATTCAGATTTTTCTTTTTAAGCAAAGCCAGTACATATAAATGATGCATTGGTACCCTTAACATGACTGCAGCTGGGGTTGTTTTCTATTTAAATTGTAAGATTAATTTTCTATTTTAAAATGATCTATTTGTGTATTATTGTGTATTATTGTATATATGACAAAAAACTTTTGATCATGATTTTCATTTGATCATTTAAAAAAGCACATTCAGGAGCTGAGGGGAGTAATACAATTAATAAAGCCATTAAATCAAGTCATCTAGAAACACGTAGGTCCACAGTAAATAAAAGAAAACGTTATATAAAACTGACTAACTAAACTCTTATATCTCGTTACGATGAGATAAGATGAGATCCATGGTGGCTGACTGTCAGTTTGTAATCATGTTGTCATGTCATGATAACGATGACTTCATACACACGCACACACACACACACACACACACACACACACACACACACACACACACACACAAACTGAGAACGATGCATTCTCAGTATGAAGGACATCCAAGTGTGCTGACATGTAATGCAGCAGTGTGTGTGTGCATTGACACTGTGTGTGCGGCAGAATGTGATATGGCCTTGAAGGTCTTTCTGGGCTTGTGATGTCCCCTCCCTACCCCCCCCCTCCCACACACACACACACAAAAACACACAGTTTTCTCAGCTTGTGTGTGTGCTGGGGATTATCACTCAGATACCAGACACCATGTAGAAATGTCCAGCAGACCGCAGCCATATTTGTTTTGAAGCAGAGGATGGTGAGGAGAAGGTCAAAGGTCATGGGTAATTCCCATCACGCAGCAGCTGCACGAGAGCAGACCTGAAGTCATTCCCTGTTTACTGTGTAAAATGTCATGTTCTGACATCAATAAACAGCTTCAGTCATCACCGAGAGGCCAGAGGTCACAGAGATTGGGATGCAAAACGTGTATTGTTTTTTAAAATGAGATCTTCTCTCATCTTTCTATGTTTGTTGCTGTTGTATTGTTTGTGAGTGGTACGGCCTGAGGATCAGAGTCAGTCTCTAGCCAGCAGAGAGAGATATCCCAATTCAGGCTGGTCACATTGTCATGACATTCACAGTGGCTATTTATGGGAATCCTAACTATGTCAGTGATCCCTCCCCCTAAAATACGGGATTCAGAGCATTCATTTAATGAATATAGCAGCAAACAATTATTATCTAATGTCAACCTGAGTAGAGAATAAAGTGGCTCTTCCTCTGTGTGTGTTGTTATTCGAGCTTCTCTGTGCTTTGTTGACATAGCCGCATGGCCGCGCTGCTTTCAGTGCATGTGAGCGTGCCCCACTGGTTAGCTCACAGTCGCTGCTCTGCGCTGCTCTCATACGGCGGTTACAGCTGATAACATCATTCCCTCAGATGGCATCGTAGCACCATCTCCGAGTCCCCCTCAGGTAAACACCGTAAACTCTGCCAGTGCCCTTTTGCCATCGTTTGCACCGTTAGAGCTGTTAGCATCGTTAGCTGCGAGCTGCTAGCTCAACCGTCGCCATGTTGAGAGCCGTTGAGAGGCAATCGAAATACTCCCAAGCTCGTAAATATATCTTTAAAGTCTTTCAAGTGTTTGTCACGTGAAGCAGTGGTTGGCAATTTCTCAAGAATAACATCTGAGATTATTCTAGATATAATTGTGCATTTTAGTAGAATGTGTTCCTTTTACAACACACTGCTCTGCCTCTGGGATGCTCGCATTATGTAGAGCATGCTACTGAAACCTCAGAAATACGATGTCTCTTTTACCTTCAAAGCCGTCTCACAGCCCATAAGTGTCTTATCCTAAGCGCTTTTTGAGCAAATGGCAATGGTTTTGTCATAGCAGTATTGTAAATAATAATCCATATAGTTTTTAAACAAAGGGCTGACTGGTATCCTTTTGCCACTTCAAGTTCTCCAACTCTGAATAGAATATAATAGAACAAACAATGCTGCTTGTGTTAAATGTCAGTGTTTCTTTCACAGCCCAGTTGGACTCAACTTCAACATGTTGCCTGGCAACAGCTGGTTGTCAGCACCCACTCAGGTGTGTGTATGTGTGTAACAAGATGAATAAGACTAAGTGTGTGGGCAGTTAAAGTGCTGCAGATATTCAAAAAGAGAAAATAGATGGATAGAGGCGAGAAAGAGGAGGAAAGAGGAGTTTAGAGAGAAGGAAAGAAGGAGTTTAGAGAGGCGATAAGGAAAGAAGAGGTTTAGGGAGGAGGAGAGGACACTTGAGAGGAAATAAGAGAAAAGGAGACTGGAGAAACGAGAAGGCATCAACTTCTCTTGTCTTTCTGTATCTCTCTCACAAACACTTCCAGACAGAGTGGCGTTTCCATGGTGACCACTATGGGATGCCAAACTGGTTGCTTGGTAAGATGGAGGCGGAGGAAGAGGAGGAGGACGAAGAACAGGTCGAGGCCGGAGGATTTTTTTCCAGCTTTTCCACAGTGATTGAAGTGTGCGGGTGGGCCCTCTCCCTCTCTTTCATTCTTTCTCTCGTGGCACCGAGTGTGGGGGCGGCTGCATTATCACTGCTTGCTGAATTATTTGCACCAGATTTTGCATTGAACAGAAAGTGTGAGAAGGTGGAGGATTATGGGGTTTGTATTTGGGTGCGTTTATGGACACAAAGCAGGCTGGGAAAAGACAGAACCGTCTCGGACATCAGACAGTCTTGTGATGCTCGCTGGAGCAGCAGCGTGTGCTTGTAGCTTTGGAAGGGAAGGGAAATGTGAAAAACACACCTGGAGAGTACCAGAAGCCTCTCGGTAATATCAAACTTTTTATGGGTAAACTTGTGGCAGCTCACCTGAATAGGGTTTTCTATATGAAACGTCGCGGGTGACGTTAACACGCCTCTGGCATGCAATTGTGGCATGAGGTGATCATGCACTTCCAAATTTCATGTATTGTAATCACGCAGATGTGAATGTCAAGATCCAAGCGAGAAACATTGAATAAAAACTATGATTTTTTGTTTTTTCTTGACTAAAACTAAAAGCCTGCGTAAGGTGTTTCTGTTATTTATTCTATCCTAATTACTATAATTAATATACAATATACAAAAGGGCTTTTAGGAGAACTAAAATGAGAGAGTTGCTAGTTCTTGTTATTTTCTGTGGAGAGACCCCCCTCCCCACACACACACACACACACACACACACACACACACACACACACACACACACATGCACACATACAGTGCGTCACAGCTCTGTCATGGCGCTTTCATGATGGATGGAGGGTTAGTGCTCCAGCATGTTATGTAAGTATGTCATTACATTAAGATCGTATTCAAACACACACTAACAACTAACACCTCCTACTTGTTCCGGTTGTGTGCATGTGTGTGTGCGTGTGTGAGAGTGTGAGTAATGTCTCAGGGTGGGTTGGCATGACGACAGAGCATCCACCAACAGTGTATCTAGGGAGAGTTGGTCTCTCAGCACTGATACACGCATACACACATACAATGTATATCTTTAGAGTGTTTTTTTTAAATTTGATTTAAGAGCAGATATTTTATGAGAAAAAAATAATTTTAAAGGATCTTTTGCGCACACACACACACACACACCCAAACCCCCCCACACACACACACACACACACGCACACACACACACACACACACACACACACACACACACACACACTCCCTCACAGAGTCGCTGTACAGAACAGGAGCTCTGTTCCTGCCGTGTCAGTGTTTGTGTTGTTGCTGCCAGCTGATCACGGATTCCCTGGCTGTGATTTAATTGGATCAGAAGACAGGTAGGACTAATCGCGTCACGTGATTTGCAGTTGTGTAACAACATGGTTGGGTTGTGTTTGTTTACATCATACAGTGACATACTATGTATAGACACACAGCGGTAGATTTAATGGGAATCAGCTACCTGCAAACCTGATGAAGAACTCCACACTGATCTGCATTACAATGATTTAAAGGGTAATTTCAATCATTTCAAGAGGAAGTGTCACTTCTCAAGTGGTGGGCATGTCTAGATGTTCATTTAATTTCTTTTTTAACTCTGACTTGGTCCTGAAATTCAAAGAGTTTCAAGGATATTCCTCAGAGAAAATGAATTATTCATAATTTACTAGTTCTATTGTAACCTAATTTAACTTAACTTAACCCAACTTAACCGTTTAGGTAGAACTTGTTCCATTGCAACTTAACTGAACTAAATTTAACACAACCAAACCACATTGTTTTACATCTGATCGTTACTTGTCTTCATACAATGTAACTGCTACAAACATACATGTATGCCATCAGAATATAGATACACATTACTGTAATCTTTAACTTCTTTAATAAAAACTTTCTTCAAAGCAGTGAGTTATTTTGAGCGCTGTATACATTACACCAAGGTTTTTCTTATATAATTAATAAAATATTACCATAGATTAATTTATTTGACAAATTACTTTCAGCCTGAAACTTTCCACTATTCTGGACTCATACAAACAGCTCCAGCTCCAATATGTCATTCAAAAGTCGTCATTCATAAAACACATCTTAACTCAAATCAACAACGTTAGCTCGTGCACAGCTCTGTGCTCGAAAAGCAGCTCTCATGGTTTTTCTCTCGGGAGGCAAGAGAAGGTCTTTGGGGTACGTTTGATTCGTTGATCAGAAGCGGGTCTTGAAGCCGGAGAGCTCCAGCTTGTCGATGGCTCTCTGGTTGGTGAAGGAGGCTTTGGTGATCCGACTGGATGGACTTCCTTCTTTACTCAACCACACCTTCCTGTGGAGGACACGGATAGAAGAAGAAACGGGTAAAAATGATTATGCATTCAGCACAATGAGAGAATTAGATTGAACACTTGTAAACAACGTCTTCTGATTACTTTCATCTGAGGAAAGTTATCGTTAGCGCAAGAATAGTTTAATTAAAATGAAAAGTGGCCCAATTTCAGTTACGTAATCGAAACCATTTCAGGCGTACTTATGAATCCAACTAAATCCCTGAACGGCTTTCACATCTTCCTGTGACATCAGGGAAGTCCAGCTGATACGCTTCTCACAGTGCTGTGATTTTTGGACATTTCCTGCACAACTGAGGTACTCTTAACTATGTGGGGTGGAAAACAACAAAATGTTGGACGGACAGACCGACGTCATCGTGGGACAAAAATGTAGACAAAAATAAAAAAAGATACAAAAAAACTCCACAACCAGCCACTAAGGGGTCATGCCACTATTTGGACAACCAGGGTCATGATGGGAAAAAACAAACATTCCTGCAGCTATATTTAACCCTGAGAATCGAGTGTTCTGCAGCAGAAAGCCTCCGTTTCACTGATGAACCACTGATGATGGTGATGCTTCTGATGGGGTGTGTGTGTGTGTGTGTGTGTGTGTGTGTAGATTAAAGGAGATTTCAGGGGATCAGGGTCACGTCCATGTAGATGCACGGACTCAAGCTCAGCCAGAGAGAGAGAGAGAGAGAGAGAGAGAGAGAGAGAGAGAGGGAGAGTGAGAGAGAGAAAGAAAGAAAGAAAGAAGGGAGATGAGCTGTCCTACTTTTTTTTGGCAAAAAACTTCCCCATCTACAGTCGACCTATCTGCTCTGTGACCCACTACTCTACTGAACACACACACACACACACACACACACACACACACACACACACACACACACACACACACACACACACACAAAGCTCTCAGTGTTAAGTCTCCAGGAGCTGGATGTTTGATGGTTTGTAATCTGCTGCCATTTTCCTCTAAAACAACACACTGATCCCTTTGATCCACCCACACACACACACTCGTACTTCTACACTTGTGAGGACCCTCATTGACAATACATTGCCGAGAATAATTCAAATGTTTCGTGACTGACGTCTTGTTTTTGTTTTGTATGTTGACCTTGTTTTCAAGCGCTACCCTCTGAATGACATGATATTCCACACAAGTCACAGTCGTCCTCCCTCAGGCAGGGCAGACAGATTTCTGTGCAGATATCTATAGACTCGTTTCACAGTCGTAAACATAAACATTCCAAATGTTCCGAATTCCAAAAGCCTTCAGTTTGACATTTTAGCCGTCGCCGTCTTGTTTTGTTACAATCAGAGGTGACACGAGAGGGTGGCGCCAAGTACAACTGAATTCTCATTAAGACTCTTTTAGGCAACCAAAATTGTACAATTATGTTTCATGAGTTGAAAACACTCTGGGAAAGGGTTAAAGTTTGAAGACGAAAACACCCTGCTTTATGGTCTATTCTACTCTAAATGGGACCATCATTTACCAAATGAACATTAAGCTGTATTGAAGAAGACTTGAAACTAGCGACTGAGACCATAAACTCATGTTTACAATGTTTATTGAGGGAATAAATCAAGTGAGAAGTAGAGACTTTTTCTCTTAGACTTCTATACAACCTGCCTGCCGGCCATTAGAGAAAATGGAAGTTTAATACATTTCATTTTTCAGACCCAGAGGCTGCTGCCTGATGCTCACACTGAACGTAAAGTTGTCCATCGGCAATTTAAATAGCCGGCATGAACTGTTGACAAGAAAGAGAAGGCTTTTCTTCTCGTTTTCAGCGTTCTCCATAACAGTAAACAAGCTGACTGCAGTTTGCAACACAACAGCTCAAACTGCATCATCTGGCAACCAGATTGTTGATATTTCAGGCGTTGGGGCGTCCCCGTGGTTTAGTGGCGAGGACACTGACCGTGAACCAAATCCAGCGGGGAATCCCTGGTGCTACTCTCTCTTTCATTCACATCCTGTCCTGTCTCCACTATCACTAACCAAAAGTCCTAACCCCCCTCCCCACCCCCTCAATATGTCAGGCGTAAAAACAAAATGAGTTTTTCCTAATTTTAAAATTAGTGAGGGAAACAAAGGCTGCTGTTTTCTTGTGAGGAGTAACTCTCCAAAAAAAGATTCATGTTGTTTCTGAGTACAATTCTATCTTTTTCTGAACTGTAATTTAATTGTGTTGGTTATTCTGAACACATCTTTTGCACGTCTGTCCGTCCAGCGGCGAAGGATCCCTCCTCTTTTGTGCCTCCTGAGGTTTTATCATTTTTAGGAGTTTTTCCTGAACCAAACAAGGGTCTGAGGACTCAGGGTGTTGTATTCTGTACAGATTTCAAAGACCCTTGACATGTTTTTTATACGTCGACTTGGTTTCGCTCCAGCAAATTCCAAATTAGGGAGAATGTTTTTGTTTCAGTTCCTTCTTTGTTTTTATCCGCCTCTCTTTCTTTCCCTACATCCTCCAGATTTTTTTCTTCAGGTAGTTAAGCTGCTCGGCTCTCTGGGAGTTTTCTTTTTCTCAGAGGAAACCAACAAGTGGAAACCACCCACTTGTTCACCTCCAACCTTCAACTCTCACGCTCATCCTCTTCCTCTCCATCCTTTCTTACCATTTCTTACACTCCTCGTTTATCTCCCTCCTTCATTTTCTCCTTACACCCTCTCTCCTCGCTCTCTTTAGTTTTTCTCTCCCCTCTTTCCTTCCAACTCTCCTGTCTCCTCCTTACCTCCACCCAGTATTATTATTTCGCCTCTCCCTGTCTTATACTTCCTCCCTTTCTCCGCCCAGAGGAACAGCTGCTTCCTGTCTCCCAGGCCCTGCAGGAAGTGAGGTCGTGGTGAAAGTAGAGTCAAGTGGAAGGACGTGAGAGTTGAGCGTGTTAACACGGAAAAGATCTCTGACAGAATGGAAGGAAATAGTAGTGTGCGTGTGCGTGTGTGTGTGTGTGTGTAGGTTCCATATCGTCAATGAAAGCGAGTGTTAATCATGTGTATAAAAGTCACAGTGAGGTTAATAAGGATTTATTAGCTATTTAACTAAACCAAATCAGCTCGTATTTCCTTCTATTACTATATCAAACTCTCATTTATGTTCATGGGTTTTTCGATCAAAATATAATCACAAAATGAAAACTGCTTGTACAGAAAATAACACTGTGCTTCATATCACAGTGTTGTGTACTTCTACTTCAACGCTTAAGTAAAAAAAAAAAAACAGATGTTATTCTTCATGGAAAAGTAGTTCAGCTGTTTGCTTCACTCCAATGAACTGAAGCAAAGGAGTGTTGGTTTTGACTCCCTGTTGGTGCCAGGTGGACGGGGTTTACCCTTGAAGATTGATTCTGCCATAAACAACTCAAACATTGTCCAAATACCCCAACGAGATAAGAACAGAACCAAAAGACGAAAACACGGATTCAATCCAACATGGAAATAGGAAAACCAAAAATATAAAATTAAAAACAAAACATTTTTGAAAATAAAAGTGTTGGCAACATTTCCTTCCTTAATGAAACCTTTACAAGGATGACATTTTATACGATTTGAAATCTATTGTTTACATCCATGTTTACTAGCTAGCAGTCTCATGTTGTAGTGGTGGTGGTAAAATCCCTCCACCTACCCCAGAGAAATAAATCCAGATCCAAAGGGGCTTTTGAGACATCTTAACATCTAAATAACAACAACAACGACTGCTGTGCTTTTATGAAAGCCGTGTTATGCACTTTTAATTTCAACTATTACTCATATATATAAATAGTGCATTTACTAAAAATACCAATTACCTCCATACATATCACCTCTTTCCATTTTTTTCTGCAATAAAACAAATTGTACGGCTGTTTTGATAACAAACGGCTGTTTCATTATTTATTTATTCTATTTTTCGGGAAACTCCACCCGCCTGCTGCAGCAAGGCCATGAAGACAAACTCCAATAATTATATCATTGTTTTGGGATCTGTGTGTGTGTGCGTGTGTGTGTGTGTGTGTGTGCGCGTGTGCGCGCGCGTGTGTGTGTGCGTGGTAAGAGAGCAGCAGACCCCTTGAGACAGTGATGTCATCTCTGAGAGACGTCCACACCCTGGTGACATCACTCCCGCCGGACAGAGAGGTCGTCAAAACAAAGAGAGCTCCGGGTTCAGCTTCATAACTGATTATTGGTCATATTCAATCAGTGAAGGAAAGAGAGGAAGAGGCAGTGACGTGTCCACGCGCTAGTTTCTGATCAGGTCACTAGGACTGAATAACAAAACACACTTAAAGTTAAACAGGAGAGAAACTGCAGCTCTCTGCGCGACACCAACCGAGCTGAAGCGCAGACCGTCGAGAAGGTAAAGAGCGCCATCTAGTGGCTGCTTTCTCTATGAAGAGGATTAAATCAGATATTTGAATTTAATGAGACGCACCATCTCGTTTTCATGGGGACACAAAAACATGGAAGTTAACAAACGTTTAAAGAAAGAAAGAAACAAAAAATAGATGTATGAATAATAGCAATAATGAAAAGATTAAACAATCCAAAGACCCTAAACAATCAACATTCAACACACACGTCAGGGCTCTCCCACAATCCCAAACCACCCAAAACTTAAGGTAAATACAAACAAAAACAAGAACAAGTACATTAAGTAACGAGTAACTAAAAGCTGTTTTATGACAGTTAGAACTCTACTTTGGGGTTGGAGGTGCACATATGTGCAAAATACGTCTTATTTAATGATAGCTCATGATCATGGACTTTTGTTTGTTGTCTATTGTTCTGTTTTTTTTATTGTTGTTACTTATGTTTATTGTTTACTGTGCTGTAATTTAAATTGTGACGTTGGTTGTAAAGTCGAAAGAACAAGATGAGGAACAATTAAAAATTAAAAATAAAAATTATCTGCTGGTATGTTTGTATATTTGTAAATAGATTATAAATAAATAGTCCTGCAGTAAGCGAGACAGTGTGGGAGTTTTTTTAAAATTTCATTCAAGTTGTTCGGTCCTCTGAAGGAAAACTCTAAAGAGGAAAAACAAACGTGCTGTCATTGTGTTGTTGTGTTGCATTACATCGTTGTACTCACATGTCCTCCACCATGTTAGCAGGACCCTGGACCTGCCCCTCCACCGTCCCCTGGTAGGTGTTCCTCACCCAGCCGACCAGACCGAGCTGCAGACCCTTCTTCTCTGTGTACTGCAAGCAGTAAGGGGAGGGGGGAGGGGGGGGTAATGTTGTTCATATCTAATGACATCCAAAAAAGTCACTGAACCTGCACCACAAAGTAGTCAGCCATCTAACAAGAAGCAACACCAATCCACACTGGTCTAGTCTACGTAGATGCATTTTTTGGGGGGTTTTCTGCTCTGAGTGATTGAGTTAACTTTGAGTTAAAATAAGTCTTCTTACATCAGCTCATGTTATAGATTTGACATAGTTCTCAGAGCAACATACTCAGAGCATGAAAACGCCTGGACAGCCTGCTGAGGCATGACCAAATGTGGGCGCACAGAGTCTGAATCTAAAGTCTGAAGAGCAGCACAGAGGATGAGGCAGACAGAATGCAGCATGAAGGCAGACGGGAGGTCAAACATTCACAAACATGCAGACTGAAAACGTTAAAGTGACAAAGTGACACAGAAAGGTTTAGATGTTGATAGCTGGAGGGATCAGGCTGAAGGTCATGCTGGCTGCTGGACAGGTGAAGATTTACGGTCTGAAAAACCAGGTCCTGTTCTTACTTTACTTTTTGAACGTCGGACTTTTGCTTGCAATAGAGTATTTCTACACTGTGGTGTTGCTACTTTTACTGAAGTTTAAGATGATTCTTCCACCTTTGACAAAAAGTCTGCGAGGGTGCAGAGCTCAGACACCATTATCAATGAATTCCACTCTGTGAAGGAGGCAGTGTTATTTGGTAAAATGCTCCGGAAAAAAACGAATAAAGCTTAACTTTACAAGATTGAATCACAGTTGAGATTATGGAATAATAAAATGTCACTGTTCATGAAGTGGTGCTGAACTGTGTCGGCCCCAGCAGGGCTGTCGATTGAGCGTAGTTGTGAGAGAAAATCAGTCTCCCACAACTTCCTACTCCACTCGCCTACCGAACAGAACATAAGCATGTCATCGTAGATTTTAAAACGCTGTGGAAACACAAGGAAGAACCTCGTACGTGAGGTTTTTAAAGGTCCAGGGTACTGGCCGCCTCAGGTTACGGGTTGTTAAGTGGAAAAAAGGGTGTTAGTGAACTGAAATGTATAGCTTTGGTGGCAAAGTGGGACCACAGGAAACAGCAGGTGGTGATGGGAGCAAACAGAGGAACTCACCATTCTGAAACAGACTCCTGTCAAAATAAGAGAGAGAGAGAAGAGAGAGAGAGAGAGAGAGACAGCAGATTAAAAATAAATTATAAAATGAATGTATTCGTTTATATGTAACTTTCTATGATAAAATTGTAACTTTTCTTATTTCCACTGACCAACACAAACAGCTCAATAGATCTTCTGGTAAACTAGTAATAATAATAATAATAATAATAACCCTGAGGCTGCAGCAGCAGAGCTCTTGATCGGTCCTAAATTAAGCCGCAGCAGATCAGTTTACAGCCTCAGAGAGCGGAGCAGAAAAGAGAAAGAGAAGAAGAGGAGGGAGGAGAGTTAAAAATACGGACCCTGAACGTGACCGGAGATCTGAAAGTCCACCGACACCAGTTTGGTTCCTGCTGATTTACCTTCAGACATCCTGAGAGGAAAACAAAAACGTTTCCTTTAGCAGAAGAGGAGAGACACAGTTTGTTAGAGAACGGGGTGGATACTCCTTCCTCTCTCTCTCTCTCTCTCTCTCTCTCTCTCTCTCTCTCTCTCTCTCTGCACCACTCTGCACCAACACGGTCATGTCTTCCTCCTGACTTGTTAAAGGAAAATCGTCCAGTCCGTGCAGATGGTACCTGTAGTCCTTTAAAACTACAACAACTACAAACAACGTACTGTTATTTATGGTTCTGACCCAGAAGTGGCTGACAGATTTGGTTTGTTAGGTTTTGAAGGTGTGGACGCGGCTTTTAATCAGCTGAAACAGTTGAGTCTGCTTTGGGCCGAAGGCTACAACACACTTCAATTCTGGTCATTTCTTACCAATAATGTTTAGTTTTGGGCCCTGTATACACAACACTGACATATCATCACCTATTGAGTTGATATGTTGAACTTATAAGCAAACAGTTACTTATTTAGACATTTGGTAGTTACAGGGCAACGTGATCATTGATTAGGAGTCTTTGTGTTTGTGACCTGATGAATATAATATTCACTCTCTTATAGCTCTGGTTTTGGTCCAACTCCTTCTTTTTAGCTGCTAAATGCTCCACTACGTTCACCAGCTAGTTTCAAACTGTGTCTGTCTGCTGTTTGCTGTTGAGCAGGTGGTGGACTGAGGCTTTTTACACCGTGTGAGAGCAGAGAGAGAGAGAGAGAGCCACAACATTAAATAGTGAGCCCGACAGATAAACAATGAGCTGAAACTCACTATTAAACTCTGTAAAGCCGAGAGGAGCTGCAGATTCAGCTCCTCATTCACCAGAGACACCTTTAACATAAGCTGTGATCAAAATAGTCGTTAGTGCTGCACTGACAATGACAGTTTTCAATATCAGTGTAACGGAAGGTTTGAGTTTGGTGTATCTAACTAGTGCCAGATTTAGGCTGCTGGACCATGAAAGGTCAAAGGATGAAGATGTCTAATAGTCAACTAACTTTCAGGTCTCAATAATGAAGTTAGTGAGTAAGATGTTTTCATAACTGAATGGAAATATGAACCAGTGTAAGAAATATACTCAATACTAGAATTTTCCACTAGATGTCAGTCAGACCTCACTGAATCCAGCAGCGCGTCTCTTTACCGCCGTCACGCACGCACGCACACACACACACACACACACACACACACACACACACACACACACACTGCCTAACCAACCTGCATACACAGACACGTCTCAAAATAAGCTTGTTCGACAATAAGAGTCATCACTATCAATCATAACACAGTCACCTAAAAACCACTGACATAAATGATGAACTTTCATCTCTGAAGTTTTAATGATCTTTCACATAAATCAGTATTTCATTATAGAACGAGAAAAAGACTGTTTCACTTATTTTATACGTTACAAGAATGAATCCATCATTCTGTTTTGAATGTGAAAACTGTGTTATCATTTGAAAAACGTGCTGCAAATACTGCAGTTACAGTAGTGGTTTGCAGGTGGAGGAGTATGAATGAGAAAATAATTTAGGGGTTTTGAACAAATGTGGTCATTGAAAGTAATGAAAACGGATTCACAGTTTGGTCGACGAAGAGTGTTGACTATGTGACTTAAAAAAAAACGGAAAGAGGTGTTTACTCATTACATTACTGGAAAGTTTTAATTAAAAAATAAAGAAGTTTTTGTAAATTAAATGTTTTTTAAAAAGGGTTCTAATTTAGTTTCAGGGTTAAGATTTTTTTGTTGTTGTGTGTTCTGGTCACCTGGTTCACTTCTAGTCAGGGATCTTTGCTGGAACTCGCACCTTTCTTTCTTTCTCTCTCATGGTTCAGGTAGAGAATGCATTTATTTGTATCAGTGAGGAGTGTGTGAACGACCAACACTGTTAATGTGTTAGTGTGTGAAGATAGAAGAGGAAATGAAGGCAAAAATGTGTGTGTGTGTGTGTGTGTGTGTGTGTGTGCGTGTGTGTGTGTGTATGCAGACCATCTAGGAAAATACTCAGTGATCAGACCATCACGTCCCTCTTTAAGCTGTTTAATACCACAGAACACACTTTAATCTCCAAACACACACACTGAGAACATTCAACAATTAGGGCAAACACACGCATGCTCTATCACCCCACCCCCTACACCCACCCCCCAACACACACACACACACACACACACACACACACACACACACAGACAGTAATGTAAGAGTGGTCTAATCTGTGTGAGTGTCAAAACAAACACCAGGAGCTAAAGGGACTGTAAATATAACGCGCTGCTCACATTCTGGCTTCTCCTCTGGCTCCATCTGTGCTCACATCCCCGACACCGTGCGGCCTGTTGCCTGCTTTGTTTTGCACAGCACACCTGCAAAAGTCTGCATATACGTTATTGTGGAGATTGTTTCTTGTGATCACCTTGTGCCCACAGTTCAGTAAATATCTGATCAGTTTCACTGACTGCCATGAGCTGGAGGACAATGAGAGACCGTCTGCTCCTCTGACCACGAAGAGCAGTTCCCCCACACAGCTCTGGGATCAGCTGGTCATGTTGCTGTACTCATAACAACATAATATAATGACAGAAGTTGTCTGATGCTACAATATTTCTTCATCCAATACACAGTCCCCATGGAGACCAGGTTGGTTAGTTACACACAGTCCAGTTTTGGACATGGGGGCTTCTTCCAAAGTATATTAGAAATAAAATATATATTTGTATCATATCGCTACAAGCTGTGTTTAATTTCATATTTATAATCAGCTTTCAGACCAACAAAGCAAAAATCAGAGGTTAACATAATTAACACTCATTTCGCCACAAATTCACAAGTGTATACTCATAAACGAAGCGGGTGTGTGCTTGGTAATTGCTGGTCACTTTAAAGTAAAGGCTGAAAAACTTCCTGTAGACTGAGCTCTCCTACAAAAGCAGTTTTAAAGGAAAAGTTTCACATTTTGGGAAATATGCTTACTTTGTTCTGGGAAGACCGGCTGTTCGATTCCCCAGCTTCGCCGTGGGCAAGACACTGAACCCCAAATTGTGCCTTCACAATGTGAGTGTGTGTGACTGAGCATTTCGATGAGACAGCCTCTGCCGTCAGTGTATGAATGTGGGTGTGAATGGGTGAATGCCGACCTGTAGTGTACGGCGCTTGAAGCGGTCAGACTGGAAAGGTGCGATGTAATGAAAGTCCATTTATCGTCGCTTCCTCGATGAGAATGGAGACCACTCTCGTATGTCTCTACTGTAGACACGAAGCTGACCGGTCGAGCACACAACCCTTTGTTGATGACGATTGATTGATTTCACATTTGCCAAAACAAACAATACAGGCAGCTTTGCTAAAATAGAGGCTGAAATAATCTGATGTTAACGTTCACCGTACAAATTTACAGATGAAATAAAGACATGCAGAGCACACAGCAGCTGAAATATTGATGATGCTTACAGAGCGGAGCTGAGTCAAGTTTGAATGAAGCGGAGTTCATGGTTTGTTCTGACTTCGCTTTGGAGGCTTTAATTTTGACTTCTGCATAATCTGTAGACACACACACACACTTCTGTAATTTATCTTCAGCCTAAAGAAAAGCTCTAGTTTAGCACAGTGCATGTCGTCTTTTCAAAAGAAACTGTTTGCAGGAAGCGCTCGTTACATGCATTCAGTCTCTTTTCATAATAAAATTGTGTCCGTGTAATGTTAGCAGGCAAATACAGTGAGTGAAGGTTTTGTAGGACGCAGTCAAGTTAAACAAAATCACACATCAAGACTGACAAATCAGCTTCTTTGATACATGTCATTGCCATAGAAATAACACGTTTAAAAAAAAAGAAGAAGATTTTTATATCAATACATGACAAATGGCGTATAAGAATCCATTATATTTTAATATGAGCGATGACGCCGATGTAAAATGGCAAGATATAATTTTTGTCACATATTTGCCTTTATTTATTTACAATTTCAAAGTGAGGTTTTGTGTAGAACCACCAAGAACCTGCACCAAATGTATGTTTATACTATGTATAGTAAATAGTTGATGTACAGTACACACAGCAGCTCAGTTAGAGACTCAGAGATTCATAAAAAATTAGAGACAGACTTCAGTTAACGGCTCGTCAGTTTGAATCCTGAAGGACGCCGATTCTACACAAGAGCCAGGAGGTCAGAACGTACCGGAACATCAAGTACATGCGGCACGCCTCAACACACACACACACACACACACACACACACACACACACACACACACACACACACACCAACCTGCATCCCCGCATGCAACCTTGTACATCATCAGCATGGATAAAATCAAAGGAACAGCTGAAACATGAAAAATATACAGACAGGATGTAATGCTACTCTAATAGATGTATAGATGCATACATCTGCATGTGTATACACACACACACACACACACACACACACACACACACACGCATGCACGTTTATAGTCTCTGAGCTAAGCTAACTGCTGCTGGTGCATAGGTCTCTCCCAGACCTACCGGCACTTGAAGTCATCTCTCCACCCTCTCGTAAAGTTGAGCTGAACAACCCCCCTCCAGTGGAGTTGTTTTATTGCCCTTTGTGTTCATCTTGGAGACTTCAGTATGCATCCCCCTCTGTCTATCTCATGCCATGCATACCTGAACTAAGTCTAAGTAAGAAACTCAATGTGGCTTTCTTCTATGTCACGCATACTCCTTCCCATAAGGCTCACTATTCCTTATTAATTATCCTTTTTAATCCTTTGTAATTTATACATAGACATTCCTTATTTACAAGTGTAAGTCATATTATTTTATTACAACCTAACACCGGTTAATAAAAGTTGCCCACTTATTAAACTAAACAGTGATTTGATGGCGCAGGAAACTCACTCCAGGTCAGGGTGATGTGTTTGTGTGGAAGCTGGATTGCTCAGTTTTGTTGAATTGGTTGTCATGGCAGCACTTGCAATTGCCTCACCACCCCACAGAGGCTGAGGTCTCTCTCTCTCTCTCTCTCTCTCTCTCTCTCTCTCTCTCTCTCTCTCTCTCTCTCTCTCTCTCTCTCTCTCTCTCTCTCTCTCTCTCTCTCTGCCAGGGGCCAGTGTTGTGCCGACAGCTGGGGACTCTGACATGAAGCCAAGATGATTGCTCCTGTAAAAATATTTACTATACACACAAACAACCACCTCCCCCACACACTCATGAACACTGAGCATATGATCCAACCCCCCCAGCACACACACATACAGTGTTCAGATAGAGTCCTAACGGTTATAGCAGACGTGTCAAGTCAGTCCTCAATGTCAGATGAAGGAAGATTAAAGCAACACACAGAGAGATGACCACACAGAGCTGTAAAGGAAGACAGTAGTCATGAAAGAAGTACTCCTTTATTTAAGTAAAAGTACTAATGCCACACTGTAATAAATATTCTATTACAAGTAAAAGTCCTGCACTGAAAATGCGACGTAAGTATAAAAGTATTATCAGTAAAATATAAAGTAAATATACCAAATGCAGATTAAACAATTTTACATTGGGCTTCAACTAATTCTTATTTTCAATATTGATTAATCTGCTGGTTATCTTGATCCATCCATTTATTCTACACTAAAGTTACAATTAAACAAAGCTCAAATGTGACACCTTCAAATGTGTTGTTTTGTCCACAAAAAAAAAAAACAGTCCAAACCTCATAATAATTCAGTTTACTGTAATTTAAGACAAAGAAAAGCAGCAATTTGTCACATTTCAGAAACTGAAACCAGGAATATTTGCATGAGAAGTTATATGAAATGGAAACACTCAAGTACAATACCTAAAATTCGTACTTAGATAAATTTTTTCTACATCTACTGGCAGAGATGGGCAGTATTTCTATTACTTGTATTTGAAATACGTATATCAATTACTTTTGAGTATTTTTTAATTTGTATTTGAAAGGGCCGATAAAAAATCTAACGTAATTTGTAACAAAATACTTTAGAGTGGAGTAATTTTGTATTTAAAATACTCAAAATACTTTCTCCACGAATCAAAAACCAGTTCACGAGTTCAGTCTTCAGATCTTCCAGTTCAACGGATTGTCTGTCAAGGTAAATATTTTATCTGAGTGTGACCGATGTCAACTAGCTTGATGTATAATTTATTTCTGGGTCTGGCTACATAGCCTATTGTATATACATGGTGATGGTTATAATATCAAGCTAACAATCGATGCTAACATGCTAATGACGCTAGCATGCTGTCTAGGCTAGTGCATAGCCAATATTTAGCAAGTTAACTTATGAGTCGAGTAGCTAGCTATAGGAAGAGGGAGATTGGGAGCTTGTATGTTCATGATAACCTTATTAAGAGACGTCTGACCATCTAATCTTGCTCTGTATTACAAGTTATGCTGTATCTTCTCAATGTGAATGTCATAATGCCATATCAATTACTGGCAGATAATATAGTTCACAGTTAGCCAGGCTATGACAGTAGATGTCCATTTGTTCAAAAAAACAAAAAAACATTAAATATCCAATTTATTTTATTACCTTTTTATTACCTTTTATTTTTATTCATTTTTCTGTGCATAACTTGATGTACAGTAATTTATTTAGGCTCTTTACCTTTGTACAACTGGTTTTAATTCTATATTTTGCTTTTATAGTATACATAGGCCTAATGTGTGATGCTATTCATATGTGATGAATATTTTCTTGTTGATACAAAGTCAAAGTTTATGGGCTGTTAAGTCCCATTAATAAAAATATATATATATACATAATCAATCAAGTTGTTGTCTTTGAATAGCTTTGCTTAGTTACACTGACATTCTGTGACTGTTCTTCCTTCCTTTGTGGGGTTCACCAGAGCTTTGTGTACATTATATAGCCCAAACCTGAATGCTCTGCTATACCAAATTGTGAGAAAACGGAAAATCCAGAAAAAAGTATTTCCTATATTTTAAATACAAAATACATGTATTGTATTTTGTAACATTTTCTGGCACCAGTATTTTGTATTTTATTTTAATACATTTATTTGAGGGGTATTTTGTATCTTTTGATGTATTTTTGCCCATCTCTGTCTACTGGGTAGATGTGAGTGTACAGAAGACATGTGGGCAGAAACGTACTCTGGCAGACATCAACACTTTCCTGGACAAATTCTGTTTCATTGTAAAACATTTACGAGACTGAAACACAAAACTATGAGAGAGAAGCCAACTCACTTAACTGCATTACTCTTTTCAACAGTGTTACTTGTACTGTGCAATGACAATACATGTGATCTAATTCTGAGGTTCAGCTTTTACCCTGAACATACACATCATTTAACACGATGTCTACAAAGGACCACGAACAGGAAGTTCAACTGTTATGTAACCGGATCTTGACCCGAACACATATCAAACATAGAGCACATACAGCTATACGATAAACCCAGCGGTCAGTTGTCACCTGCACTGCCTAAAACAAACCAGAGGTCGTCACACAGTAATGGAGTGCATTAGCGTCGGGTCGATTTCCAGTTTTGCCGGTCTCGTCCGGTGTACGAGCTTAAACCGGTTTGATTTCATACAAACCGGCTGAACTGTCAAGCTGCTACTCAAAGGACAACATTTTGACACAGTCCAAAGCCTAGAGCATTTATATGTTGATATCAATATTGTAAAGCTTCCATTCAAACCACTGGCAGTTAGTTCGGTAACATATAAAAGCCGAGTAGGCGGGATAATGCCAGAGCTGGTGTCAGTGTCAAACTAAGCTTGCAGGGCTGTGGCTATTTCCTGGAGGCATTACATAAAGAGCAGTACAGTCTATTCTTCCTCCGTCACTACAGAGGATGTTTTTCAGTAGCTCATCCAAGTGACGGAACAAATGTGCTTCATATAAAATTATTTCATGAACTGTGAACTGTATTTTTGCACAGAGAGTCCACCATCACTTACAGTGGCTGTACATTAGGAAGGGATCTCTTAATGTTCAGCGTGAACATGAGGAGTGATTACAGCCTGGTAAACGTTTCAATGTTCACATGAGAATGTGAGAGATTGTGACCCTATCCTTTGAGTATCTGTTACCACATTGAATATGAATGCATGTGTACTCAATGTGCTTGTAAAAACAGTAGCAACACAAAGCAAAACAACTATAAATAATTTGAGGGTTCACTCACTTACGGTACCGGCTTTTTCTGGAGCCTTCAACCGCATCTCACAGCCTTCCTCGGCGGACGGAGTTTGCTCAGTTGCCATGGAGACATGGTTCAGTTGTCAACACATGATCCGATATCCACAATAAGAAAATAAGATGCTGAATAAACTTCCTCACCTGTGATATCAGTCAACTTAGACACACACACACTCACACACACACACACACGCACGCACGCACGCACGCACGCACGCACGCACGCACGCACACACTCACTCACTCACAGTGTGTTAGGACTGTGTGTACATCCCAATTCTTCTATTCAATTTGTGTGTTTATATGTCTGCATCTGCTGTTTGTGGGTGTCCAAGTGAGTGTGTGTGTGTGTGTGTGTGTGCCTAAGTGAATGTGTCCACGTGCCTTGTGTGT
>JACSYO010000412.1:1492500-1555000 GCA_016806645.1 Ophiodon elongatus
TCTGTGCAGGCCCAGCGTATCCCAAGCTAAACAAGAAGAAGAAAAACTAAACTAAATAAACTGTCCTTAAAAACTGTTTTTCACTGGCACCACATATGGGAGAGACATCATGAATTGTCAAGAATGAATGTTACAAAAATTATTCAGACGTTTTTCAGATGTTGAAAGGTTTGGTTAAGTTTGGGCACAAAAAACGTTGTGGTAACGTTCAGGGAAAGATTCCTGTCATGATTAAAAGAAACAAATGTTCACTGTTGGTAAAATACGGGATGCAATCAGGCGGCTCTCCTATCAAAGCTACATGCTTTGCTGATTTGATCATCCACCTTAGCCTTCTTCCATCTTCCCTTCTGAGACAGTCGAGTCATAATAACACAGCCTCAAGAGGTTCTCATCTGATTATACTAAACACAAGTGAGGCATTTGATCTTTTTTCTTTGAGAGAACAGTCTCAAAGCTTTTTGTGTTTGATTTGGATCTTGTACAATTCACTCGATGTGGCTGTTAATTCCTCCAAAAATCGAACTGAACGATTGATAACTGACACGTAATTTGTTTGATTTAACGTAAATGCAAGCCTCTGTATATTTCATCAGTTTCATCCAAAATGTCACTTCTCAGATTCGTGTCATGATTATGTGTTGAGCACAGCTAGTTACTGGCGCTTCCTTTTCTTTTATCAAAGAGAATAAGAACAGCCTAGTTCACTGGAAGGAAACAGGAGCTCTGGTTCAGAGTGACCACAGGAGCAGCTTGTTATTGGGAACTTTGAATAGGATTCGAGTTATTCTGATTCTTAAAGAAATTCTTCACCCCATAAATGATCATTTGTATGCATCTTCGCTAAAACCTTACTATTTAAAACACTTCTGCATAAACAAACTCACGCTTGCGCAGGTTAAAGTGGTTTGAAAAGTAAGGTTTTTAGAGAAGATGCATTTGTTTTGGAAGTAGTGAGTGTATGATTGGACAACTGAGACGAAGCCAACTCTTGATGTGGACTTGATGAATTGTGGATTTGGACAGACCCCCTCCTCCCCCCCGACACTTGCAGACTTCTCTTGAACATGATGAACCTGGTGGATCAACCCACTGAGTTCTAACCTCTCAACTGGGCCCATTTCAGCATCACGGTAAGCTCTCTGCATCCTTCTCCATCTCCATGCGCTTGATTTGACATCATGGTAGTTTCTCTCTGCTTTTCGTTCGGCCATCACTCTAACAGATAAAGGCAGCGATGTTACATAAGCCCCATTTGAACGGGATTAACATTACAGGGGGAGGTGGATAATAAAATATTCACCGTGCTCCTCTGTAATTTAACTCATCGTTCCAGACGACATTCGTGAAATTACAGGACGTGATCTGAAGTAGATGTAGACGTTCAGCAGGACAAAGCCAGACGTCTCTGCGGGGTCTTGCCCTCTTGATCGGCTTACATGTTTCTGTCGTCACATTGGTCAATAGTTTTCCAAACACACAGGTCATGAGAGATAATATATGTCCTGTACAAATGGTCAATCTGGTGATTTGGGGTCGTATTATTTTTGTTGTTGTAAGGTTTTTAGTTTTCTTCACCAGTTTTTTCTGCGTCTTTCTTGGTTGAGAATTACGGAGGCTTCGTCGGCCATTACGAATGAAAGTTTTGGCAACAGTTTTGGTACAAACAAGCATGGAGACCCATTTTCACCGGAGCAAGAGGTCTTTGTGAGTATTGTACAAACATAAATAGGCCTATATAATCCTATAATATTTACAATATTAAATATTAATAAGACATTGTATAATATTTGTTATATAAGCTAATATTACGCAGAGCCTTGACATCATACTAGGGGGACAATGTCAATAGTCTTTTAATTTAATTTTCTGTACTTAAGTTTGTTATTTATTTTATATCCATTTTAAACAATTATGTTTAAACTTGACCTATTGACCTCTCGGCCCATTGGCATTGTTAAAATCATTAACTTTTAAAGTTCAAGTTATTCAGCTATTCAATCAAGAAAAAGTGTACCTCTGGCAGAAAATACTAAATTCTATAGTTTCTAAACTTGAGGTCATATAAGATATGATGGTCTCCACCGCTGTCAACAAAATACACACAATCTGGTCTGAAAAAATAGAAAAATTGTTTAAAAAAATATATTTTTATTACTGCTCTGCTAATCATTGTAACAGAGTAGACGTCAGCGTTTCTGAATAGAACATCTTTTCTTCTTTGTCGTCCACCTTCAAACCAAACAACTGAGGTACGTCACTCCCTCACCCTCGGACCTCACCGTCACACGGGCCTCAAGCCCTAAGTTGAATCCTGCAGCTAAATCCTGAGCTCGGGGTTCAAGAAGCTGAAGCGGCGCTGAGCTGCAGGGTCTCGGGAGCTCAGTTGTTTGTCCCTCAGCTCCGGCTGCACCTCATGAATAAGTCGGATGCTGTATACCCGCCTCACATCGATTGCTGGCCCCACAAACGATCACAGTGTGTAGCATAATTGATCGCGTCCGTA
The DNA here is from genome assembly GCA_016806645.1 of Ophiodon elongatus. Classification (NCBI taxonomy): domain Eukaryota; kingdom Metazoa; phylum Chordata; class Actinopteri; order Perciformes; family Hexagrammidae; genus Ophiodon; species Ophiodon elongatus. The sequence continues at coordinate 1,495,007 of JACSYO010000412.1, forward strand.
ATCCATATTTCAAAGGAGGCTGCGGTGCTTCACACAACTGCTTTGCTGGAGTTTGAACGTGTGAATATTTCAGTGTACGAACTAACTGGTCAGAAAGAGACAAACAGCACAATGTCCAGATTGGTGAATCCTGATTGCTTCAATGAAACGTGATGTTTAAGAGCTGTAGAGCTGCTGATCTGACTCAATTAAATTAACCCTGATTGTGAAAGAAATGTGTAAAGACCTAGAAATAGTTTGCAGGAGGAATCCCAGGATTCGGGCAGATTAGAAAGAGTCAGTCCTGGACCACTCCTGGAGTTTGTTTGTAAAGATTCTACAAAATGTGACAAATTCCTTTGTTTGTCCGTCTATTGAGACTTATTGTTTGAACCCACAAAACTATATTTTAGGTTCTCGGAGAGATTCCCAAGTTTAGTAATCTGAATGCCTTACCACGTAGCTTAACCCTAAATTACACTGCAGTATTGATGTTTGTCTGTTAATTTCGTCAAGCGTCACTGAGTGACAAGCTAATGGGACTGCAGGCTGTAACATTTTACATTACATTACATTTATCCAAAGCGACTTACAATAAGTGCATTCAACCATGAGAGTTCAAACCCAGAACAACAAGAATCAAGAAAGTACAATTCCTCAAGAAAGCCAAACTACCAAGTGCTATGAATATGTGACATTTAAGTGCTACTAAAGTACTACGATATATATATATATGTACACATACATTTATTTATTTATTTTATTCCATGTATAGTCGGAAGAGATGTGTTTTTAGTTTGCGGCGGAAGATGTAGAGACTGTCTGCTGTGCTGATGTCATTGGGGAGCTCATTCCACCATTTAGGAGCCAGGACAGCGAACAAAGTCAGCAAGTCAAAACGCTTTTCACATAACTTCTGAGATGGTTCGGTGTCATTATCTGTTTAGCTTAGCTCACTACTTTCTATATTTTGTGAAAGCGAAGAGAACAATAGCCTACAGCAGCCTTTAGTGTCAACAAGTCATTTAATGACATGAGTTTGATGGAAAGAGAATTTATGGAACACCCCACACATTTCAGGGCCTATTGTTGTCATACAAAATAATAATGCTTAGTTTGAACACATGATTAAAGATTGAGTTTGAGAGATTGAGTACCTGTCTTTATGGTTCTGTGTTTATATCTCTTTTCTGTCTTTATGGTTCTGTTTCTATCTCTGTTCTATTTGTGGTGTTTTTAGGGTTCTGTGTTTGTACTTCTGCTCTGTTGTTATGGTTCTGTTTCTATCTTTGTTCTTTTATTTAGGTTTTTAGGGTTCTGTGTTTCTATCTCTGTTCTGTTTTTGTGGTTCTGTGTTTGTGTCTCTGTTCTTTTTTTCATATTTTAAGGGTTCTGTGTTTGTATCTCTGTTCTGTTTCGATCGTTCTGTTTCTATCTCTCTGTTTTCCAGCAGAGCGGCTCTGTCTCTGTCTCCGCCCCTCTGTCTCCGCTAGGCTGAACTCTATTTCAACTGTAACTTGAACCCTGGATGAACTTTGTTCAACTGACCCATTAATCCACTTGGGGTGTAAAGCGGGCTGAACGGTGGCCCACGAGGAACACCTCGAGTCGGTTCAGAGTCAACAGCAGCAGAAACACCAGCTAATCACAGAACATGTGCATGTCAGGCAACTGCACACAGAGAGAGAGCAAATTGCATAAGAATTAGAGGAATGGGCAGAGAGCTGCAGAATAACAATAGTTGAACGAACAGCTAATACACACAAGAGCTCATTCAAAATCTGACAAACTGTAATTGTATTTTACTTGTTTCTCGTACAAAATAATACCACTTGAAAAGTTATTCATATTTCTTTCTTAAATATCAGTGAATGAATATTAGGGATGATTTCAGAAAAGCAACTTGTATTAATAATCACTGCAATCCAATTAAAGATGACCTTGTTGGAAAAACCACTAGCAGGAATGTTGGAAATTCTTTTTATCACTTTATATGTATAATTAATGTATATATTTATATCTAAATATTTATGGTTGAGTCAGCAACTGTATATATAATTTATCTTTTTGTAAAATGTTATAAGTTTTTGACATTTTGTGCAAGGCTGAATGAACAGCCAGGAGGCAAACAGAGGGTAACGTGTGTGTGTGTCTGTGTGTGTGTGTGTGTGTGTGTGTGTGTCTGTCTGTGTGTGTGTGTGTGTGTGTGTGTGTGTCTGTGTGTGTGTGTTTTAATCTTCCACCTCGTTAACTGGACGATGTGGTGTGAAATATGTGTCAGGACACACAAACACAAAATGATAGTTTGGTAAATATCTACAGCTGGATAATGAATCCCTGAGTCACTGCATTGTATGGATTGAACAAAAGAAGATGCATCGGTTTTTTTAACAGCAAGGCTAATTGCTTCCAGGCTTTCTGCTAAGCTAGGCTAACCACATCCTGACTCCAGCTCCATATAGCTCAAAAAATAAAAATAAATAAAAAAGTATTCCCTTAATATGCCAGAGTTTCTTCTTAAAATAAACAGTTAGCTATGTTTCCACAACAATGGCCATGACCCTGGTAAGATTAACACGGCAGCAGGTTTCCTGTAGACATCTACCAGTGACCACATGCTGCCACATGCTGCATATTTCAAATCATAGTATACACTTTTTTTTAAATACATACATATGCATGCACAAAACAAACATTGAATGCATGTGCATAAACAAACAAACCCTCACACGCACTCACCATCCTGGCACGGCCAACCGCACACAAACTCACAAGCCCCCAATTTCATCACTGTTTTTCCAATGTAGGTCAGTGTGTGAGCATCCCAAACACAGCAGAGAGACAGAGAGAAGGGGGAGGAGAAGGAGGGATGGAGAAGGAGGGAGGGAGGCGGAGGAAAGTAAAACATCCCATAATGAATCAACCGAATGTTTTGATTTGTAATGGACGCTTTGTTGTCTCTGTGCCTCGTGGCAACATGGTTGCTCTGACGCTGTGCCAACCAGGCCTGCCTTCCTCCTCCTCCTCCTCCTCCTTTTTGCCCTAATCTCCCCCTCCTCATTCTCTCAATGACGAGTGTGTATGTGTTTCCTTGCACTGTAGTGTGTGTGTGTGTATGTGGTAGAGCCTTGCGGGGGTTGCATGTATGCGTGTACTTGTACATATATATTCCGTGTAGCTATGTGTGTTGTTGTATGGGAGGAGCAGTGTCTGTCTGTGTGTGTGTGTATGTGTGTGTGTGTGTGTGTGTTCAGTGGTTTTACTCCAACGCCCGGTGCTATTAATAGCTGTGAACTTTGGATGACCCCGAAGCTGCTGGCGAGTCAGCCTGATTTAGTTTGGCGTCTCTCGGTGTAACGGCTCAGACTGTAATAATATCGCCAACATGGAGGACCAGGACCCATTTCCTCCCTGCACTGTACACTCCAGAGGGAGTTACTGCGGTACAGTACGACCGCTTCGCTCTTAACATGCTTTGACAGGAAGTAAGTCCCCATCCACTGTCCTCCTTTCTCCACTGAGACTCCCTCCTCCTCCTCCTTCTAAAACAGTTTATTTTAAACTTTAAAACATTTCGAGCTGGATCATGTCAAGCCCATAAGCGAATATGATACTGTTCGCCGATGATGCTGTCATATCTGTCACAGCTTGTTTAAAATTTGGCGGATGACAGACCAGCATAGGTACCTGAAAAGGAAACAAAATCAGATTGAGAGGTATTTTTCAAATAGAGAGCGTCCTGGAAATCCAGTTGGTGACGACAGCCACGGCTTCGACCGGGCAAACTTCAAAACTGCGATGACAGAGGTCAATCAAAGACCCGGCACAGAAGTCAAAGATATGGTTGTGGAGTTGGGGCGTCAGCTCATGCTTGAAAAACCACATTGCTGATGCTTCATACTGACTGACAGGCTGTCAGATCCCATCATAGTTTCCAACAAACTATTGATGAATTACTTGACATAGATTTCCTGGTTCACGAAACAGTGAACAGGCCTCTGAATCCTTAGAACAATACTCCTGATTTCTATGATTTTGTGAATACACATACCAGACTTATGATCAGAATAAAACTCTTCATCATGTTTTGCAGATACGTGTTTAATTAAAAACATAATTGAGATCTCATAAAACGTGATAAGTGAAACTCATCTACTGTCAGCTGTAACACTTCATTCAAACTCAAAAACAAGCAGAGATGACTGCAGGCAATTGGCACAAATTCGTCGAATAAGACTTGTCATACAATCTTGCCAATAACTAAATTAAACTCACTAAGCTGTCTGCCCACTGCAGCTGAGTTGTGGAGAGGTGCAGTGTGTCTGATGGTAGTTCTGTTAGCTGTTAGCGGTTAGCCAAACACACTATACAAAACATTAAAAGTGAGCCAACTAACAACCGGTGATGTACGCAACTACTGAGATGTAAAACGTTGTGAAAACACACTTCATTCAAACTCAAAAACAAGCGGTACTCTATGCAAGCAATCGCCGCGAAGTCTTGGTACAGTCTTCATACAATCTTGCCAAAAACTAAATTAAACTCACCGAGCTGTTTACCTGCATAGCAGCGGCTGAGTTGCTACAGCAGTGTGTATATTGGTAGGTCCATCAGCTGTTAGCCAAACACACCGCCCATTCCGTTGGCGCAGAGTAGCGGTTTGGGGGGAGGGTCGGAGATGCCCTCAGCTGTGTTATCACTACTATCTCCTACCGGTCAAGGGCCGCCTAAAAGTAGTGAATTAGGAGTCAGCAGGCAGTCAAAGGAAGTATAAAACAGGCAATAAAAGGTGTTTTGAGAAAGTGTGAGTCACAGCAACAACAAGAGGTCCTTGAGCATGCAGCCATAACTGGGCACCCAAAATATTATGCAGTTTGCTGGAGCAGGATGCAAGATTAGCAGTGGACAGACAGATAGGTGCACACTCACTCACTCACTCACTCACTCATTTACTCATAGATGCATGTGCATACACACACGACCAATCGCATGATCTTCCTTGCGTAGATATTTATAAAAACATTACTTTAAGCCAAATAAATGAACACATATCCATCTTCAGGCTGTACGTTCTACTGAATATGATGTGCATGTAGTTTGTTTGACGATTTCATACGAGCTTACAAAACATATCCAGGCTGCAAATACTTAAAGAACCAGCTGGTCTCAGTGTTAACTGAATCTGTAATCCTGGCAGTGTTAATACCTCGCTCTTCCCATTTAGCTCGCCTTACACGTGTAGCCCTCAATGTACATATGTGCGTGGGTGGTTGTGACATCATTATTTTATACTAGGGTTATTATTATTTTAATATTGAGATTAATTATTTATCGACATTACACAACACACGCACATATAAGGAAGGCCTTACTGGTTTTAAGACCTTTACCGCCCAAATTTGAATTAAAAATCTGTAAAACTGAAACCTATATCTTATGTGTGTTATTTCTCATGTGAATTATTGCAGACCTTAATGCAGCCATAAAGCTGGAAAGTTTATCACCTGATACTGGAGCGACAGAATCACTGACAGATCTACTTTCTAGATCTACTTTCTGAACCCAGTTTCCACTTGGTATTAATATCACAAATTCCACTACGTCTTCGATTGTTTTGATCCAGCCTGCCTGTTTTCTCGAACTCTCCTGTCATTTCAAGTCCTGCCACTCACATCCTGTCATCACTCATTCCTCTCACCTGGTCTTCCACGCCCATGTCACCTGCAGCCCATTCCCTCATTAGTCCCTCACTACTTAGATCCATTCACTTGCACTTGATCCCTGACAGATTGTGGGTGTTGTGTGTTACAGCCAAGCTCTTCAGCGTTATCCTTGTTACTATATCTGATGTGCCTGTTCCGACCCTGCCTGCCCCTTTTTGGATTTGTTTGCCTTAATTAAGTGACTAATCTCCCGGTTTAGACCCTACCTGACAACTAAGTAAATTGAACTATCCTTGTGTCTTTATCTCTGTGTCGTACTTTTTGGTTCCAGTGCGCCGGAACTAGTAATCACAATGAACATGTGATCTGGATATCTTATCTGGATCACAAACAACACGTGTTAATGCAGGTATGTACACGCAGAATGAGAGATGAGATTAGATGGACCAGACGTTGTGATCAGCAGTTGATGCATTTGAAAAACCCGCAAATGATACACAAACTAGCCCAAATTATCACAACCTGCACAAAACTCCCTCTACCTGACAATTAAATAAAAAGTAGCCTCCCAATGTGGCCACACTTGTTTGGACACTTTCATTGTCAAGTTCAAAGATCCCTTCGGTCTGCCTCAAGCTGTCATGTGACCAACAGAAGAAGCTAACACTAGAGCCAGCACGGTTCTCCACTGCAATTACCTTCTGACAGCAAAGGTAACATTAGCATCAAACCGAGAAGTAGCCGACTTTCTCAATCTGTTATATAACCCTCGCCTTGGACATCATAGGTGTATATTATTATGCTGTTATTGACAACAAATCCCAAACACCAAAACCAACACTGAATGTATCTACTAACAAGTATAATTTGTGAACCAAAGCCTAATATATAATCTTGCTCTGTGCCATAGATCTCCATAGCTGTCCAGAAACTATTAAAACATAACAATGAACATCACCTTCGTTACCATGAACACACACACTGTAGTTCATTTTGACTTAATCCCACACACACCGTCCTGCTGCCAAAAATACTCACTAGAGCATCAAATGTAGATTAATCCGCTGCTGAAAATAGTGACCAAGAAATGTACTATTTTTTTATTGTGTGTTTGAAAAATTTGGAAATTACTAAGAACTTTTTTTTAAACAATGAAACTATATATATTTGTGAGGAGTTCTTAAAATGATGGGCTTGGAGCGAGTCAGGTAAAGTAAATTGAACTGTACTAGCGTTGTTCCAAGTAAAACTCATGAGAAGTGATGCTTCTCAAAAAGTATGTGTTCTGATTTAGCTATCATGAAATCTTATTGTGGTTATTTGGCAAAAAAAAATAAAAAGATAAATAAATAGGAACGCAACAGTTTGATGATGTAACATCATAATCCCCATCATGCGGCTGCAGCTTTGGACACAAGCAAGAAGAACGAGAGAAATGCTAAGAAGTGTGTAAAACACCAAGAATGAAGCTGATAGTTTAGTGACTCAAACACCAATCTGAAAAGGAGAGCACCTGGAGCTTTAAATGTCCTTCCTCCAGTCGTCTCTCCTTGATGGCTAAATCGGATTTAACAGGTGAAATCGATAAGAGATCAGACCTTCAACGTGATTCGCCTCTTCCTAGAAAACAGCAGTTGGTCCTGAAGTTTGGATCGCTTGCTTATAGGCTACGAGAGGGAGTACTGTAAAAAGAAAGCTGGGAGGTTATGTCAGGTTTTCTGTCGCCCTCCTCAGTGGAGCGCTCATGACAGCGGGCGAGTGAACGAGGAGTCAGCCAAGTTCATGTTTTGTGAGACCAGACTCATGATAATCTAACTCTTAAAAGCTGTTCATAAATACTTTTGCTGTTTTGGCAACAGTTCTGTAATCTGTGCAGCTGGTGGCGAGCTCGGCCAGCGGAAAAACTGACACCGACACTGAAACTGTCTGACCGAGGAGATGAAGCAGGGAAACAGCACACAGGAGAAGCAGAGCTGTGGAAAGTTCTTCTGTCACAACAGGATTGCATGAACTTAAGAAACCATTTGATTTCTTAACCACCAGGAGGTCCATCGTTACAAGAGCACGTTGTAGCTTCTCCATAGGTAGCTCTCCCACCTGTCCCAAAGACACACAGGTTACTAACATGTACAACAAAGAAAAGCAGCGAATCTTTACATTTTAGAGGCTGAAACAAGCGAATGTTTGGCACCTGCCCACAAAACTAGTGACCTCAGCTCAGCCTCAGCTGTGCTTTGTGTGTTTGGTATCAATTAGTAACTGTGAACGTTCAGACGCCCTGCATGATAAAAACACAGTTGCCTCATTCAGTTGAATGGAGGTAGTCTTGCGCCGAAGCATGCGACACTGTCGCCCGACAAAAAAAAAAGTTGATCCCGGCTCAGTTGGCGACACAGCGTCATCAAGCCGTTGTTGACAAAATGTTCTGATGGATTACTTTTTAACGTTGTACATCATTTCCGAGTGCTAATAACATTTACTCAGTTCATCCAGATTATCTAAACCTCTTCATTTGGATGTTAGAACTGAAAGTGAGAGCGTCTGACATGTCACTAATAATCCCTCACTGCTCACGGAAGACTCAAAATGTACTGTTTTGAAATCACTGTGTGCGTGTGTGTGAGTTTGTGTCTTCATGCTTGTGAACGCAGCCCAAACAGAGCCTTTGTTGAAGGTTCAGATCCAGTTAAACAGAAATACCATCTGGTACAAAAACACAGCAGAGATTTAATACGGCAGATTGGAGGAGGAAGTGTGTGTGTGTGTGTACGTGCGGGTGTATGTGTAATCTGGATTTCAGCTCTGTTGTCATACAAAATCTGCAGAGAGTGTAAACAAATGATCACAGAGCTCAGTGTGTGTCACTGAATGCAGCTTGTAAATGTCTGTTATCTCAAAAATCCAAAATTAATATTTACATGTAGATTTTTACAATAATATGAGACATGAATAATAAGAAATAGCAAATTGTCTGAGTGGAGAAGCTTTTTTTGTTGATCAACTAATTAATTGACTGCCTGATCCTTTCAAATGGTGTTGTTGTTTTACAAGCCCAGCTGTGTCTTCTATTCTGCATTAGAGGTTAAAACTATAATTTATAAGATAAATAAGTAGAGATCATTTGGACCTTCTACGTTTTATAGAATATTTAGAGCTGTGATTACTCTCTAAACTGTATTTTTAAAGGTTAAACTTTCTTAAAAAACTGTTTTACTTAAGGATAAAGAGTTCTGCCATGCTTTCTTTTCTTTTTTTTTTAAATAACAGCTTCCTGGACTCCCAAAACTCCAGGGGACCAGGGAGCGACACGCTTACTGTGTCAACTGGTCAACAGACTCGATGACCTTCAGATAGGTCCGACTTTATTACCTGATCATTAGGACCACTCGACAAACTTCGGTGCTGAGAAATGAAGCCTAAGCCGAAGTGCCAAAAGCTGCAGTTCATCAAGGACCAGTTGAGGCTCCAAGAGCGAGTCCCTCCCCGTGGACCCCCATCTTATGACAATGCCCAACTTTACAGCAGAAATAAGCATACAGCCTGCTGCAAAAAATGGGTTTGTTCTCAATAGCCATGAAAATAACTCTTCAGCTACTAGTGCATTTAAAAACCTTTGGGACCTAATGATTGAAATGAGGGCTGTTCAAGTTTATGTTGATTTACCTCAAAGAATATTATCAGCCTGTACAGAAGTCTCTTTCCCAATGTAAGGCCACGGGAGAAGGTACTTTTTGGGCCCCGTGGCATCACGTGACGGACCAGGAAGTTGGGATTCAACCATTTGGCCACTATAAAATGAGCTTCAAAGCCCGGCGCGGCTCTTAAGAAACCTATGGGTGACATCACGGAGACTATGTCCATATTTCATACAATTTATGATTAAGACCTGTTTTTAGGCCATTTAAGTCTGTGGCTTGGGCTATATGTAATATTTCTAAATGAATGACGAACATCATATATGGCGCCCGTAGAGAAACTGTACACTGTGCACAGTGTGTGAGGACAGAGGGGGATTAATAGGGGCTCAGCAGATCCATGTTGAGAGATGGAAGTAGCCTATGAAATATTATATTACTGTATGACAACAGAACTAAATGCTGAAATACATTAATTATTAACACGAAACACAATCAGTGGCAGAATTAGGCCTCAGTAGAAGCACAACACCACTTGTAGCCGACACACACACACACACACACACACACACACACACACACACACACACACACACACACACACACACACACACACACACACACACATAAAAGTCACCACTAACCGGCCATTTGCTGCTCTATTTTCTGAAGATGGCACAAGAATCCAAATGTTTTCTCCGCTTTTACAGGCTTTTTGAGTATCATGCTCTCTCCACTCTAAACACCTGCAATCACCTGCTGTTAGCCAAGCTTGCTCCCCAGTGGCAGTGCTCTATTTTGGGTCACTCAACGCGCTCGGGCAGAGCTGGAGCCTTTGTTACCTGTCGGGGGGAAATAATAGTGATTATAATGTGCATTAAAGTAAAAAAAGCGGTGGCACTGATTTTACAAGCGGGCAACATGAAGCACGTGGTGCTGATGAGGGCCCTGCGGCCTCTACTTCAGCGTTTTATTTTTTAAATTTCAAGGTTTAATATTCACGCACTCATTTCATGCACTGGAAAACGTTTTTTTCTGCGTTTAAGGGAATTATTATTATTATTATTATAATTATATTTTATAACATTATTAGCAATCTGATAACACACACAGCAGTCAGAAAATAAGAAAATAAAAGGCTTATATGGTCTGCAGTACTGACTGCTACCGAAAGGAGGCACTCTGGTTACAGCGTCTGACCTGCCGCCTCTGGGCTCTGTGCGTGTGTGTGTGTGTGTGTGTGTGTGTGTGTGTGTTTCCAGAATGATTTTTATTAGTAGACAATAGCGGCGCGCTCAGTGCTTCACCCCTCCTCCTCCTCTCTCCCTTACCCATAACCATACACATGAGCGCACATCGACCGTGCACGCGCTGTGTTTGCCGACATGAATTCAAACTATTACTGTCGTTGAGAAAACAAAGCCGAGGAGGCTGACTGCCCTCGCCGCCTGTGCGCTTTTACGCACATGCACAGGCACGCACACACAGACGTGCGCTTTTACGCACAAGCTCGGAATGGGATTTTACACACACATGCACAGAGAGGAGAGTGCACGACGCACGGTACAATTACATGAACGAATTTAGGGTGAGGTGCACGCGCGTAAATACCAAAAGAGACAGATTAAAGAGAGCAGACACAAATGACAGGTTTGCGTTGTTGGAGACATTAAAGGTCGACACAGTCTCCCTTTGGAGACGGAAGGACGGAGAGGAAGAAGCAGAAAAGAGGATTTGTTGACAAAATCACCAACTTGGAGAAGCTCCTCCTCTCCGTGATGTAGCCGCGAGTCGGAACCTCCTTAATTACTAATTTCTCTACATCCAAGCCACGCTCTCTCTCTCTCTCTCTCTCTCTCTCTCTCTCTCTCTCTCTCTCTCTCTCTCTCTCTGTCTCTATTCTCTCTCTCCACTCCTCCATCCATGCATCTCTCATCCTGACCCTCCTTTCTCTCTCCTCTCTGTCTCTCTTTCGTTTCCAGCCCGGATAACGGAGGTGGACGAGCTTGGAGTTGTTGTTATTTTTTTTATTATTATTATTTATTCCTCGTTTTTGGGAGACCCGCCACCGGGCATGGAGGATGTAAAAGACCCGCCGACCGTCCACCGGTCCTCCTCCTTCAGTATCAAGAGCCTCCTGCTTCCCTCCAAGTGCGAGAGACCGGACCCCGTTGTTACTGCTGCCGCCGCCGCGGTCGTTGGCATCCCCGGGACCTTCTCTCCAACCCCGGGCTCCGACTCTGAGAAGTCGCTGGACCCACCGGAGGTCGACTCCACGGCTGCGGCTTTGGACCCGGAGAAGCCGTCCAAGGAGGAGCAGGGGGAAGAGGGGGAGGAAGGCGGAGGGGGAGGCGGAGGAGGGGACGGAGCCAAGGCCACACCGGAGCAGAATACTAACGGCAATAATAGCGGGAAAAACGGGAAATATGACAAGCCTCCGTTCAGCTACAACGCCCTGATCATGATGGCCATCCGGCAGAGCCCCGAGAAGCGGCTCACGCTGAACGGCATTTATGAGTTCATCATGAAAAACTTCCCGTATTACCGGGAGCACAAGCAGGGCTGGCAGAACTCCATCCGGCACAACCTGAGCCTCAATAAGTGCTTCGTTAAGGTGCCCAGGCACTACGACGACCCGGGCAAGGGGAACTACTGGATGCTGGACCCGAGCAGCGACGATGTTTTCATCGGAGGGACAACCGGGAAGCTCCGCAGACGCTCCGCCACCTCCCGAGGCAAGCTGGCGATGAAGCGCGGGCTGCGCTTCGCTCCTCTGGGCTTGGGGATTAACGAGCGGGCGAACAACCCGCTCTACTGGCAGATCTCTCCCTTTCTCTCCCTGCACCATCACCACCACCACCACCCGCACTACAACGGATCCTCGCCCGGGTTTTTGAACCAGGCGGCCGGCTACGGTTCGCTGCTGCCTGCAGTGGAGCAGCTGAGCAACGGGGACCTGGGGCGCTCCATCCTCGGCGGGTCGGCCGCCGGGGCGCTGGGCTTGACGAACAGTTACGGGATGAGCACGTCGCCGGTCGGGCTGCTCTCCGGACAGACTGCCGGGTATTTTGTCTCAGGGACCCAACATGGAGCGGCCCAGGGGCCGCCGGGAGGAGGTCCGCCTCCTCATCCGTCGCATCTCCAGCAGAGCGCACCGGGTTTTTGCGGCTTGGCGACCAGCAGCTCCTCGCAGTCCCTGCTGTCGGACTCCCTCAGAAATAGCTCCCTACCGGCCTTCTCCCCGGGCGTGTCCGCGGGGTTCCCCGGGGTGCTGTCCCATCAAAAGAGGTTGACTCCAAACGCTTTCCTAAACTGAAATCCCCCCTCCTCCCCCATCACCATCACTTCAAAGTGGATGGCACCGGGACGAGGACGCACAAAAGACGTCATGATAAGGGCAAATAATAAGTGGTAAATATCAATTATTGAACGCAAAAAAATATATATGAAGTGAACTTTTTAGGCCATATTCCGCCCCGAAGAGCAATGGGTTTATTTTGAAGGATTTCTTTTCCCCGCAATTGTTTGAAAAAGGGACAAACTTTTGTTACCCGCGGGTTGTACAACTGTAAACTAGACTTGCCAAAGGTAACGCTTTAAGTATATTTCAAGCTATTTATATCTTGTACAAAGATTTTCAGTACTTTCTTTGAGTCTTTTATTTATGTTTTGTATTTATTGTACAATGTATTTAAATTCTATTTGTCAGTGTATACTTATCAGTATTGAGGAAAAGGGGGCGGGAGGGGGTGATTTAAGACATACAGGGTTAATAATTATTTATGAATTTTGAGACAATCAAGGAGAAAAAAAGACAATCAAAACTTTTTCATTTCTCTTTTTTGGGAGGAAAAACTTTTGAATAAGTAAATAATGATAAATAAAGCCTTAAAATCAGCAGAAACAATCAGGGGTTTTGAGAGGAAACATAAGCCTACAAATCATATCTCTACTCAGGTTTGACCCCGGACAGGCCTAATAATAATAATAATAATAATAATAATCACATGAATATTAAAATAAACCTGCTCTGTGAAGAGTTTCCTTCCAAAATAATGATATCCAAAAATAAAACAAACTTTATCCAATATGGCATAACTAGTTAAGCTAATATCCTTACTGCTGCCTTTCAGTGCTGGAAATTACATTTTTGACTTGAACCTCCCCTTTAAGTAAATCAAGAAATACATGGATATACATGTTTTTGGAATAAAACTCTTCATATTGAAAATTATGCAAAACAACGCAGCTGTTACACGAGTTTTTGTATGTTTTCTGTTTATCATCAAATCCCAGATTGGCCTCTTCACTTCGGTTGATTTTTGGTTTGATTAGACCCGTGTGTGTGTGTGTGTGTGTGTGTGTGTGTGTGTGTGTGCGTGTGCGTGTGCGTGTGCGTGTGTGTGTGTGTGTGTGTGTGTGTGTGTGTGTACAGGCCTGTATGAGCGTAAAACCTCCTGCGCATGTGCGCTCAGGGCCGCCATACAAACAATTTCATTAATAACAAAAACACCAACACTCCATGCAGCTCCAACAGCTCCATTCCGTTTTAAACGACCCGCTGACCTGCTCCTATTTCCGGGGGAAATTTTAAAGTGACCGATGGACGCCTCTGCACAGCTTTTTCTGGGAGGAAACAAACAAACACACACACACACACACACACACACACACACACGCACACGTACACACACGCACACACGCACACACGCACACACACGTACAGCTGGTGTCAGGCGAAAAGCTTGTATCTCCAAAATCTCTTCTTTTTTTTTTTTGCTGGAAACTATTAAAAAAAACACATAATTTAAATGAGCATGATGATTTATTCTTGACCTTGGGAATAGTAGCTTGACAAAATAATCTCCACTTCACCAGAGCTTTCGACACATCTCATGGCCTTCTTCCACAGACGTTTTAGCTTCATTTAATTTGAATGGAATTGAATGAAGGTGCATTTGGATTTATTTTGAGGGTTTTTATGAACCTGAGGAAGTGAAAAATGAGTCTCTCAACTTCACCCCACTTGGAGATACGAGGTTTTCAGCGAGCTGCAACGACAGACCGATATTATGCAACAAACGGCACACAAGCTTCAATGGCCTCTTGAACACGTGCATCAGCTGCCCTCAGCGGGGAGGGAAGGCTGCACCTGACAATCTGATACCGATACTAATGTTTCATGTACCGATATTAGTGATACCGAGGTTTTAGTGAAAAGACAACACGTGATTAAAAACTGAAAACAATATTTCTTTTCCTACACATTTTTGTTTCATTCATTATTTAAACTTAATTATTGTAACCTTATTTCAACATGTTGCAGGATTCATAAAGAGTCTGCTCTTGTTATATGTAGCCCAGAAATTAACTTTAAAAAAATTATATTACTTTACAAAAGAGCACCCAGATGTCTTTTCACCATAGCCATGTCCATTTGGAAGTACTGGTTATGTGAATCTGATTTTCATTTTTTATTTTTTCGGGCTCAAACTGATAACAATTATTTTATTCCTCAATAAATAATTCCTTTGCAATTATTATTTGGTGCAAGTTAGTCAGTATTTAATTACATGAATCACATGACACAAACTAGTAAAATAATAATAACTACAATTATTTGAATTTTAACAGGTGCATTGCTTTTTCTTAATCAGCATTATAGCCCATAGCTGATAAAATAAATAAAATAGATCTCTTTCTGACTGTTTACAAAGAAAATTCAAAACAAAACACAGAACCTTGTGACTGTATTACAAAACAATATCCTAATGTTCATGCTATTTTCTTTTATACGCAAACCGAATGAGCAGCGTTTGACTATCAAAGTATTGATCACTGTGGTATTGATCGGTTTCTCATCAGATCTCAGGTCAGTGCTGTCTGAGCTCTGAACAACAATTCGGATCAAATAAATGTTGCCTTATCAAAAATAAAGCAAACAAAAGCTCCAGTAGAGAAAATAAGGCTGCAGATAAGGTGGATTTATAAAACAGCTGTTTATGGCCAATATGATGCCTGTGTATCAATAAAATGTCTATGATATATAAACAGAAAATTGCAGAAATTAGGAAAAAGTGACACTGTTATGTGAATTATTACATTTAAAAGGGAATACAGACATTTAAAAAAAATTCTGGTCTAAGTTAGGCTAAAATCCGCTGGTCACTGCTGTCGATAATATTAAACTGCACTGTTGAATATATTGATTATTATTGAAATCACCATCAGTTTGGGGCCTTTTATTGCAAAAATAAATATAATCTTTTGACTGTAAACAACATGCATGTTGGATTTAATTTTAATTGATTTTAATTTGAGTTGTTGAAAAGGAATCCCTGTGTATGTTTCTGTTGATGTTTCAAACAGCTGAGCATGCAGACAGCAACCCGGAAGCTGCTTTCTCCCCATTTTTTATTATTATTTTTACAGTGCAAGACAGAAAAAAATTATATAACCTCTGAACAAAATAAAAGCCTCCTGAAGCCCAGACAGAGGTTGACCTTGACACACACACACACACACACACACACACACACACACACACACACACACACACACACACACACACACACACACACACACACACACATTTACAAGTTGCTAAACACATAGGAAAGCAAGATTTTTATTGGCAAAATAAAAAGCACAAAAAGTACCCTATTTAAATATTAAATTATAGAATTACTGAGACTGCATAAGACTGCAGAAGAAGAAACAGCGTTGATTGGCAGCAGGATGCAAACTGATCCAGGTTTTTTTTTTTTTTATTCCCACCATGTCACTGTTTTACATTTTGATTTTGTAAAAAAAAAATGTTTAAGGTTTTTATTTGATTTCTTTTGCACTTTTGTTGTTAGCGTTCACTTGTATGAAGTCTGTACTGTCTGTTTTCTTTGCTGTCCGTCTGTTTGTTTGTTTTTCAGAGAAACTAAACTTGATTAAAAAGGATGAAATAACCCGAAGCAGAGTTTCTGCCTGATGATGTGCAGACGAACGTAAAACATCACGTCTTGAAAATGTTATTAAAATTCCGCAAGGTGTGTAGAGAAGCCTGATATTTACTTTCTCTTCTTTTAAATAAGAGTATCTCACTTTTACAAACGGGGGAACCAGAACACATTTTTCCTCAGGGTGCTCTTAAGAGTTTTAAGACTTAATTTCACTTTAAATTTTTCTATAATTACAGAAATGACTGTTTGGGTAGTTTTAAACATTTGACTGTATTGTTTATTGTTTTCTCTATTGTTTGTATTTTTTAGTAGTTGCGTAAATGACCTGTTACTTACCATGTGACTTTATTAGGAGTGACTTTTACTACACAGGACTTTTGAAAATCACTTTTAGTGCCGGTAAAAACATTTGTTTAAAACGACCTTGAATAGTCTTTGAACAGTATAAGAGAGTTTTTAGTTGCTTCAGGACTAAATGGACTTATTTTCAGACATTTTTTATTTTCATCAGGACACTTTTCATGATTTGATTTGATTTTTAGGTTTACTTGCAGCAAGAAAGATGATTTATATATAGTTTCAGGTTGGTTTTGGATATTTGTTAAAAGGTTCACAAGTATCTTTGTTACTTTTTTGGTGCCTGACTTTTTACTTTCAATTTTTAGAAGTTTACCTTGATCTATTATGTCTTTGTGAGAAGGGCAAGGAGTCAGACTATTCTATATTATTTTATATTATTTATTCGGAGGCCTCATCGTGCAGCAGTTTGACTCTTTATCTTCAGAGTTTGCGTCAGTCTGGATTATTTAATGAGTTAGAGGTTAATTTCAGCATCGTTTAGTTTGTTTGTTTCCTGGTTTTAGTTTTGTAAAGTCTAAAGTTCATTCAGTGAGTCTGGAGTTTTACAGACAGTTTGAGAGCGGTGTGTAACGTCACATGATCCACGTGTGTTCATCCACCAACATCCAGCTGTACTGACCTAAAAATGACAACAGGCTCAAATTAGCAGAAATCAAAACAGTATTTTTGAAGCAGATAATTATATGTTTATTATTAGTTTGTAAATGTGTAATTAAATAGCACATAACTATTAGCTTGTAAATTAAATTTAACTAAAACTCAATAACAACATTATTAATTTAATTTATTGTTACAGCTATATGAAATATAATAATATCCCCCCTACTTGTGGTAAACTGTTTTCTTAAAACTGTAGCATAATATGACTATTATTAGTTTATTATACATTTCTTTATTGTGTGCAACCTTCTGTAATAATCTTACAATAAGTTATGATGAGGCTGTTTCAGTTCTCAGTGAGATAACATTTAATACATTAAGGTGTTGTAAAGGACTTGTATATTCTAATACAATTTTGTACTGACCATAATTAAGCTTGAACCATTATAATACACATTTAATATTCCTATAGTGGCTTGAAGTCCTTTTATGGTCCGAATTAGTGGCATTTCAATAAAGACATTAATATGCCTATGGTCTAGTCAATAGTTATTTGTAAATCTGATTCATATTTTTTTATCATCCTTAAAAAGCTAACTGAGTTTTAAGACTGTATTAATAATTTTCTTTTTTTAATTAATTAAATAATTACATGATAATGGATAATAAAAACAAAATGAAAACAGATAAAAACTAATGAAAACAGACTACAGTGTAATAAATAAATAAATTAAAATTCATAATTTTGTAATAAATTACTGGTCATCTCAGACAATAATTTATGTTTCATGACAGCCCAAAAAGTTAGAAAAAAACAAACATTATTTTAAATAATAGTCAGTTCAGGAAATAAAAACAAGTTTTTGTGGTAAATTACAAAAAACGCAGAGAAACAAAGGCTTCAAGAAATGGTGAAATTATTATAATGGTAGTGTCTCTGCTAGTCTATCTGTCTGTCTCTGTGTCTCATCTCGTCTCTACTTGTCTGCCTCTGAGTCTCTGCTTGTCCATTTGTCTGTCTCTCAGTGTGTGTGTCTGTCACAGTCTCCGTCTATGTCTCTGTCAGCCTCTGTCTCGTTTGTCTTTGTCCATTTCTGTCTGTGTTCCTATCTTTGTCTCTGATTCTGTCTGTGCTTTTCCATTTGTGTGTCTCACAGTCTCTGTCAGTCTGTATCTGTTTGTCTGTCACAGTCTCTGTCTGAGTCAGTCTCTATCTTGTCTGTCTTTGTCTATACTGTCAGCTTCTGTTTCATCTGTCCTTGTCTTTTTCTGTCTGTGTTCTCTGTCTCTGATTCTGTCTGTGCTTGTCCATCCGTCTGTCTCTCACTCTCTGTCAGTCTGTATCAGTCTGTGTCTGTCACAGTCTCTGTCTATCTCTGTCTGTGCTTTTATCTCTGTCTCAGTCTGTGTCTCTGCTTGTCTACCTGTCTGTCTCTGTGTTTCAGTCTGGACCTGTCTCTGTGTTTCAGTCTGGACCTGTCTCTGTGTTTCAGTCTGGACCTGTCTCAGTGTCTCAGTCTGGACCTGTCTCAGTCTGGACCTGTCTCTGTGTTTCAGTCTGGACCTGTCTCTGGTTAGTCTGGACCTGTCTCAGTGTTGTCTGGACCTGTCTCTGTGTTTCAGTGTGTTTTGGTTAGTCTGGACCTGTCTCAGTCTGCTGGACCTGTCTCAGTCTGGACCTGTCTCAGTCTGGACCTGTCTCTGTGTTTCAGTCTGGACCTGTCTCAGTCTGGACTTGTCTCAGTCTGGACCTGTCTTAGTGTCTCAGTCTGGACCTGTCTTAGTGTCTCAGTCTGGACTTGTCTCAGTGTCTCAGTCTGGACCTGTCTCAGTGTCTCAGTCTGGACCTGTCTTAGTGTCTCAGTCTGGACCTGTCTCAGTCTGGACCTGTCTTAGTGTCTCAGTCTGGACTTGTCTCAGTGTCTCACTCAGTCTGCGTCTCTGCAGCTTTAAGAGGAGTCGCTCTGGGAGAATTTAGGTCAGCGCAGCCATTCAGTCCGCTAGCTTGTTTTGGCAGCTGGGACGGCCCAGAGGGGCGGGGCTGAGAGGAGGGGGAGGGGGCGTAGTGACGTAATTTTGTGCCTGAGTGATGTCACACCCACCACAGACTGGAACCAAACCAGTAAAACTCACACTTGGAGTTCACCCCTACAAAAATCTATAGCCTAACTTAATATCTGTAAAGTGAAGATGCAGAGCCGGATCCCGATTGGTCGTCGGGTGCCGACATTCACAACATCGTAATGTTGCTCTATGGCATCACTGTGGTGTTTTTATGGCACAGTGCTCTATTATAATTCATGCTATCTTTGTGGCGCTTTATGGATCCTTCATCTCTTCATCTGTAGAACTATATAATTTGTATAGTTAAAATTCAAAAATCTTCAGGAAGTCTTCTAAAGATACTTCGGCTGCAACCAATGATTATTGAATGACGATTAATTAAGAGCCCAAAATGAGAGCCGTAATAATCTCAGCGCTATTCATGAGAACACTGAAAAGTTCTGCTATGTTGAATATATATGATTTAAAAATATAGTTATCCAAAATCATTTGTTAAGTCTTTTTTGTCTATTTTGCAGGAATTAAGGTTGGGCAAAAAAAACAAAAGGTTATAAAAAGAAAAAATGTTAAGGTCTGTGACGGGTTGCAAATGTTGATCAAACATGCTCCACAACCAACCACCACATTAACGTTACTTTGTGTGAAGGAGACGCTACTTCCTGCGTTGGCAGTGAACGGTGACATAAATCATAAAAGTGCAGAATAATTAAAAAAAAGAAGGTTATTTCTACAGACAACTGCTGGGCTGTGTAAACACCATAAATACAGTGCAACATATCACAAAAACACAGTGGTGGAAGAAGTACTCTTTTAATAATCTTTAGTAATCTTTTACTTAAAACAAGTAATAATACCACAGTGTAGAAATACTCTGTTACAAGTAAAAGTTGTGCATTCAAAATCTTAGTAAAGAAAAAGAAGTATTTGCATCAAAATATGCTTAAAGTACCAAAATAAATGTAAACATATAGTATACATAGTATATTTTCTTTTCTTTCAACATGATTTAATTTGTTTCCCAAAAAGTTGTTCCCCAAAGTACTTATCCTGCAGAATGGCCCATTTCAAAATAATACATATTATTGTATTATAACTATTGATGCATTATTGTGTTCATCACTTTAATGTTGCAAATGGTAAAGACGGAGCTCACATTATTTACTTTATAGCTTAACCTGTGACAAAGCATTGTAATTTATTAGTTGATATTTTGTATTCAGAATCTCAATCTGCAAAGTAACTTAAGCTGTCAAATAAATGTAGTGCAAGGGAAAGGTACAATATTTCCATCTGAGACAGTGGAGTAGAAGTAAAAAGCAGCATAAAATGGAGATACTCAAGTGAACTGAAAGCACCTAAAATGTGTAGTACAGTACTACTAGAGGCAATGTACTGAGTTATTCTACGTTTGCAGTAACATATCAGAGGACTAGAATGTTTTAAAAAGCTGTAGAAGCTGAACATGTGAATCAGCAGACTGGAGTCGTGTGTTTTTTTGTGACAGTGACGACATGTTGAGCCCTGCAGGACTGATAAGTGATGGTGATTGAGCGTTTGGACCGCCCCTGTCCCCTGCAGGGACATAGTTTTACACTCTGTCAGCAGCACACACACACACACGCACACACACACGCACACAAACACTGCTCTCCTAAACCCCTCCAGGATGGACCAGCTGAGAGCTGGACAGGATGTAGATGTCACAACGCTGATTGACTCTCATTGACTGATGTGCTGAAGCTGAATTTTACTTCCTTTTTACACAATAAATGTCTTAATGTTTAAATCACAGACTGCGCAAAAACATGTCTGCAGTGTTGCCGACATTACCCAAAGGTTTCTGTAAAATCACTATCAGCTAATCAAACAGCAGCAGGTGGTCGAAGTGCTGTCAGGTTTTTGAGTGTACTCAGTCTTACCCAAAAATAGACGAGAATATTGACATCATTATGTCGGTACGGTGAATATTAAATCATACAATTGGCAGCTACTTACAGTAGCTTAGCTTAGCATAAAGACTGGAAACGAGGGGAAACAGCTTGCCTGGCTCTGTCCAGATGTAACTAAATCCAGCTAGCAGCACCTCTGGAGCTTCTGATGAACACTTTGTATCTAGTTTGTCCAGTGGAGGCTTCAGCACGTCACTGCGCTCAGTCAAATGACTCCTCTGTCAAACCACGAAATGATCACTCATCCACGTCTTTGTATTTATTAAACATAACATGTTTATTACTGGGCTTCAGAGAAGCTGGTAGGTGGAGTTTGTTACTTGTTAACAGATATTCATCAAATCAAATTGTGGCCAGAATGTGAGATTTTATGATAAATTGCATCTTTGCTGAGTCATAATTGAATGTAACAATAGCTGCTTAGGTCATTAAGCCAGCAAATGTAACATATCAGCCTATTTATAAATACAAATATATATATGTGTATATATATGTGTATATATATATATATACACATATATATATACCCATCTATAAATATGTATAAAGCTTACCCTCAGCAAGCAAACAGATTAGAGAGCTTCATTCTCCTTCTTTAAGTGAATAATTCTGGACAATAAAACAAAGATAATTCAGAGCAGCTGATTAGATTTTTTAAAGTCTGACATTGGAAAGTTTGACTTTGTCACAATCGTATCATCCAACAGTTTGTTTGAGTGAGTCACAAACACTCACCTCCCTCAACACTCACAATGCTCCAGTGATTAATAAAACATGCACACTGACCTTTGACCTCATTACTGTTGGCTGTCATGGCTGTTGATCCAGAAACTGAAGCAGTTTTTGGTTCAAAACCTGCAGTTTGTTGGTTGTTCGAGAGACTCATGGACGGATGAGGCTGGACTGTGACTTCTGTAGTTGTGTGGTTTCAACGCTACAAAACAGAAAGAAATTATTCAACATATAAGAGAAGAATCAAGAATACCAACAAAAACTATGTGTTAGTTTCTGTGCCAATCTTTCACATATAGAATTTACAATTAATATTGAACTTCTTGGTACTTTTTGAAGCAATGGGTCCTTTGTTTCAGACATAAGTAAAAAAAAAAGCAGCTTCTCATTTCCAGAGTGCTTTAAAGAGCCTTATTGATGCCTACGTACACGATATTATGCAGACTAAGGCTAACAGCTAAGGTAAAGAAACAGTATTGTTCTTGTCTAAGTATTATAAGTATGATGAGGAAAGAATGTCACATCAGACATTTTATTTATATATAAATAGTTCAGATTTTCAATCTGAATGTTTTCACGATTAACATTACAAGAGAAAACACTTTCAAGATTTTTTACTCATATCCTATACTTAATTTATGTTTCTAGTTATGTTTGAGGTACTTGCACTTAACTTGAGTATTTCTATTTCTACTCCACTTTATTTTGGAGGCCAACATTGTACTTCTTCCTCCACTACATTTATTTGATAAGTGTAGGTTCTTTGCAACTTCAGATTGTGTTAACTTCAGACACTCTTCCACAGAGCATTGCAGTCTGAATATTATTATATGATAATGACTTATGTATGCAGTAGTTTAGTTCAGTAGTGCTGAAAGTATACGATTGAGTGAACATGCTGCTGTAACCTGAACTGACAGACAGACAGACAGCCCTCATACAGGCGATCACCTCTAAAGAAAGGCATTCACAACCCCCATGGCTCAAATATACCAAAGGTACTGTTATATTCATACAGGCCATTAGTGTTTAAAGAAACAGAAGTCAAAATATAAAAGATGATAGAGTGAAATGAGTCATAAAATGTGTTGAATAACTCCTCAGTCAACAGAATGTCTGCAGCAGGGAAGTTAAAGCTAGGGTTGGTGATCTTCAGAGACTAGCAGGCCTCCCCTCCAAAGCCACTCCCCCAAAATGATCATTATGAATGTAAACAACAAGCATGGCTACTGTTCGTGTTCACAGCTGTCAAGCTAGCAACTCTGGTGACGAGCAATGCACAGGCAGAAAATGCATCTACATTGTTTTTAAAAATTTGTATATTAAGAGTTTGCCATATGTTTACTGTTAATTTTATTTTTAATTTTTGTATTTATCTTATTATTTGTTGCTTGTTTGAAATAAATAAATAAATACAATCAATCAATACAATTAGCTGTGGTTTTAAGACAGTTGAGGACTGGCTAGTCAAGCATCCGTTCCACGCATTTAGTTTCAATAAAATGTTGATAATGTTAAAAAACATAAGCTCACTGACTGTAACTCTGTTTAACCTATTCGTCTTGTTTTTGTAATCAAATAATTGAGTTCTCTATGCTGGCTCCACCACAAAAAATATAATTGATACCACGTTCCCGTCACTTTGACTGAGTTAATTTGGTTTCTTCTAAAGTTAAAGTTAGTTTTTAGTATAAAAGAACTACTCAAGTTCTCCTAAACTTCAGATAACTTTGGAATACTTTCTTGCACAGAACAAAGATAAGCTCCGGACTATTCCTCTCAGACGAACAGGAAACAATGTGAACCTTACCTTTAAGATTAGGGGGATCGTGGTCACAAAGAAAAGAAGGAGACTTCACACTGCTTCCACTTCAGTTTCTAGCACACTGCAATCTAAATATGCGAGGCCACGAGAAATCCTTGTCTGTTGCTTTTCTTGTAATTTAACTGACTATAAGTAGTTATCTTCCAGCATATAGCACAACCAACCAGTTTTACATGCAGAGTGCTGCACAAAGTGCACCTTTAAAATTCATACAAGGTCTCAGAAGATGCTAAATATTTCTATATTAACACTTTTCATTAATACTTAACAAAAAAAACAGTTGAGAAAATAGCTTTAATATTCATAAGAACAAAGAACTGAAAGATGTAATTTATGCTGTTTATTATAGTAATTGTATTATTAAAAAGTCTTCCAAATCAAGATATTTAGTTGCAGACGCAAAAAAAATTATTTCAAAACAAAGACATCTTAAACAATCAATAACAAGGAAGCTTGGGGTCAGAGGTCACGAGATCCTGCCATTCTCACTAATTTAACAGGAAGCTTAAGATAATTCAAAGTTCAGCAGGAGTTGAAACTTAAATCCTAAAATGTCTCAAATCCCCTTCATTCAGTTTGTCTAAACAATAACATCGGCCCTATGGTTAAAGCTTTAATTCCCTCTTTACTCTCCACAAGGCCCTTAAACTTTATTGTGTTAATTCGATTCATTCAATCTAACAATTAACTTATAGCCTAATCAGTCAGTTATGTTCTGTCTAATGCATAAACAGGTCAACAGTTTGTTATTCACTCATCCAAATCACACATACAGGAATGATCTGGGCTGTTCATTTTATTAAAAAAAGAATATATATAAATATTGTTTTGTTTTCGTGACAAAAACGAGATGAAAACTAAAGTAATTTTTTAAAACAAAAACTTTGACAAGATGTTTTACAATTTTGTCAACAAATAAAATAAAAATATAACGTGAAAGACAAATCTATCCAGAAATATATCATTAACCTTAGTTTTAATGCAAAGTCACCAACAGCCTGAAGGCATCTCCAGAGCCACACACTCCTGAAAATAATAATATAATAATAATTAATAATAAAAAAAATAATCCCACTGAATTAGACACATCCCAGATTTTGCATTTTGAAAGGAATAGTTCACCCAAAACAATAGAGATTGTAAATAGTAGCTGCTCACCTTCCTACACAACTATTTTCACAAAACTATTGCTCAACAAAGC
Organism: Ophiodon elongatus; assembly: GCA_016806645.1. Taxonomy (NCBI): domain Eukaryota; kingdom Metazoa; phylum Chordata; class Actinopteri; order Perciformes; family Hexagrammidae; genus Ophiodon; species Ophiodon elongatus. Next base: position 1,519,968 of record JACSYO010000412.1, read on the forward strand.
ATTTGGGGATTATCACACAGACTTTGTTTGGGTTTCAATAAGTGGATACAAGACACTAGGATACAATTAATAGATACAAGACACTAGGATACAATTAATAGATACAAGACACTAGGATACAATTAATAGATACAAGACACTAGGATACAATTAATAGATACAAGACACTAGGATACAATTAATAGATACAAGACACTTGGATAATGCTGAGCAGGAATTTTCAGAATGTTTTCGGACGTTTTATAAGGTTATTTTGCTGTCGTGCTTTAGTACTCGGATTAAATCTGTTTGCGTGCATATGCTTTCATTTTTCCTGATTATGATAGAAAATGTACTGTATACATGTTATTTATGTGTCAAAATGCCAAAACGTACCACAGATGTTCAGCGTTCCCAGCGTTCAGAAACGTTGAGATTCAACATATGCGTGGTTGGCAGAAATGCAGAATTTTTACTTGCTGACTGAGTAGTTTTTACTTCTTTTCTTAAACTAAGTGAACGCATCTCTGTTCAAATGCACTTCAGTATTTAGAACAGTAAGTGAACGCACCACCGTTCATGTGGCTCTGACGTTCAGCGCTGGTTCAGACTGCGTGTCTTCAGTTCAATAGTATGTTCAGTCGGTCCGAGCTGTATGAGTTCAGCATAAAACTTGAATTTACAACTGAGTTACTAGATTATTGTATCGGTGGCGTTCACAATCTTTTAACGAGAAAGCAACGTACTGTTATTCACAGCTGAACTAACAATGGCAATCTCAATCCGCAGTGAGGAGCTCCACTGATAAAAGCTATCGGTGTGTTTCCGTCAAGTTTTGTGCACATTTTTTATTTGCGCATTAAAAAGTGCAAACAGCGGAAAAATATCCCCCATTGTATTTTTCCCAAAAAAGTTTTCATGCTTGACAGAAAGTTGGTCTACCGATAAAACCAAAGTGGAAAAAGAGCTATTGAATAAATAATGACAACCATGAAGCACAAAGAGCTAAAAACATCATATTTGTGTGGAGCGATGAGGAGACATTAACCTTCATCACATTAATACATGAAACAAAGCAAAACGTCATATTTCCATCATGCTTGCCACATGTTCTCCATCCTTTGAGCTTTAACTGGAGCTCATCTCATTGTGTCCTCTTCTTCTTCTGCAGCTGTTCAATGGCACCAACTGGAGAATCAGCTGCACCAGATGTTTATGTATATACTAATATTAACACAACAGTAGTGGATGGAAACATTTGTTTATGTTTCTTTTGCAGACTTCCCTAAAATTCTGTCAAAATTTGAGGTAAATTTGGATAAAAACTTCACTATATGTGAGCTTGAGAAACATGTCACATTCTGCCATCTGTTGTTGTGTAGAGGAAATTATCATCTTTCTGTTTACTTGCTTTGAAGAAATTTTACATAATATCTTCAAATGGTTCATAAGTGCAGCTGGGAATTAAACTTCCACCAGGCAGTTCAGCTCATTACACATTAGAAAGTTGTGGCTAGTACCAACTGAACCACTCCATTCTTGGTACCAACTCGGTCCAGGTTACATGGGAGCTGAGCCGAAGTTAGAGTTAAAACACTGCTGGTCACTGATTGAGGGAATAGCGTGACACGGGACATCCTGCACAAACCCACCATTTTTAAAAAGCCACGCCATAAACGTTATCGTTGCTAGCGTTTATTTTTAAATAAGTCAACCCAGATTTCTTTCGACAGTTTGGTTACCGCTGAAATTATTTAGTGACTATTCCATTGAAGATGATGTCACGGCAGTTTCACCGCTACGACGATCAGTTGAGAATCCTGCCTAAAGTGAGGCGGTAACATCTGCAGTGGAAACAACGAATAAAAAAAAGGGACCAGGTACCAAAGGAAGCCGAGTCAGCAGAGCCGTACCATGTCGTGGAAACACGGCATAACTCCCAAATTAGAATATTGAAAATTAATTCACAAATTGAAGACATGTTTTCGAAAAGGCCTCTGAAACTCTTAAAGCTCGGTCTTCATGGGGTCTTCACCAACATGGTAATAACCGTAATAATAACAAAAGTTGCTTGTGCCGTGTCCATTGAGCTCTTCAGAATGAAAACATCACCAGAGTTCAGTCCACATACATCAGAGCCTCAGACTGTACACACACACACACACACACACACACACACACATACCGTGTGTCCTCTCTCAATACCCGATTCTCTTTTGTCTGCCATCATGTCAGGTATTTCCGCCCGTAATCTGTTTGATAGGGATGATTTCAGAGATCAAAACATGCGCCTGCAGACATCGTCTCTGTTGCTTCCTCGACACTTGGACGTTCACGCCTCAGTGAGCCAGAAAGGCCTTCAGGACTGACGCACACATCAACTGCATGACAAAGTCCCCTATAAGATCTGGGTTTGAGCTCAACAACACTCAAATGAGTTTGGCGCTTGTGTGTGAAGTATAGATAAGTAAAGATCGTGCATTCACAACATTTTGTTAAATTAGTTTTGTGTTTTAAAATGTCATTTTCTGTAGCATCGGGCATCAAGAGTTCTGATTATTGTTTTTGTCCAAGAATGTTTATAGAAAGTAGATACGACCGCATGTGATACCTTCGTTGACTGTGACGCGAGATATAGAAGAATGTGAGCTGTTCAGTTAAGTGGGCATCTAGCATTGTTCTCGTATTTTTATTGATGTACAGTATTAAACTGCAAGGAGCAGGGACCAAACTGGCAACGCTACATTAATGGCTGAGCAGCTCTACTGTTTAACTTCTGCGGTTTTACGTTGCACTGTCTCTTGGTAATTGCATTTACATGTTACTAATTTGACATTATGAGGAAATCCTTGTTAATTAAAGTATCTGCCAAGCTGCAAAATGTTCTGAAGTTAATTCTGCTAAATAGGACTTGCAAGATTCTCCGTACGATATTAAGAGCTTTATGAGGATTGTCTACATGAGCAGACACACTCTGTGTGTGTTATAATCCGAGCTTCTCTGTGCGTTCTTTGGGCGGCAGTAGCTCAGTCCGTGGGGACTGGGCTTGGTAATCAGATGGTTGCCAAGAACAGAGCGTGGACTGGTAGCTGGAGAGGTGCCAGTTCCCTTCTGCACTGGACCCCCAAACTGCTCCTCGGGCGCTGTATAGTAGATGCCCACCGCTCCTAATACTAGCATGGGTTAAATGTGCAATGCGGTACATGTCTGACAATAAAAATGTATTCACATTTACATTTGCCATGGGGCCTTTTAGTGCATGTTGTGTGCATCTGGCTAATGGCTGCCCGCTCTGAACTGCGCTCATACGGCTGTTAATTGATAAACTCTGTCGTTACATAAGGTAAAGAGGTCCGTTAGCCCCGTTAGCCTCGTTAGCCCTGTTAGCACACTTAGCACTGCCATCTGCTGTCGAGAGCTGTTTGGAGGCAATAAATATGCTCTGAATATTGAATTTAGCCCATGTAACAATAAAAAATAAATACAAGTAATAAAAAATGTCGCTTCTGTTTTGTGTTAATAAAAATGGGAGGCAATACTTAAATCATTTAAACAGGAAATATAATAAAAATAGGAATATATTTATGATAAAAGGAGATTGGAGAAGTCTTACTATTCTCCAAGTGTATGAGGTTCATCTGAGAGATGAGATAAACTGTGTTTTTGATTTAGTAATCAAAGATTAAAATACAAAAGAATTATATTTGCAATTTTTTGCACCCATTTCCTCAAAGTGACATTTCATCCCGTTGGGTCCTGCTGATACAGGAGCACCCTTTTGTTCCTCACTCTCTTCATTTCTCTTCAAACAAGCATCAAATTGTGTGAAAACAATGTTGAATAAATACCGTTCTGTTATTTTTCCACATTGAAGGAGTGTTTTCGTCTGTTTTTTTTGTGGTCAGGCACATAAAGTGGCCCCTCTGGGCATCCGTAGTTGTCAACGCGTTTCTCATGGTGCAGTCTCTGCTTTCAGATTGTAAATACAGTTTAAAAACAACACTTTGAGTTAACACATCTGTCCCCCGACAACTAGATCCAGGTCACATCATTTCATTCCACATCTTTAGAAACATCATGTTGCCTGTTAGTAATTATCAATATTGGAGGCTGGTGGCGGCGGAGCATCTCCGGGGGACGTGACGTTGAAGCCCGACTGCGTTGTGTCTGATAAAAATTTTAAAAAGTAAGATGTCTCTTCTTTGGTGTCTGGTTTCTGTCACGCTCAGCTTCCTTTTATTTACCCCATAGCTCGGCTGACAGAGAAGACACAGTTTGATATTCATGACATACGAAACTCTCGACGACAACACTAAACATAAAGCGAGCAAACCCAAAGCTTTTTCATACACAAGATGAATATTTTTGCAGATTAGTGCCGCACCCTTTCTCTCCTGAAAACCAATAAGACAAACCACAAGGCTTTTGGTTCCATATAGACCCCCTTCTGGGTTTGGGGCCAGTGGAACAATGCAAACACACCAGGAAACTTAACTTCCTTCAACATCTCGGACATTCATTCTTTCAAGGATTCTGGTAGTTTTAATGTGTACAAAAAGGAGATTTGCCTCTCGATGAAGTTTCCAGCTCCTCCACACGACCGACCAGCCCTCCTTTGCCCTTCATGTCACTTTAATGGTCACACAGCCAGTCAGGTTTTGTTTTTTTTAGTACGAATGGGGAAAAATGAACACCACAGCATTTAGGCAGACATAACATAGCTGCAATCTTCTCTCTTCTGCACTGATGTTGTGCAGCTACAGATCATAGTGAAGACGACCAGAGGTAGAAGAAGTACTCGGATCATTTACTAAAAGTAGTAATACTGCAGTGTAGATCAGCCCGCTCTCTCCAAATGGCAAATGAGTAACATCCCAAATGACAACGATATCACTTTTTGAATGTAAATACAATGTGTTCATATTTAATAAAGTTATTACTATTTAATTTGTTCGTGCTTTTGCAACCACACAACAACACACAAGTTGTTCTGATGATATACATAACGAACCATTTAACCTTAGAAAAGTTATACTTTTATTGACTGGCAAGTTGATAATTTAGTATGAAAATGAACAACGTTTTGAAAATATGAAGAACATAAAAGTATTGTGGACTTTAAATGCTCTAAACTACCAGAGCATGTATCAGTATCAGCACAGATAAGTGAGAACATATTGGATATTATATTGTACTCTTTAAGTCCATCCTGCCGATTGCTTGAAATTCTTCAATACTTGTGGCAATAGTTATAGATATACAATAGATATTTTTGAGTTTCGTTACTTTTTTCCCCTAGAATTTTGTGAGTTTTCTACAAACTCCTTCATTTAACAAAGGAAGTTTTTAAATCTTATAAACACAAGCAGTTGTCCATAAACTTTGTGCAAATAAAATACGACCTAAGATTGTAACTATCTGATCAACGAAAAAGCAAACAGGGTCACAAATCTGAACAGAAATTGAGTCAGTCGGCGCTCCATCAACCGTATTGATGTTCATCATGTAGCTTTGCTGCATGTTGAGGACCTAAAGGAGTAAGACACCGTTTTTTTGCAGCTGTGCGTCCGTGTTGAGGGTTATTCTGGTCGGCGGCCTTTTATCCTCTGTTAAGTGGCATCTAATCTGCTGCAGAGCTGAAGTTTAAAGTGGGACTGCTCGGGCCCGCTGACCCCCGCGCTGCTAAACAAAGTCCTTCACTGGTCATTAGCGCAGACTTCCACTCAGCTAATCCCGGCCTGCACAGCCAGGTGCTGCGGCCGACACCAGGACAGTCCCCGTCATCCGTCATCAGGGGACAAACTCAAACATAAACCCTCAGAGCTGCGTTAAAACTCTGAACAAAATTTGCTTGAAGTTTTCTTTCCAAAATGAGACAAAACTGCTGCAAAGTTCCATTCCTTATAATATTCAATACTAATTAATATTTTTAAACTATCATGAAACTATCAGGCTTGAATGGATTGAAATATGTTTAAGAATATTTTAATTATCTGGCACATTTTTACTTCAGTGAAATTTTGAATGCTAAAAGAGTCTCTTTTATTATGTTTACTTACAGTACTTAAAATATCTCGATGCATCCACCTCTGTCTGTTTCTTCAGGTTGTGGCTACATATACTGAATAGTAGATGTTTTCATTATGTTCTTGCACCAACATTTTATTTTGGCCTTTTATGTTTATAACTTATTGGCAGGTACGGGAGTTCAGACGGCACTTTTACAGAAATGTTGTTACAGAAAAAATGTGATGTCCTTATAAATAAATAAAATGTGACACAGAGCAGACAGACTGTGTGTTCACACTCCTGAAAGTCTGGCACATTTTCTTGTTTTGTTTGTTTTGAGGTTTTTTTTTTTGTTCAGGATTTTCTGTTGAAACTTCACAGAAAATATAAATCATCACCTTCCCGTCGCTGCGGGTGAAAGTCCACATATCCTTGGCTCATGTCCACTTAAAAAAAAGTGAGCACAAAGGCACAAGTCTGTATTTTATCACAACATGTTAAATTTGGACTATTTCATTTCCAGGTGTTCAGAAATCTTCTGAAAAGGAGTTTTGACCATCGACGTTGCAGCATTAATCAGTCGCACAGCTCACTGCTCATTCAAATCAGAATCAATAACTTGATGGTGAAAGGTCCTTTAGGAGACTTCTTTTGGATTAATTATACCATTTAAAACGTCTTATCTTGTAAAATTTGTGCATTCTGAAATTTTCACAGGATAAAGTCTTTTGATTTTCGTTTTATTTTCCCTCTGTGATAAATGAAGTCCCCCATCACTTAATATCAGCATCATCTAATGTCAGCTTTCTAAAATCAACTTCAAAACTGTGTCCCGGATGGTAACAAGCCGCAGGCTGCCTGATGAGTAACAGCAGAAAGGAGAAGTACGCTGGATATCAGAAAAATAACACAGAAAACACCTTAAATAGCTGCATCTTACGGTGTATTGACATCACTTGGAGTAAGTTTGAGATATTTTTGTAAATAAACACATCTAGGATAAGAAATTAAAAATAAATACTGAAAACCCCAAATCATTTTTTGAGAGGAATTCAGAATGAGTCTGCGAGTCTCAGTGATATATTTTATAAAATGATACAACAGGTTTTATAACCCTGAGGGTTTGTTCACATGAGGTTTCCATCTGCGGGGGAAATTATCTCTCAATTTTAGCAAAAACAAGACAAATCCCCAAAGTGGGACTGAACAGCTGTGAATCATGCACCGGAAAACAGCAGAGTTAAGTTGAGTTAAGCTAAGTCAAAACTTAAAGACGTGTATTGCACTGTGCAATCCTGACATACAGGGTAAAGGTTTATTATTAAATATTATTTCAGAATGAAATCAGTGTTAAAACACTGAACTCTTTGTGTATAAACTGTAAACAACAACAACAGGCCGCGAGAAGCAGCAGGACATGCAAACCCACTTCAGGTTGAGCTCATCATCATTAACACTCAGACCGACAGACGCTGACAGCTTGTGTCACATCATGTAATCTCCATGTTGTTGTTTATGATTGACGTCTGCAGAGCTGTACACACCCGGATGACTGTGCTGCATTTTAAAGATGTGAACCTCCAGAGGAGGAGAGGCGGTGACGAGCCAAGAGGACAGAAGCAGGATCCCTGGTAAGAAAACACTTCCACTGTGTGTTTCTCAAAATACACGGCAAAGGATATTTGAGTCTCCAGAGACAAAACTGAGCAAGTATCAAGTGAGAAGATCCTTTTCATTGTTTCCATGGGCAACAGTGTTTTGATTTAAGATGCTAGATTGATCTGAGTGCACTTTCTTCCTTGTTTTCGCTCAGTATCTTTATTTAAAAATGTTGAGACAAATCAAGAAGGAACAGAAAAACTAACCAAACAAAAATGTTGTATTCAGGATAAAGTTTCTTTTTCTTAAATTGAAAAAGTAATTCAATCATTAAACTTGTTTCAGAAGCACAAAGGCTTGTTTAAAATGTTTTAGTCATTATTTTGTATGTAAGTGAAGTAAACAGCCTTTTACATTTACTGGTCAGAAAAGTCTTCACGTTTCTGACACCAAATATGCAGATTATAGTAGAGCCATTTAATCCAGCAGTGAAAAGTATCTTCCTGCAGTGTGAAAGTGAGATGTGGTTGAGAACAACTTGTTGTGGGAGTTTCCTGAATCTTACCTGTGCAGGAGCGATGTTTTCAGACGCACTTCGGTCCAGTTTGTAAAACTTCTCCCAACAGGTGAAACCGTTTTTGGGACCAGCTGGAAAGAAAGAGAAACATGATGTGTTGCAGCCAGAATGTCAATGACAATAATCAGTGCAGGAAATACATTTTCTTGGTCATGAAAATGATTCAGAAAACAGAATTCTACCATTCAGAGAGGTTTTAAACAGCAGGACAGGCCTGTAAATGAGAGACATCGCTCTGTTCCTGGCAGGATGTTGATAATGTCCCACGCTGCTAACAGCCACTGAATGCAGCACAGGTTGCTATTGGTAGTTTATCAGATATCAGAGTATCCTTCAACTTTTAGGAATTTACATCCAGATCAAAGCAACACAAAGCCTCAATCATGACACCTGGTTTATATTATATTACGTGGAGTATATTTGTTGACTTTGTTGGGGAATTTATGCTAAAGTTAATGAAGATTGTCTCTGTGTTTTGAGTTTGTCCAGATTTAATTTGATAGTTTAAATATTCAAAGTTTTTGGGAAGAAATTCTGACAAATGTTGTTCACTTTTAAAAATGCTGAATGAAAATGAAAACACACAAACTCCCAAATCAATAATTTCCTCCCTGAACAAGATTTCATATGAATTATATTTGTAAAGTATATTTTTCTGCTGCTTCAGTGGGTGGAGCCTGGTGCTTCACATACTGCAGACTTTAATAGGAAAGTAAAAGTGTATTCTTTATCTTTAAGTAATTATTATAATAAGTAGTGATTAACAAGTTAATTAAATAATTATAATACTGTCCAGTAATATGTTTTTCTCTAAAATACACATTTGTAAATGTAATCGCACACTTCCTGAATAACTCCATGGACGTTTGTGCGTTTGTGTGTGTTCATTTTCAAAAAGGCCAAAAAAAAAATATCAAGACATTTTATTAAATACATTTTACAGTCACAATTCAATCTATTTAACTAAATAATTTAATTGTCTGTTATAATCGTTGGCATTATTTGGGATTATTGGGACAAAACAAATATTTTCAAACTCCAGATCTAGTTATTCTATTTGAGATGATTACATTATTGTGTTTTTGCCCCAACATATGAATTATGAATAACATTTATTTTGCAGCTGCAGTTACTTGTTGTGCTTTTGTCTTAAGTTTAAAAAACTTCATGGGAAATTAATAAACATTTGCAGCAAAAACACATTTTATGATCTGACAGAAAAACATTTTTATGTAGAAAAAAATGGATATTCACAAATCTGTATGCAGTGTATGCCAATCTAATGGAATTGTGTTGAAGAAATAAATGTGTAAATATATTTAAAGTCGATTAATTTATTAAGCTAAAGAATATTAACGAATTGCATCACAAGCATTATATAAATGTGAATTTAAATATTCAAAATGAAAAACATTGTTAATCTTATAATGTAAAGAATCTTTCTATGAAATATGGATGTTGACTGGACAACGTACACAAATGTTTAAAGAAAAATAAAAAGACAGGAGGAATGTAGACCAACCAACCCCCTCCATCCCACACACTTACTTACACATGCTGCTTTAACCCCGTGAAGACCGGCTCTAAATAACTTATTGCTGCTTATTCTTATATTTCAACGACTCTGACCTTCCAATAAAAATTATATTTAAGTCTTTACATCAAGTAGAAACAGATATTGTCTCACACGTTGTACTATTTCAATAGTTTGGTTAAAAAAACAGTTATAAGCACAAAACCATGCAACACAAAATGATATATATATAATTATAAAATTATATTTTTAAGTTGTTAGCAAATTTAACTAGTGGGCAAAATTGTTATCAAAATGCTTAAAAATGCATAAACAATCTCTCAATGTTTGCAAACACTCTTTAATTTAAATTCAGAGTTCCTTAAATCTCTGGATTTAATACCTCAAATCTCCCTTAATTTGGAAGATTATGGTCAAGCGGTTTAAATTAAGTTCAAATTAAGTATCAAAACCTTTAACCTTTAACATTTCAGACTTCACTTTGGTCCCATTCAGTTGTGTCTCCACTTAAAGTTACTCATTTCCTGTTTGTTTCACCTTAATGCTAATCCGAAAAGGTTAAAGGGGTTATGAGGCGTAAAATGAAAAGGTTGCCTTTCGAAAAGCGAAAAGGTTAAAAGTGTGTTTGCATCAAACTGGAGCAGTTTTGACACATCAGTTTTGTTCCGTTGGTGTTTGAGCGGCGACACTGTGACACGCCCGCTTTTGTATTCAAGCTATAATTTTTGAAATTCAGCTCCAGCAAAGTCAATGGAGCAGCGAGTCGATGTATTTTGGCCTTGAACTCTACGTGGCCTGCTTTAAGGGCATCAGCTTCAAAACGCTGCAAAACTATGCTGCAGTATTTTCAAACAAACAACGCAGTAAAGAAAAAAATAAGAGCCATGACCCGCATGGCGCTTGCTCCCACCCCGCCCCCCAGTGAAGATCGCGTGCAGAATCCAGGCAACCCGGAGCGTGCTGAGGGAGCGCTCGCTGCTGCACACCCTGGCGACGTGACCTTCCATTCGCCGAACAGCCCAACGATGCGGGGGCTGCCCGACTCACTGAGCATGCCCAGTAGCATCCGCAGTGTTTCGTGACAACACTAATAGTCTGCATGGATCACTGGCACGCAGAGTCACTTCTAATTAGAATTATCTCAATCTTCCACCAGGGTTTTGAGTTTTTTCTTTTTTCTTTCGTAGAGCGCCGCCATCTGAGTGGCCCGCCGAGGCGCCAGTTTCCCCGCTGACTCCGCCCCTTCTCCCTCCTCTAACTTCCCCTCGCTTTCACCTCTGTCAGAAGGCCGGCCATTACTCCTCCTCCATCCCCCCATTTTTCTACAAATGAAACAAGAAAATAAAGAGGGGAGGAAGGGGGACATCCCACCTCCTGCTCTTCATCCTCACCTCGTGGCTTCACGCTCTATTATGCATGCATGCTTTCATTTCTGCTGTGTATGTTCTTTCTATTTTCCTTCTTTCCATCCTTCCTTCCTCCCCTTCTACCCTACAACCATCTGCTCTGAGAGGCGTTTCGATGAAATTGCTGCACGTTCTCCAGATGTAGAGTGAAGGCGCAGTCAATCCTTCCCTCCTGCTGAAATGCTCCCAGGATGTCGGCCATTTTTAACCCACTTTCTCCTTCTGACTGTTTGGCCACAGAGTTTAGCTGCTGTGGTGGAAGGTGGCCAAGGGTTTGAATTTGGAGGTGGAAAGTGATGGATGTCATCCAACCAGCTCCGATTATAGCTGGTCCTCTACTAATTGACTTTAGTTAAGAGAGGAAGGAAACGATTTATACTCCTCCATTAGGTCGCCGCTCTCTTGACGCAACCGCTGATTTAACGGGATAGCTGAAGAATGAGCACCTTTCTTGCTTTGAAACCACTTTCATTTGTTCTTTTTGTTCTGGTTTAATCTGTGTTTCCGCCAAGGACACTCTTCTAAAGCGACCTGCAGCCAGCATGAAAGCACAAAAAGCTTAGAACTCCAGGTCTCCAGCTTTACAAGCTGGAGGTCAAAGGTCAGAGACTCAGCCGGACAATAGTTGCAGGAGATTCCTGTGCTGGAGTTTCAGTCATGTTGCAGCTAAAACAGACAAATAAAGACAATTTAAGAGGAATAAACCCCAGAATACCCTGGGACTCACATCCAGCTGCCTGCAGAATTAACAGGAAAACTGAGCAAAGAATGAGCAAAAAAAGTTTTGCAGACTTTCTATAAAATATATAAAGAGGCAGGAAGAGTTCAGGAGGGAAGGTGAGACCGGATTTAAACTGCTCGTCGTGAGACGGACAGACAGGCCGGACAGGCCGGCAGAGCTCAGATAGACAGACGGGGAAGAGGAAAGAGACAGAAACGGGAAGAAAATATCAAGTCGGACAGACGGCCAGTCAGTCAAACAGACAGAGAGACAGACAGGTGTGTGAGCTGAACAGACTGGTGGGGAAAGACTTTGAAATCTAAACAGGCAGGCGGGCAGGTAAACTGCCACAGAGTTAGACAAATAAACCAAGAGACATCCGAGTAAAGGCCCACTAAACAGCCGAGGTGCACAGACTGGCTTCAATCTGGTCAATTAGCCTCAAAATAATCAGGTTTGTCCAAGTTTAGTTTGCGCATTTTGGTCAGAATTTAGTCGCAACGAAGTTGTGAAAAAAAGAGACGCACCGAGCAACAATGTAACTAACTGTACTCTCAATGACGTCCTCTTGTAAAGTAAACTAGCTTCATCCGATGACGGTGTTTTGTCTTCTCTGGGTGGAGTCGAGAGAGCAGCCGCTCTGACGAATGTTGTTGCATGTTGGAGAAACAGGCGAGCAGGCTGAAAGACACACGGGTCATTTTGAAGTCAAACAAAGAGGCAGAGCTGCTTCCTGGAAGAAAATGGCAAAGTGACAGCAGGAGGAGAAGGTCGTGAAAGACGAGGAGGAGGAAGAAGAGGAGGAAGAAGGTTATAAACAAAGTTATTGTGTAAAGTGATGGCTCAAGACATCACTACCAACACCACCAATATCAAATAACAAATAAATGTAAGTTTTGATGGGCTAAAATTCAGCTTGTTTTTGTTGATTCTTGTAGAGGTGAAACTGTTTCAGTCATTTTTTTTGCAGAAATGCTAAATGTTCTCTGGTTCCAGCTTCCAGATTTGCGGCTTTTAAGTGAAATGCATCTTTGGGTTTCGAGAAAAAAAAAATATTTGAAGACTTCATGCTGGGCTTTTGAAATTTTGATGAGCATTTTTATTTATTTATTTTTACCATTTTCTGAGTTCATGAAGACAAAACCTGTCTCGGTTAATTGATTTTTCAAGACAACAAGCAGCAGGGGATTCAGGAGGCGAAAAGAGTAGAAACGTCAGTAGATGAGGAGGAGAAGATGGAGGATGGTGAGGGTGGAGGAGGAGGACGACGACGAACAGAGGCAGTAGCAGCAGGAGGTGGGCGATGGTTATGGAGGAGACGGAAGAGGTGAAGACAGCGAGGAGTTGGAGGAGGGGGACGAAGAAGAGGAGGAGGTTCATGAGAGATGGAGGAGGAGGAGGAGAAGCGAGTAAAGAACAGAGGAGGAAGAGACGGTGACAATGAGGAGGTGGAGGAGAACAGATAAGCTGACAGGAGTAGGAAGGAGGATACGGAGGTGACAGCAAGGTTCTGGAAGTACTGCATGACAATAATTATGACTATAATCATAACAATGTTATAATAATCATAAAGGTTTGAATTATTTCAGCTTTATTTCTTCCGCTCTGAATGCAACAATACCCATGAGCCTCTGCAGCGAATACCAAAATGTCTTGTTGAATTTGTGAACGAAACAAGTCACCATGGTTACGGAATTTATCGAACACTGACCAATAATGTAAAAGTAAAAGAAAAAAAATCTACACTGCAGATTGTAAAGTCAGTTTGACTCAAAATGACACGTGGAAGGTTTCTTGTACCTTTTACTTTCTTTTTCTTTTTTTTAAAACTCCAATATTCTCCAACAAATCTTCTCATGATTCAACCAGGAGAGTTGTGTGTCGATTCAAACTGTAGAAGAGCTCCAACCGTGAGTCACCCACGTAGTCAATGATAAAAAAAGAAATGGTATTTTTATCTCCAACAGGAGGATCATGTGATCAGCCACTTCACTTCCGTGAGGAAGCAGGGGTGCGTGAGTGTGCACCTCCGTGTCTGTCCACAGCTAATCCCGCATTCTTTTGCAGCAGACTGCATAATATTTTGCGGGGCCGGTTATGGCTGCTGCCACACAGTACAGTCGTGGTCTTTGCAGACACACCCGGCGGAGATCTCACTTTTCTAGCTACTTCTGGAACCAGGGAGATACTCAACCCTGACTCCTCATGATTATATTGTAGAGAATTGCATTATCTATTTTACGCTAATTTGTTTTGCCCATTACGCTGTGAAAGGAAACGCTGGACGAGACCAGTGTGCTGGGTTCAGGCAACAGCACATTGGTTAAAATTAGGGTGAAGATTGTGGAGTCTGTGGTTAATTGATATTAAAGTAAACATGTCAAGTCTCGTGCTTCAAGTCAGTGTTGATTTTCAATACTAAACCAAGGCCACCATCCTTTTCTAACCTGAACCAACAGCTGTGAGTATCTGAACAGAAAACTTCAGCTCGAAAACTAGTGAAATATGTCGTCAGTGAACATTTTAACAATATGCTCAGGATCAAGATTTTGCCTGATATATTAATTAACGTTATCTCCATAATATGTTTATGGTAAATGTCATTCGGTCATTTTTATGCTTCCTCAAAAATGTATTTGCTGTTGCAAACAAATAGTATACACATGAGTTCTAAGAGACAGGGCATGAGAAGGAGAAGGAGAAGGAAAAAGGTGACAGAGCGATGAAGAAGAACAGATAAGCTGTTAGGAGGTGACTGGATAGGAAAGGGATGGAGGACAGTGAAGGAGGCGGAGGAAGAGGAAAGATATCAGAGGAGGACAACAACGGCAAGAGGACGAATTAAATGGAGGATGGTGAAGATGAGAAGGGGGTGATGCGGGAATAACAGAGGAAGATGTGGAGAGGAGGAAGAGGAGGTGGAGAGCTCCAGCAAGAGGCAGGGGGTCACGCCATGATAAACGCTGAAGTTGCTGAGTTTTAACAGGGCGAGGCCTGCTCGACCTCCTTCACCTCCACCCCCACCTCCCTCCAGTACTTATGGGAACCAGCACCAGCCAATAGAAACATATACTGGGAACCAGCCTGTGAGCCAATGGGGAGGCCAGAAACCAGCAGATCCCTCCATGCACTCATCTTTTTCCTCCTCCTCTTCTATTTTTTCTGTGTATTTTCGAGGCCCATCGCGTGACCACTAATCACAGAATCGACTCGAGCAGCCCGCCGCCACAGCAGCTGTGGTCAGCTGATCCGCTCTGCTCGGCTCGTGGTTAATAATGTAGCAGCGAGGTGTTTCGAACTGAAAGAACATCCACTCTGCCTATACAGGAGTCACTGTCGGAGAGGTCAAAGGTCGCGGCCAGAGTTTAGACTAGAAGTAAACAAAATCACATCTACTGTAAATGTTTATACAGGAGCGTGTGAAGCTGCTGAACTTCTTATGTGAAGATAAATACTAGCACTAATACTGCTTATACTGCGAGAAGTACTTCTTGTTCGGAGGAAAAAACGAAATTCCTTTTATTCATCTTCTAGTGTCACTTGAGATTGTTGTTTTGTGTTGTTGAACTTGATTTCTTCACTTAAAGGACCAGGTTGTGGTTCAATGCAGGCTTTTAAAATGTGCTTCTGTGTTTTAGAAATGTGAGTGTACCTTTTCTCCAGACAGCCGTCGGTTTCCATTTATTTCGGTATAATCTAAAAATCAATTAGCAAACTGCTATAAATTATATGTTATGGTTCAGAGTCTGTATTCATTTAAAGAAAAATGTATTTCTGAGTTGTAATGTGGTCCAGAGTTTTCAAATAAATCTGCTTTAGCTGCAACATTGATGTAACACAGAGTAAAGGTAATGCAGATTTAATGTTCACCTTGATGGATGTTCATACTGAAATGAATTGAACCCAATGACAGCGAGGAAAACTAAGAACAACAAACACACACATTATAAAATATTAAATACCAGCCTGCATTAGAAAAAGGCATAAATATAATTTACATTATAAAGGGATAAAACCTGAAAATTCACTACTATGGTCCTTTAGTGATAGAAATAAAATCATTGTTTTTTTATTACCTATTTGTTGTTGAGTGTAGTAACATGAAATCCAGAAAGTATTATTATTATCATTACTTTAGTAGAAGAAGTGAGGTTAAAACAACAACTACTACTACTACTACTACTTCTACCAATAAAAATTAAAATTAAAATTAAAATACTACTACTATTACTACTACTACTACTACTACTACTACTACTACTAATAATAATAATAATAATAATAATAATAATAATAATAATGCTGTGTATTTACATTGTTTTTGTTTCTTTAAACTTTGGTACATTTTTATTGCCTACTACAAGATCTAATGACACATTTTTCTAATATGTTTTCATCATTAAATACGATCTCAATTTACTGGTACTATTTAACACATTGATCTGTGAAGAGTTAGATATAATATATAAACTGAGTGTACTGAATGTTCTGTATTGGGAAATAAATACCTTTCTTTAATGTTTGTTTTCTGCCATTAATATACAAATAGTTTATACTCACTTTTTATTCATTAATCGTCTTTGAAAAGCAAACTAACTGGAAAAAGATGACAGGTAACTTTTTATTAATCTTTTATTGTTATGTTTGCGTGGCTTCGTTTCGAGAGAGTGTATTTATTTTAGCATGTTTGTGTAGCGGTTTTACTTTACTTTTTTATTTCTACTTTTTTAACGAAACGTTTTTTTCTGTTTTTATTTCTTCAAAAAAATCTATTAATTTAATTGAGCCTATATTGTACTTTTTTTTTTAATTTCCGGTGTGATCTTGACCAGCCTCTGTTTCTTCTGGAGTAAAATAAATAAAATGTCATGTTTCATCCGTCTATACTTTCAAAAGTAAAAATCAAACATGTTCAAATACGCTCGATATGAGCCGGTGGGGATCCGCAGGGCGACTTTCACGCATTTCTTTCTTTTTACAGTGTCCGAAATAAACTTTAATACATTTTATATAAAGAAAAAAGTTAATTTTATAATTAAATTAATAAATAATTTAAGCCCACATACAGAAAATTAGAGCCGGGATCAAAAGCACGAAAAAAGATCGATTCATGTCATTTTTTTTATTTCATTAGAAGCCGATTACACTTCTGTCAGATTCATGATGTATCGGAGAGAATCTGAATAAAAAACTTTTAATAATATAGCAATAACTTTATTCAACTTTATAAAGTCCGTCTAAAGTTAAGTGAACTGGTAGCGGTTTATTATTCAGTAGAAATAAAACTTGTTTTGTAAACTCTGGTGAAAGTGTACGAACTTCGGAAATATTCTGAGAGTGAAAATTAAAACGTCCTGATCTGAGAGAAATCAGCTGTAAACCGATAAACAAATGATTATGAATCGTTTCTGGACTAAACACGATGTAGAGTTTAAATAAAACTTGTAAAAGACGAAAACGCTGCAGAAAACTAGAACGAAGCGGATTCTGGTCCGTTTAAAACAACGATGTCACCAAGAAATAAAAGTTATTATTTTGACCTGAAGATAAAAACCGGAGAGGATATTCAAACTGAAGCAAAATCAAAATAAAAACACGGAACTTCCTATACGATTGACAACAGCTGCACAACACAGACATCACGGGGATTATTCAACATCTCCTCATAACTGCAGATACTCATTCAAAAAATAAAAAAACGCTTAAACTCACCAGCCAATCTAAAAATGATTGTTTTACAATCAATGTCAATGTTGTTTTTAAATAAAAGGTGTCTCCTACAGATGACATGTCCTTATTTTAAATAGTATATGTATTTTCCATACGGACAAACGCATTGCTTGTTATGTGTCCAAACTGCAGAAATAAAGACAGACACAATTTTTGTATTTGAACTGAAAAAGACTGCCAGCTTTAACTGAAAATGATTTGAAATAAGAAGATGATATTATTTATGGTTAGTTAATGATTAATTAACAATAAATAAAATCATCTTCAAAACCTTACTTTAGGCAAAACAAAACTTCACATAAACATAAAAAATAAAAAATACTGCTGGAATTTGTATTATTATTATTATTATTATTATTTGTAAATATATATACATTTGCATAATATGTATATTTCCACTGTTGGCCAGTGGTGATGAGATAAAAGTATAATTATTGAAATAAAAGTTTTGGGAGTAATAATTATACGATATAAAAAAGTACATTAGAAGACGTATTCAGATCCTTTACTAAATAAAAGTAGTACATCACTGTAAAAAAAACTCTGTTACAAAGTCCTGTATTGAAATTATACTTCAGCAAAATTAACTTTAAGGATCAAAAGTGGAAATGCATTGTGTGAGTTGTATTATTTAATTAGTGTTACTGATGCATGCATGTGAAAATAATATTTAACTTTATTTGCTGTTTATTATTAATTATTTAACTTTAATTTAACTTTTTAACCATACTTTACATACTGCTGGGTAGTTTAATGTAGATAGCAATGCATCATATTTCATATTCTCATGTTAGTAAAATATGAATTTGTTAAGTAACTAGTAATGACAGCTGTCAAGTAAGTAGTTAATAAATAGTACTGCAGTAAAAAAGTGCAATTGAATGAACGAATTGAAGTATGATGTTATAATACTCTGCCAAGTACTTTATTTGCTGTAACACAAACAGAGCTGATGAATGACGATGAGTGCATTTTCATCAAAGGCATTTTCAATAAGTAATGTTGTGTTCTTACAATACTTTTCCTTGAGTTAATATAGAATATAGAATATAGTACAACACTTCAATAAAACCATTATGATACCTGTAATATTCAAAAGTGTAGCATCAGTGACGGCGAAGGAAAACTGCAGGGTGAATAACTCAACGTGTCCAAAAAGCACCCCAATGTGTTTTCACACGTGACTTTCATTTTGTAGCAGGCTCTTGGCTGCTTTTACTGTCGGCGATCACGTCTCTGAAGCTTATTTTAGTGTCACTGTGTATTAAAACAGCATCAGCTACGTGCCAGAGCTGTGAAATGTTGGTGAAACCGAGAAGAAGATAATTAGGCAAAAAGAACAAGTAACCAGCGGCCGTTTACTCTTCTCCTCAGCTCAGTGTAATCTGAGAAGATGCCTCGGGCTGCACTACAGTCCGAGACTGGCACTTTAAAGAGCAAATAAACTGCATGAAACAACCTGTTATCAAACAGGACTCAGAATTGCTGCTGAACAGTAATCTGATATGCAAGCTGAGAGCAAAACAAAACAGTGAGGTGCTTCTCTTTGCACAGGAGTATTTTCCCTAAAGTAAATTCACTCCAAAGCCAAAGGTCTTTCTGGCGTGTTGGTCATTAATATTCTGCTAAAAGCCTCCGCTCGTCTGCTTTCCACCAGATGTTGAACCTGGCTGCAGGGATTTGCTCCCATTCAGGCACAAGAGCATTGGTGAGGTCCAACTCTGACGTTTGGTGATAAATACGAATAGTTTCTGAGACGTGTTGTCCAATCGCATTCGGACTTGAAAAAGGTTTGTAGTTCCTCTGACCAGCCAGACTCGAAGGCAGGGAGAAAAGCAGGCAGTTACAGAGAGGGTGGAGATGTGATATAGTATAAATGTGGGGATAAAGGAGCTCTTTTTCGATCAACCTTTCCCTGAAACAATTCATGGCGTTGCAGTACGTTGTTCACACGAAAAGTGCAAAAACTGAAAAAAGAAGTTCAAACCCCGGCTCCTGTCTCACCTCTGCACAGCTGACCAATCACAGCGTGAAGAGGGTGCGATTGTTTCGGTAAGTTGCACAAATTCCCAGAAACTGTTCAACCATCCAACAAGCACTATGGTTGGAGCATCACAGTAGCCAGGCTGTTCTCAAGCACTGTTTGTACTTATACCTACGAAAACTTTGCAGTATAATTTGTATGTAACCTACATAATCATGAGCCAGGACAGGTGACATAGCATGAACAACGATAAAGGCGGCGTAGGGAGGAGGTGGAGGTGGATGGGTCCAAAAGCACCAGGCTGCAGCCTCCGACTCTGAAAAGTTAAGCCAATGCGGAAGTGTCCTAAACCTGCATTCTTTGTAATGGCCATCAGGGGGCGACTCCTCTGGTTGCAAAAAGAAGTCTGATTGTATAAAAGTGTACGAGAAAATGACCCTAATTCTCACTTTACCTTTAAGCTTCTTTTCCCTCCCTCTTGATTAAAGAGATATGACTTCACCTGTGCACACCTGAGCCGTCTGGTGTCATGGAAACAGTAGATCCAGTTTATTATCTGCTACAGCTACAGCGTTGTGTGTTTGCTAACCGCGGACCTGAAGCTCTGCCTTGTGCCAACACAAAGGCTTTACAGGTCACTAATGTTTGGCACTGCTCAGGGATAGATGCTCAGTAATAATCTCTACAGCAGATATATAGGCCGACTAACCACAACACAGCCTCAGCTTTGGAAAGAGGAATGATTTAAAGATGTACGACAAACAAACAAAGACTTAAGATAGACAGAAAACGGGGTCAGCTGTCTAAAACGCATCCGGCAAGTAAATAATAATAGCAGCAGTAGTAATAATAGACTAAATAGCAGTTTTCCAAGACAGTGTTGACAGTTTACAGGGAATTAGAATCAATAAAGAAACTTTATCGCATAATAGTACCATGAGAAGTAGCTTCATGGTTCTGCTCCACTGACATGTGTAATCATGTAAATTACTAGTTGTGGGAGAAGTGCTCAGATCTTTTACTTAAGTACAAGCAACAGTACTACACTGTAGAAATACACTATTACCACATGATCATTATATAACCATGGATATTGTCCACAAGGGCTGACAGTAAAAGTACTTATTTTTGCTGGCCAGTGGGTCAGTATCATTAGAAAGCTCTGCTACATCAGCGTAGCAACAAGGGGAACATCATATTGTCTGTTTAATGCTCATTAACCTGCAGTGCGGCTGCAATCCAACACACAGGCTTACAGGTCACTAATGTTAGTCACTCCTGAGGGATAATGCTGCCAGATAACAGGAGGCTTTACTGCTCAGCATAATCCTGTGGACCAACATTCAGGGCAGCATTTGGCCGAATGCAGTTGTGCTAGCACAGCCCGGCAAACCCAGGGCTCGTAAGGAGTCTTATTTGTTTATCGGGTACAACAGACGTGAATCACCAATATGTGACAGAGTTAGCGAAGATATACTAGTTCCACACGCAGCAGCAGTGGAGACTACACATCTCTACTTAAAACTGAACACACTTTGGTATTTAACAGCTCTATCCGTAGCTACAAAAAAAGATGGTACTATTTAATTTAACAGTTTAGATCAACCTGTTTGAAGCTTTTGGTCCAATATGGAGACACGTCTTACAGACTGAAGGATGTCACTCATCTTTGTCCGTTTTAGCCTCAAGTTTCTAGTGAGATCAGTGACAGTCTCATCAAAACATTGGTTCTTCTGAAGCCGTTTGTTCCCCTCAAGAAGTATCTAGTCATTCTTCATATTTCTTACTGAGCAACAATTGTTGCATTGACCATGTGCTGCTTCCTAAAGTCTTGTTTTCACAGTGAGGTTGCGAGTTTGGTGCCATTGGGCCTGTTCAGAGACCAAAACCTGCTGTTCGGAGGTGTTGGTTGGTGTATTTTTGGACTTTGGAGTCAGGTTAGCAGTTTCTCCCTGCTTCCAGTCTTAATGCTAAGCTAGGCTAACCATTTCCTGGCTCAAGCTCTGCACTGAACGCACAGACATGAGACTCTCAGGAGAGAGTGCAAAGCAACACATTTCCCCTAAATGTTAAACTAATCTGTTAAATAGATATAAAACATGACATGCACCTATATAATAATCATGTGACATGAATGTACAAAAACCTTTTGGGATGATAATAACTGTCTTGTGTATTATTATATGTTTCTGTGGACATACAGCCTTCGTTTAACCAGGAAAGCCTCATTGAGATAAAACAATATTTAGTGTCAAAGATTAATGAGTGACAGACAACTAAACATAAATAATAGGACAGAATACGGCACAAAATAAGAAGTAAAATATTGAATCCCTAAACAACCTAGGTTGCACCTGTTTAGAGCTGTCTGAAGCCATGAATATAACTTTAGAGTAAAATACCCACAAACATCTGGAGCTAGAAGAGAGAGCAGCCAGTTCCTGCAGCACTGATATGAATGCAGAGAGACCAACTTTGCAATTTTGGATTTAACTTAACTGTACGCAGTATAGTATTTCATTAAAAGAATAACAGTTTCATCTTTTTAAGTACTTACTTAAAAATGTAAATGTAAAAAAGCAACTTGAGTACTCCTAAAAGAGTAACTTCTTAGCCTTGACACTGCTAGTTCTCAATAAACAGTAGTGGGCTACTACAGTTTACTTCCTACGTGAAAACACAAGAAATACAACAGACATTAAACTGCATGTTTATCTTGAGTGAGACTTTTAAACCACAAATCCTCCGTTTAAAACCCGACTGAAGAACTGGAGATTAGGATTACCCACACACACACACACACACACTCATATAGTCGACCATACATCTGCCATGAAAAACCCGACCATCCCAAATCCCCGGCGTGCTTGATGACGCGTGATGTAATCGAGGTAACGACGCGGCGTGGGAAGCAGGAGGAGGAGGGCTTTATGTGACTGGAGGAGAGCGGGAGAAAGCAGCAGGACAGGAGACGAAGGAGAAGAACAAGAACAAGACCTCTCCTTCGGGGTTGGGTGGGGAGGTTAAACAAACAGGTCGTCGGCTTTGACAATAATCCCGACCGGTCTGTTGTTTCTCAGACCCGGGTGTCAGCGTGCAGCCCGGGTGCTATTCAGCTGCTCTCATCAAAGACCACTGTTGTTCTAAGGAAGCTGGGAGGAAGTCTGGACACCCCCTCACCCCCTACATCACATAAACAACGTCCGCCATATTTGTCAGACGACAATTCCGTTGTGTAAAAATGATCTGTTCAAAAACAAGATCGTTCGAACAAAAAAAAGAACAGATATATTTAGTTTGGGAATAAAACTCGTTTATCACTGTGGGAGAGCTACATATTTTGCAGATGATTATTTCATGAAGGAGAGTGAAAGCTCCTGTTAAACAACATTTTTGGGCACACGTCATTGTACGTGGAGAACTGAGTTAGCTTGATTTGATTGTTTGATTTTTTTAGTTCTTTATTTTCAATTTCCAGGAACAGCTCTACAGGATTTAGTGGCATCTAGAGCCAGTGTTTGGTTTGTCTGTTACCGTAGAAACATGGCAGTGCAACATGGCGGACTCTATGAGGAGGACTCGCTCACTATGTATATATGAAGGGCTCATTCTAAGCTAACGAAAACACAATGATTCTTAGTTTCAGGCGATTATATACTAATGAAAACCTAGTTATAAATATTATAATTAGTTTCTGGGCTGCACGTTGGTGTATTGGATAGCACTGTCACTTCATAGCAAGAGGGGCCCAGGTTCGATCCCAGATGGTCCTTCTGTGTGGAGTTTGTAGGTTCTCTCCAGGTTCTCTGGCTTCCTCCCACAGTCCAAAGACAGCATAGGTTGAAGTTGCCCTTGGTTGTCTGTCTCTGTGTGCCCTGCGATAGACTGGCAACCTGTCCAGGGTGAACCCTGCCTTCGCCCAATGTCAGCTGGGATCGGCTCCAGCGCCCTGCAACCCTGAATAGGATTCGGATAATGCATCCCCCAGAATCCTACAGCAATGGATCCTTAAAGGTGCTGAATTAGAAATTCAGAGCATGTGGCTCTCAACATGGCGATGGCTGAGCTGGGAGCACACAGCTAATGAAGCTAACAGTGCAAACAACGGCATCAGTAGTGACAGCGCTAACAGTGTTTACATGAGGGGGAACCGGAGAGTGGTAGCTAGTCGTTCAGGATGGTACTATCAGCTGTAACCACCATGTGAGAGCCGAGCAGCCGTGAGCTAGCTCACATGCTGCACACACATCTGGCTTTGTCAACAAAGCACAGAGAAGCTTAGACAACAACAAACACGAAGGGAGAGCAGATTCACTGTATCTTTACATGGATAATAGTATATTATCTGCTATAGAGAACATTTTAAGTATAAGTTGTTGTCTGTGTTCCTTCTTGTCAACAAATCTCATAAAAAAATCCAATCTAAGCCCATATATCTTTAAAAACACAAATATATAGTTTTAGGTTTTAGAAAATGCTCAGTCATTTTCTAAAACAGTTGATCACTGTAGTTTTTATCAAACAAACAGAGGTGGATTAATCCACATTTGATGCTCTACTGAGTATTTGTGGCAGCCGTGTGTGGGATTGAGTCAAACTAAACTAAAGTGTGTGTGGTCATAGTAATGAAGGAACATGTCACCCAGAGTAAGTGATGCTCATTGATATGTTTTTAATAGTTTTTTGGAGAACAATGGAGCTCTAAGGCACAGAACAAGAAGATACATCAGACTTTGATACACACACAATACTTGTTAGTAGATACATCGGTTTGGTCCTTTAATACAATTTTCTGATCAGAAAACATTCATGTGTCACTTTTAAATGCAATAAACCACGATGAGAGCGACTTTGTGACTAGATAACCACTTCAGTCGCATTAAAATCTTGCGAATCAAATGAAGCAGCGTACATTTGAAAGGTGAAGACTAAATGACTAATCCCTTGTTTATAACACCCAATCCGTCACCACATCAACAACTAAATATTATATTACTTCATCAGTCAACATTTAATCCTTTGGTTTATTTTTCATGTCTTAGCTCGAGGCCCAGGTCCTACCCTCACAAATTCTTTCTCCTGTCGTTTTTCCAGCTTCCCTGATCTGGAACTGGGCTCTACCACAGGTTAAAAGCAGGATTGCTAAAGGAGTGAAATGTGAGATGGAAGTTTTTATAAAAGCGTATCGTCGTTACGCTACACGGACCGGACTAACTTTGCTAATGGTCTATCTGGCCTCTTGCCAACACTTTCTCACCTCAACCGTTTCCCATTTCTTTTAGTTTAGTCACTCTGCGTTACGAGGCGTTTAGCTTGACCTCTGCAGCTTGTTTCTTTACTCCTCTCTTTGTCTGTCTTTCTCTTGATTTGACTGCCTCTACCCGCCCTTTTTTATTTTGTTCCTTAGCATTGCATTGCATTAAGTTTGACCTTTGCCTCCTGTATTCTCCCCTCTGTCAGCCTTCTTTCCTTTTCCTCTCTATGCCCATCTCCCTTTCCCTTCCTTTCCCTAATTGGTGTCTGTTCGTCTGCCTGATCAGAGGAGGAGGAGGTTAACTCTTCCTGGATTAGGGACCCCTGTGGTTTAGTGAAGACATGAACGACTGAAGAGGACATACAGAGATGCAGAGAGCCGTGACGTTTGTCCTTTAGCCTTTGAGAGACTCATTAGGATATTAGGATATTTCTGGAACTGAACAAATAAGAAAAGAGAAGAAAAGCGCTCCTTAAAGCTCCTATAAAGAACCACTACAACTTACAGAAGAAGAATAAAGACAGCAGAAGGGGATTTATTTATGAGCAATGTATATTCCACTCAAACAGTACTAAACATAAAGTTGTTTGCCTTCTCTCACTCTGCAGTGTGGGTTCAAGTGATTTTGGAAGACAAACCTGTTGGTTTAATCTGACCTGTGAGCTGAAAGCCTTGTCGTCAAGTGATCATGATCTCTCTGTCGGGGGTTCATGGAGGGCGGGGCGGCGGTCACGCCTGGTCAAACTTCTATACTAGGCTTCCTCCTGCTCTGTCAAAGGGATGACTGGGCTCTCTCTCCAGGACAAGCTGTTTGTTCACCCCTGTTGTCGACAGGAAGTTACCCAAACTTAAAATGTAATCTGAAATGAGACATCAACTGTTGCATGCGCTCGTCAAAGGTTCCAACCACAAACACTAACTAAACCAAATACTGTAAAGTAAAAGTTTGGGTTCAGGTTTTGCTTCTGGCAACGTAAGAACAACTTCAGTTGAAAATTAAGACGTGATACTTTGAAAATGCACGTTGTCGTCTGCGGTTCGACCCTCGTGGTTGAGTGATCGGAAAACGGAAAAAAACTACTTTCATAGAGCCTTTCAAGTCACGCTACTTTTACTGCTTAAAGCTTGTGATGCGTGTCGTAGCACCACTACTGTAGAAGTAAGTAGTTCTTTAGAATCAAACATACGGAGCCAGAATGAGCTACATGTCAATAACGCTTATTATTTTATCCTTTACTAATAAAGTTGCCACCCCCAGGCAGACACCGTTGCTATTTTAAAATGAACAAAGTGATTTGCAAGAAAGGACATCAAACAATCTGGAAATATCACATTTAATGAATTAATAAGAATAACTCTGTCTAAAGCTTTTTAGTTTAGTCTTAAAATGAACAAAATGTTTACAGTTAACTAGATGGAGCCTCTGATAATGATTATACACTTTGATAAGCAATAAACTAATGCGACTACACACACACACACATACACACACACAGCTGAAGTCAGCGGGTCTGTTTGGCCTTCGTCCTGTTTCCACTCGTCTTCCTCATTTCCATAAAAGTGACTTCACCTCTGGCTGTGTGTTGATGGTCTGTTAAGAAGAGATGAATTTCTGCCGCAGTGTTTCCAAAAGTCGGCTGACAACACGCACATGATGCTCCGCTTCCAGGAAAAACCGCAGAGGAGCGTTCAGCGCTTCCAAACAGAACCAGACCGAGAGAAGCCATTGAAGGCCTGATGTGTTGAGTTACCTTGATGTTACACATGTTGTCTTTTGATTTACGTTTTTGACTCAGATGAACCGGATAATGCCCTTTTGTACTTGCTTTAGTCTCTAAAATCTGGATTTGTACATATTTTACCTGCTATATCTCGAGGTCACATCATATGACATGTATCTGTAAATACAAACTTGAACCCGAAAGGAGTGTTTTTCATCTCCTCCTTTAAACGAATAGAAATAAAAATAATAATAAAAAGTTCCCACATTTATAATGTTTTAAAATCCAAACAAAAATGGTAGCTGTAAAATAAATACTGTATTGTATTACTGTATTGTACTTGCTATTTGTACAACACAAACCAAATGTAAAAACAATGCATTATCATTTATATTTGACTATATTTGTTGTTTTATATTATATTTTCAAACTAAATTGTGTTAATACTCTCAGTGTTGTACAAGAAAAACAAGATGCTGCACAGATAGTAAATACAACTTGAGAAACAAGTTAAATCTCTTTTATGTTCGCACATGAAAAAATATTTTTTCATCCAGATTGTTAAAATACTCTTTGAGAACTCTGGAAATATGTACACTATGTATACACCTGCAGTAATTTAGCAGGATAATACTGTCATGCATGTATTCCTTTTGGATTAACTATAAAGATCCCGGACAAGCAGCACAGCGAACATCTGTACTTCAACCACCAATGAGCTTACAGCTGTGTGATGAGTTTGTGAGGCCGTAAATTGGTTTATATAAAGTATGAAATGTGATAAGATGAGAGCATGAAGCAGGATAACATGATCAACCTACATGTTCAACAAGCTTGTGTCAACAAAATAAATTGTCTATTGTTTTAATATTTTCAGGTATTTTGAAGATGTAGCAGGCCAACATTAACAACTTCTTCACATTTGTAATTTCACAAAGAACATTTCACATTTGCAAGCTTCATATCAATACGGCATGTCCACAAGAAGACAGAGACATTTTAAGATTCATTTTCACTTCACAAGAATTTATAGAGCATTCTAGCATATCACTTTTACATTTTTAAACAAACAAGATATAACGTGTTCATCAGTCAGCTTTAGAGGTGTTGGTAGGTGTATTTTTTTACTTTAGACAGAGCCAGGCTAGCTCTTCACAACTGCGTCCAAAGTAAATACGCATATTTCTTAAAATGTTGAACTATGCTTTTAATGTATTTTGTGTCAAAATATGTTTGTACTCACTCTACAGCACTACTAAACAATACTGAAAGTCTAAATTTCGCACCTGAACTCTGGCACAGAACTCTGCTGATAGCTCTGTTAGCCAAACACATCGTAGGACTCTGCTGCCCACTGACTGCTAACAGCTAACTAGTTTAATATTTACTAAGAGTATAATATACATACATACATACATACATACAATTGTCCTAACGAGGTGGGCAAATCAAAAGGCAAAATGTATAATATGTAGTGGAAATAAGAGTCAAAACTGATCAACAACTTCACTTGCGGCCCCTACCGGCCGTTTAAGAGTAGTGAGGAGTCAGCGTTCAACGACGGTATAAAACAGGCAATAAAATGTTTTTTCAAAAAGTGTGAATCACTGCAATCACATTCATAAATGAGCACGAAAAAATATTAGGCTGATGGATCCAGCAGTATGTAAGATTGGCCGTGTACAGAAAGACAGACACAGAGATGCACACTAACACACGACTGAATACATAATCTCCTGGCAGAGATAATAAATAAGGTTGCTTATTTAGACATTAAAAACTGTAAATGCTAGAGTATACTGCTATATTGGGATTGTTGGAAATAGGCTTTAAAATAGACTACTAGTACTGCATCTGTACAAAAAAAGTGTCATCAAATTGAAAATGAATTAAAATTCAAAGTGTTATTCGAGTGTTTTATAATTATTACTGA
This sequence comes from Ophiodon elongatus, assembly GCA_016806645.1. Lineage (NCBI taxonomy): Eukaryota > Metazoa > Chordata > Actinopteri > Perciformes > Hexagrammidae > Ophiodon > Ophiodon elongatus. Next base: position 1,548,415 of record JACSYO010000412.1, read on the forward strand.
CAAAACAGAAGGGCTTTTACTGTGAAGCAGCTGCAGGCTGGAGATATTTATTTATTTAAGTTGTTTTAAGCTATATTTGTGTTTTTTTTTCCTATGATGCGCTCTATTTTCTAATTACAGATGAAAAACCTGAACATTCTCTGTTATAATTTTTTTGTATTGTCCCACTTTCCCTTCTAGATCAATCAGGTTAATCTCATCTTTCCTCATCGTGTCTTTGAAACCACCAGAGAACATTGTGTCCTCTCGTTCTGCTGTTCTCAGTTGCCTCTTTAGTTTCCATCTGATTGAAAACACATCAGAGAGGCTTTAAGCTGTTAACCTTGTGGACCTACATGTACCGTACGCATGTAGTTGACATACGATCTATCTCACAACTGCTGTGCTCAGCAGTAATCCAGACGAGAGTGGCGCTTGCCACTCGACCAGCTGCTGTCCAGAGAAACCGCTGACGGTGATTCTAATGATGGATATAAAAGATTCGATATTGTGTCTACAAACGCTTTTGAAAAACCCAAACATTTACACAAAATAAGTGCACAATGGTCGTAGCTGAATACCTCCCCTGCGTTTCCTGAAATACAAGGTTCTTTTGCCTTGTTCTAGGTCTCGGTGTACGATAACGCCTGACCTCCTGGGTGCAAATCCCACAGAGACACACATCTGGATCACACACAGTACATTATGTACACATAAAGAGGCCACACAGTACATGTGCTCACAGCCAAGTCTGTTCTCTGTTGGTCCGGGTAGAGTCCCTCGGGGCCGGGGCGATCAGCCGAAGTTCAGAAGCCATAGCAGCAGAGCCGGCTCTCTGGGGTCCTGCACAGGATTTGATGAATCCCCAGAATCTGAACCTGGTCAAATAAATTTGGTGCAGCTTTGTGAAAACACAATGGCCCTAACTAGAGCCAATGGTTGGTTTCTCCGTTCTGGGCGAGTGTAGAAACATGGCGGCCGGCACCGCGAAGAGGACCTGCTCCATTTGCATCTGACTAATTCTAAGGTAACAAAAACACAACAATTCTTATTTTCAGGTGATTATTAACTAAAGAAAACACACTTATTAATATCGTATTCAATATTTGACAATAGATCCCACTCCTTGCTGAAAGCTGTCCCTTTAAAGATGAGATGGGCACATAATATTTAGAATTCTCATTTTTTTTATCACAAAAGATATTGCGCTGCCCTCAAATTTGCTACAGCAGACCAAAACGTCATGTATTGTTAAAGACAGGGTTTCTGCGGGTTCACCGAGTAGAATTTAAAGGTTCTGAATTAAAAATTCAGAGTAACTATTATCTCCACATATCTCTCGCCTGCAAGCAGCGGACAGGAGCAACACTGGGCAGGTCGGGGTCTGATGCCTGGCTCGGGGTCTTCCACAGGACACAGACGTGACACCTTGACTACTCCCTACAGATAAATCACTATATTGAATATACATTTTATGATCTCAAGGGCAATTATTATTCCCGATCTTAACGTTGTTTTCAGCAGTTGCTGTCTTAAACGTGTGCATTTTGATCCGGGCTGCAACTCAGGATGATTGTCATTATTAATTATTCTGGTGGTTGTTTCTGATTATTTGTTCGAAGTCCAAAACGGTGGAAAAGCCCTTTGACCTCAGTGACTTTTTCAAATTAATTGATTTGAGTTATTGAGTTGTATTATGTTATAAAACAAAGAAAATTTGAGAAGCAGATAAATGACATAAGTAATTAATTATTAAAACAATAATCAATTCATTTCTATCTATCTCCAAAACAATGTGACCTCAAGGTCCATTTAGTAGCCATTCTGGAGCTTTTGATCATATTGCGCAATCTTCATCAGCAGATGGAGTTGTCACGGAATTATAGATATTTAAATTTCCACTTTGTTTCTGAGAATTAGGACTTCTACGTTAGTTTAAACGTTGAGTTACAAAGTTAATTCTTGACCTTTGAGGGAGCAACTGACAAAACAATCCAATAAGTAGCTTTTCTGGAGCTTTCAACCATATTTAATTATCCTCATCAGCTTTGTTATTACTCTTTGTTCTATTCCACAGATCAGAACTATTACGTTGTAGAGTCTCTGATGAATCCGTCAAACCACTTTCTAATGTTTTGTGATGAGAAGACAAATTTTGTCCTTTGAGATCAATAAATATTTAACAAAACAATTCTTTATCATAAGACTTTGATGTTTAATTGGTAATGTTGGGCTGCTGTTTGGTGTTTTTGGCAGGATGGAGGCATTATTTTACAGTCTCTGCTCCTGTGGCGTACAGCACAGCGCATTAATATCACCATCTGTCCAGAAGGGATTTACTGCGGTCTGATCAGGATTTTACAATCTGTTTTCAATAAACATACTCCAACATTTTCAAACAACGCACCGCGAGCACTTGGTTTATAATGCGTCCAGTGAAATGCAACCTAATGCGTCTGCGGCCGGGTGAATGTCGGTGAGTTTCTCGGGTGTAATTGCAGTCGTGTTTCCAGAATGATCGTCTCCGGTTTCAAAGTGCTGCAGGAAGCAAAAGCAGCAACTAATCAGCTGTAATACAGGAAAGAGCCGCGCAGCAGATTAAAGGCCGCTCATGATCTATCAGGCCAACTTCTTTACATATGTTTATACGTGTCATCACTGTCAGTCAAAACTTTGTAACTCCAGATGAGGTTTTAAAGCTGTCTGTCTCAGAAAAGCTTTAAAAAGCCCGGGAACATGAGACATTTTTCAGAACTCATTATTGATACATGTCCGTGGTTGTTGGGATAGTTTTTCTCATTCTAGAGTTTAAATGCTGGTTGAGAAACAGAGTGATTGAAGTGTGTTGAACTAACTTGTGTTGAATATCTGTTAATATAATTCCAGTTTCTATAAGTTTCCATTCTTTTCTCTCACTGTTGGGTCCTGTAATAGTGAGACGGATAGCAGATGGTCCCAGTCACTCCAGAAGGTGGTCAGATTAATCTGCGTTTTTGCTAAATATTTGTTTCAGCTAGGTGACATAAAGACTGTACACACAGGGCTAGTCGATGAAGTGCTGTAACTGGCGAGCTAACTGCTAACTCCTTGATATTCTCTCTATTTTACAGTTCAGTTTACTCCACAGTCTCTGGTGTTTTGTTCCGCTTCGTTCACGATTCCTTTCAATAAATAGTTATTTAAGATTTTACTTCCGTTTCCTCACCTAAAAAGAGTGATCATGGGAGGTGTTTTAGCCGAGTGTCTGACAGACCAAATACGCTAATATTTTAATCAATACAGCTTCTACAAAGGCCACATAACGGGCGAAGCATATTTTTGCACTTACAATTCTATTTTAATTTTGTTTTAACTCCAGTGATGTTGGGCTCCGAGTGCTGCCAAAACACATTTGACCTAAACTGATACATATGTTTACAATTCATAATTCTGATCCTGATTGCCTTTTCCCTCTTTTTATTATTATTATTATTATTCTGTACACACAGCAACTATTTCATGTTCCCATGTCCAGGGAGAGGGATTCCTCTTCTGTTTCTCTTCCTAAGGTGTCCTTCATTTTTTTCCCTGTTGGGGTTTGTTTTGGGGAGATTTTCCTTATCTGATGGGTGTTGTGTGCTGTACAGATTGTTAAGCCTCTTCAGGCAATTCTTTTTGTGACATTAGGCTGTTTAAAAGAATGTATTTGAATTGACCACTGTGGCTGAATTAAGTTAATGTTATGCGGGTTGTGTATGTTGAAATTGCGTTCCCAAAGTCCCAAAGAGCTGAAAAGACAGCAGGTTAACAAACTGACTAACATTAGACATTTACAGGTCAAAAATAGGTAACTCCATCAGAAAAATAGTGAAACCAGAAATGGTGAAATCAGAAAGAAAGTGAAAGTGGGGGTCTTAATACATTTTTATAGTTAATAAGTTCACAACATATTTAACAACAAAATTCTTATGTTGGATAAAGGGGGGGGGGTGTGATCTCATTCCTACACATCATATCTCAACAAAAATCATTGTTCGGCTTAAAATAAGTATGACTGTAACGTAACCTAAGTTGGGACATAATGTCATGTGACTCAGAGTTTCTAATAATGACGCTGATGGGTTTATATTGGAGTAAATCTCGAGTCCGGTGCGTCTCATACAGAAGCAGAACGGTGCCTCGTGCGTCAGTATCAAGACCCGCGGGCGACTGCCCAAGCGTCAGTATTTGAACCAGTCGCCATTATTTCCTGGCTTCTGTTTGTTTTTGAACATCTTCCTGTTGATCAGGATACAAACAGGATGTGATACAATAGCTGAACATGAAGTTTAACTGTATGTAACAAACGCTGTATGTTTCAGATAAATGTGTCTATTTATTGAACACAGGCTCTGTTTTACGGTCCGCCCGGTAACTGACGACTCATCAGAGGAAGAGGGAGCGTTCACTGATAATCGGGCATCTGGAAACCATGACAATCAGAGAACAGGAAGAGCTCAATCAATGAGACGGGACACACATTTACATGCATTATTACTGTATATGTGCCCACAGAAAAAAAAATAGTATGCATCAATTGTACACAGAAACATCAAGGTAATGTGTACAAAATCATACTCACACAAACAGCAACACCGTGGTTCTGTAAGAAGTATTACTGCAGATACACAGAGTACGAAGAGACACGCAGTACTTGTACAAAAAGACAGTATGGAAACAGTGACGTAATGTCCATCTTCCAATCAGAGCTCCTCAAACTTCCGCCCTGATGATTAATAATCATAATGAGCCAGCAGGAGATCAGTTTCACAGGCCGGGTCACATGACACACAAACCTCTTTAACCAGTTACAGTAAAGACACCGGAAACATAACGACACAATTATCATAAAACCCGCAGCTGTCAAAAAGAATCTGAGTCAATATAGATTGGAAAATATAGGATTCAGCCGCTACAAACTGAGACTTAATATTCACAACAAACTGAGATGCTTATCATATCACATCACCACTAATGATGTTTGTACTGATCTCTATCCCACGTGTAGCTGAAATAAGATCAAACCTTATTGATCCGAGGGGAAAGGAGGTCTGAGATTTAAACAGGAGAAAACTGTTGACAAATCGCATGAAAAGACCAAACCGATGTATCTACTAACAAGTGTTGTGTGTGCATCAAACTCTGATATATCTTCTTCCTCTGTGCCACAGAGCTTCATTGTTCTATATAAACTATTAAAAACACCTTAATGAGCCTCACTGTTGCTCTGGGTGACATGTTCCTTCATTACCATGAACACACACACATTAGTTTATTTTGACTCATGTTGTCCCCATCTTTAAATAACATCCATTCAAATATCATGACACAATTTCATTCAATCAACCGAAGAAGCCTAGAAGACATTACACAACATCTGAAATCATCCTCTTGCTGCTTAGTTATTCTACCGACACACTTTTTCAAAAATATTTCACACTGCATGACCACTGATCTTCTACAAATTGTAAACACAGCCCTTCTCTTTGGTGTTTTCCCACAAGCCCTAAAAACTGCAGTTATTAAACCACTCCTAAAGAAGGCTAGTTTAGACCCCGCAATAATGAAAAATTATAGGCCAATATCTAACCTCCCATTTTTAAGTGTTTTTTCAACAGCTGAACAACTTCTTAGCCGTAAATAACTGTTTTGATTTCTTCCAGTCCGGCTTGCGACAGCACCACAGTACTGAAACTACTCTTGTTAAGGTTTTCAATGACATCCACTCAAACACAGACAGTGGCAGAATCTCAGTCTTAGTATTACTAGATCTCAGTGCTGCATTCGACATGGTTGACCATGACTACTAGACAGACTAAAGGTCTGGGTAGGACTCGGGGGCGCAGCACTTAACTGGTTTGAATCCGACTTGAAGGACCGAGAATACTTTGTGTCTGTAGCTAATTACACATCAGAGCTGACTAGGGTGACATGTGGTGTTCCCCAAGATTCAATACTGGGGCCTCTTCTGTTCAACATCTACATGCTTCCACTGGCTCAGATTATGGAAAACAACAAAGTGTGTTATCATAATTATGCAGACGACACACAAATCTACATAACTATATCACCAGGGGACTATAATCCCATACAAGGGCTGAGTAAATGCATTGAACAAATCAACAACTGGATGTGCCAGAATTTCCTTCAATTAAATAAAGATAAAACAGAAGTAATTGTTTTTGGTAGCAAGGATGAACGATTGAAAGTCAGCGCTCAGCTTCAATCACTGATGTTAAAAACCACAAACCAAGCCAGAAACCTAGGTGTAGTTATGGATTCAGACCTCAACCTGAACAGCCATATCAAGACAATTACAAAATCAGCCTACTATCACCTGAAGAATATAGCAAGGATTAGAGGACTTATGTCTCAACAGGATTTGGAAAAACTTGTCCACGCTTTTATCTTCAGTAGACTGGACTACTGTAACGGTGTGTTTACAGGTCTCTGTAAAGAGTCAGTCAGAAAGCTGCAGCTCGAGTCCTCACTAAGACCAAGAAAGTGAATCACATCACTCCAGTTCTGAGGTATTTGCACTGGCTTCCTGTCCAACAAAGAACTGACTTTAAAATCCTGCTGATGGTTT